>NC_061158.1:48817557-48850057 GCF_022113875.1 Hydra vulgaris | reverse complement strand
TCGTTACATTACTAGGTAATATATGCAAAAAATACATATATAAATACAAATATAAAAAGACTTTATTATTATTATTATTACTTTTAATTTTTATTCATTAAGATTTCAAATTTCAATAAATGAATAAAAAGGAGATAAATAAATAAAAAGGAGATAAATAAATAAACAACAAATGAAGGGGTGTTTGCAGCTAGTATTATGAATAATATTTATATATTATAATGTATACTTCATATAGAATAATTTTTTTAGAAACTCTATATAAAACACAAAATTATAATATAAAAATTGAATATAATATACAAGAAATATATAGGTACTCACTTCTTTACACATTTCTAAATCCACATTTTATAAAACGTATTGTTATTACAATTATTTATATTTCAGATTTATAAAGATTCAGATTGAGATAAAAAATAAATATGATCAAGAATGAAGTAAAAAAATAAATAAAAAAAACATCAAGTGATTACTCCTGTTTAAAAGTTTTAGAAGAAGTCTAGTTTTTTTTTTTTTTTTTTCAGTTTACATTATTTTCATGTCGTGGTTTACATGTAATATAAACATATAAACTTGGAATCTGGAAGATCATATCGATTTTGTCGCCAGAACCATATAAAAATTACAATATAAATATCACATAAAATAATACAGGTAGTTTATAACAAAATAAGAATTCAAAACATTTGATATAAGAAATGGTTTAAATATTATCTCTATGGTTAAATATTTCAATATATTATCCGTTGAAAAAATAATATTCCTTAACTTGTTTTTAAAAACAGAAAAAGATAATGAATCTAAATTAGGCTGCACAATTTTATTCCAGAGATAAGGTGCTATATAAAATTGATTAAATTTTGTTTGATAAAAGGGTTCTTTTAAATAGTTATTATTTCGCAAACTATATTTATTCTTTACTTTAAAGGTAAACAGATCTTTAAAAACTTGAAATAAAGGGTTATTCATACAACAAAATGTAAAACATAAAATATTATACTAGTTAAGTTCATAAACGTTTAATACATTCATATCTTTAAATAGAGGTTTTGTATTTAAAAAACGATTTAAAAAATATATATTATTCGCCTAGCATTCGTTATCAATTATCAAAAGTTTTTGTTTAAGTTTATTTTTAAATTGATTAAGAAATAATTTTTAACTGACTGTTTATTAGTGTGTTACATAATTTTAGGTCCTCTGATTGTGATCGAGACAGTGCCGCCGAGAGGAGGGAGGGGGGTCGCGAAGGACAGCGTGTCCCGGGCGGCAGATATCCAAGGGGCGCTAAATGAAATGTAGGTACCTAAAAAAAAAAAAAGGTCTTTCATATATAGTATAGGGCGCCAATCAGGATTGCTGCCCCAGGCGGCGTGACAGCTCTCGGCGGCCGTAAATCGAAAACTTAGAAGCAGAATAATTTGTATATGGTTAAATATAATTGTTATTCGAAAATTGTGTAAGGTAGAAACAATTTATTTTTTTAAAAAATGAGTTAAATAAGATGGGTGTCATTTTATTATCAACTTTGAACATAAATATAAGAGTTTGATAAAGGTTAAATTAAAACACATTAAGTATTTTGAGTTTTTTAAAAAGACATTTAGTGTGTGAGAAGCGATCCACATTTCCTACAATTCTTACAGCATGTTTTTGTTTAATTAGCATCTTATTATTTTTAGACACATCAAGCAATGTTAGATAGCAATGACTAAAAGAAAAGTAAGTGAATATTAAACAAGTTTTAACAATTGTTTGGCTTAGTATAGTTTTGTAACTTAAAATTGTAACTTTATGTTTTATAGTTTTGTAACTTTGTTTGTCACTTAAGCCACATTAAAAAACTCTCTACACTGTGTTTTCTAATTTTCAGCCAATTTTTTGTTTTTGATTTTGTTATTCATTGATTATGACTCCCTACATTGCTTATACTGATTCTAAAATATGGAATGAATGGAATAAGTATGAAATTTAAAGTAGGGTAGGGCGGGGCTAGTTAGGCAATTTTTACTAAATCTAACAGATCTTTTGAACGGTACATCGGATTAATATAATTTTTTCACTATTAGAAATATAATTCGATCTGATAAAAAATGGTTGAGACAAAAAAACTTTTTTCGATTTGTTTTAGAGAATATAGTCTAAAGTTTATTAAGCTGCTCAACCTATCCTAGCGGGGTAAGTTGAGCAATTGTGTGGGGCAAGTTGAGCAATAGAAAAAATGAATGCATTTCTGTGACAACTATTAACTCTGTTATAAAACCAAAACATAGCTTCCTTATAAATTAAATATATACTTTCAAGTTAAACAAATTATTTAAGATATGAATATAAAAGCTAATAATTTTGAGACTAAAATAAAAACAAAACTTTTTAATCTTAAAACAAAACACAACTTTTTAAACACATTTTTAAACAAAACTTGTTAATATTATGATAAATAACTAAACACTTAATGTTACTATAGAAACAGTTCCTAATAACTATTACTGCAATCATTAAATATGTATTGCAAATAAGTCTACTTAATTTTTACTAGTTTCATGCAATTTGCAATTGTCAGCTAAAATATAAGCTTTTTCTGTTAAAATATTTATTGGAAAAAAAAACTTTACGTATGACCAGCTCCGTAGCCAGAAGAAAGGCATTGAAGGGGTCTGAAGACTTTCTTTGTGAGCTAATTTCCCTGACTCTTTATAATAGCCAAAAAAAAAACCTATTCAAGAATGTATTTATTACAATAAAACAATTTTCGGTGTTTTATGAGAAAACCGTTTCATCAAAACAACTTTATCTAATGCTTTTGTCATCTGATGCTCATAAGTCAAAATCACAAGGTTTTCCCTGTATGTATCATAAATCAACGAGGAGACATTATACAAGTGAGGGTGCTGAATGATGCCTCACACAAAAAACTGCTACCACAAAATTTAGGGGCCACTGCATACAAGCGAATTTTTTGCTTGTATGGAGTGGCCCTTAAAAATTGTATATCGTAGTTATATTGATAGCTACAAAGCAACATCTAGTTAGCGACGTCGTAAAAAAATTGCAACGTTACAAGTTTAATTATTTTCATAACTATATTAGATCAAATGCTAAAAATCGAATTTTTTAAGACGTAAAACACAATATGAAACATTGTCAGAAAAAAACACTATAAAGCTATTCGCTCATTTCCTATCGAAATTTACTGTTATTATTTATTAACTAAAAAATTCATTTTGATTTTTAATCTTAAATATTGTTAATAATATCGAAAAACAGATTTGATTTTTGAATTTAAATTCCGCCAAAAAAGTCAACTGGAAGCAGCAATAAAAAAAAATAAATAAATAAATATAAATGTTAAAATCAAAAATAAATATATATTTTAAAAAAAGCAATATAAAAATACAAAATCTTTAAAAATTTTTTACAAGCTGAAAATTTCTTTTCGAGTCAACATAAACAAAATAAAAAATACAATACAAAAATAAATACCAAAAAAATATACAATATAAAAATACAAAATCTTAAAAAAATCTATTCGAGCTTAAAAATTTCTTTTCAAGTCTACATTAAACGCGTGACTTATCAAAAATTTATTATAAAATAACTTATCTAAATGTGACTTATCAAAACCTTATCAAAAAGTTAATATTAAAAATAATAATTTATCGCTAAATTTACAACGTTTTCGACTTTATGGTTGAATACAACAGTTAACATAAAATTAATGGCGTTTAGAACTTACATAAATACATTAATCTTCAAGTTAATATAATAATAACGACGCTTTATGTTAGCATAAATATGATGCTTCAATCCTATGAAGGAATATGATTCACCACTATGTAGAATTGTGGTTCACTATCTCGAACAAGCTAAAAATTCCATATGTTTTGATACCTAATAAGCCGTTTCCCTTTCAAAAAAACCTAAAAAGTGTTAAAAAAAATTAATAAAAGAATTCTGTGTAGAATTCAACACAGTATTTAATAAAGCAGTTATTAAATCGACTGATCAGGATCTTTAAATAATTTGTTAAAATATCTGGGAAAGGATGGCACAGAAAACATTAATTTATTAAAAAATATCTGGGAAAGGATGGCACAGAAAACATTAATTTATTAAAAATTATAAGATTGCTATAAGCTTAATTTAAAGGTTTTAATTTAAACAAGATTGAAAAATATTTGGTTGCCTCTTTTCTTGAACTTTGTTTTGAAACTAATTGATTAGTATTATTTAGAGCAAACCAAAAAAATTCTGTTAAATTATAAAATTCTGTTAAATTATTAAAAAGGCTGTGAGAAAGATTTGTGAATCACAACTCTTTTTTACAGCTTGTGAGAAGCCACCAATGATGAACTATATCTACACTTCAAAAGAATATGATAAAAGCATGAGGATTCACTACAGTTTCTATTACTGTTTTGAGAAAGTTACTATAGAAAATGTCCGCAGGTGAAGATTTGGAACAGGAAAGTATAATTGCGAATAAAATTGATTTTTTCATGAAACCTGTTTGCCTAGAGAGGACAGCAGAGGTGTCTCGCTAATCAGAAATTGTGATTAGAAAATACAAAACAAGAATTTGCTAAGATTCATTTTATTTTTATGCAGGTATAACTTATGAAGAAAAATGAAACTGTTGTTAACAAAAGTTATCAACAAATAATTAAAAATGATTTTCGTTTTCCATTACTTATACTTTCATTCATCATAACTCAAAAAAATAAAAAAAATTTATTATGGGAAATACACTCTCTGATGCTATTTCTGCAAAAGTTATTAAACTTTTATGTTTTCAAAGTACTTGAACACACAATGATATTTATTTACATTTACATTTTATTTGTAAAAAAATCTGCTGTTTTTGGTGCATTTTATTAAACAAATTATATGCAATCAACAAAGCTAACAAACTTCAACAAATTTATTGAAATAAATTTCAATTAAATAAGGGTTAACTGAGAGCATTGGTTTTAAATTGTTGATAAATGGTATTGCTTCACTAAAGACTTAAAGAAAACAATTTGTATAAAATAGTAGGAAAGCTGGTTCTTCCTTAATGTGTTTCTTAGTGTTTTGTGTTCTATATTAATACTACTGAACTATTGCAGTTAAATGATTTAAACTTTATCAAAGATAATTATCAAAAAAAAAAAAAAAAAAAAAAAAAAAAAAAACTCAGTAAACTCAAACTTTGTTTTTTACCTCAACGTAATAGTTATAGCTAAAATCATAAAAAAAACATTAAAATATATTATTCAACCAATTCTCCAAATAGAATTTACAATATATTTTACTTTATAATATTTATATACTTATGGCAAAAATCTTTATCATTTATGGTAAAAAACGGCATTTAATATGCTTTTGTGTTTAAAGTTGACAAAATTAGGAGTACTTTAAGTACGAACTATTAAAATAACAAAGGAAACTAATTCAATTTTATTGTTTTTTGAAAAAGCACAGAACGCAACTTTATAAACAAGAATGTTTTTGTTTTTTAATTCAGAATATTTTAAATTTTTAAATATTTAAATATATAATAAATATTTTTTTTTTATTTTTATTTTTTCATTTTTGTTTTATCAACTGTATTATTTAGGGATTAGCACAGTAGAGTGTACACATGTACACTGATATAAATATGTAGAAGATGCAGGGAGTGTACACACTGATATAAATATGTAGAAGATGCAGAGAGTGTACACATTGATATAAATATGAAGAAGATGCAGAGAGTGTACACACTGTTATAAATATGTAGATGCAGGAAGTGTACACACTTTTTTAAATATGCAAGGAGATGCAAGGAGTGTACATAATAACAGCTGTATTAATTGTTTTTATTTTTACAAATAACTAATATTATTGATAGTAGGGGACTCTAAATTAGTAAAATAGTATTAAAAATATTCAAATGCATGTCCACTATTTACACAAAAGTCTCTGCAAATATTTCAGTATATAATTTAGAATTACTTTTCTTTTCTTCTTTAAAAATGTTTGATTAAAGTTGTCATTTCAAAAGATAAAGTAAGCAGAATATATACACAGTAAGACAATATCTTACTAAAATTAAAATAAATACTAAAATTCTAGTTAAAAGATTTATATTACAAAATCTTACCTCCTGGATAGTGGGAAATAAAATATTTCCGTATCTCGTCAAAAACAAATAAGAATAAAGCATACGGTAGACCAGGCAGCCAATAAACAAATCTAATTGGACGCAAGGTCAAAGCAGTATTTAACCCAGGTGTATACTGAGCAAAACAAGTTAAAGTTGTCTCAAAAAATATTGCAAAGAATATAACCCAGTTTCTACAAAAAATAAAACAATATATGTATATTTGATTTATCTGCTCTAAAAAAAAGTAAATATATTTAATAAGTTTTTATATTTTATATTTTACTTCATTCCATGCTGAAATAGAGACAACCGACGAGTTTTACTGGCAATAAGATCACCCCATTGACAAACAACAATAGTAGTGAAAAAAGCTGTATGGACTGTTAATTCTAACTCTTTCCTTTGGTAATAAGTCCATTCACTCCCATAAGAATCTGGAAGATTATTATTAGTATTATCATCCCATGATTTTCTAATTCCTATTAAATCTAAAGGCCAAAATCCATTTTGACCCAGAACAATAAAGTAACACAAAAAAGCGCCAACAGACTAAAAGTAAAAAATTAAAATTTTTTTTTTAATTATAACCAAAAAAGGTTCACATACACACATACACACACAAACACGTATGTATGTACTCACACACAAACACACATGTATGTACACACACAGGCATATCAGACCTTTCAACAAATTTTTTTTTAACTTAAAATTCAATAAAAATAACCGTGATATTAACATAAAAGCCTACAGAAATGTATAATATAAAAAAGTACAAAAAGTTTTAAGCAAGTTCAAAAACAAAGTTTGAAAATAAAAACTATGTAAAGTTTATACTGCTCTCATTTTGGGCTGGGTGGAACATTATACAGTTATATCAAATGAACTTTTAGAAATTGCAAGATAAAACATAAAACTTTTATAGAGAACAAAAAGTAGATACATCGACTATCAAATAGCCTGACTCGCAAGGGAGTGCTGCTACATCGATTAAGGGTTTGGTTAGGCCAGGCATCAAGGTCAGGCTTAGGGTTAGGATTACGACAAGGTTTAAATTTGCTTATATTATTGTAATTAATCATTTTTGTAAATAGAAGTAGTTAAAAATGAAATATAATATAAAATAAATAAATAAAAATAACAAAAATTAATATAAAAATATATTTTTATAATAAAATAATAAATTTAAATATGTATAAATAAAAAAAAAAAAAATATATATATATATAAATATATATATATAAATATATATATAAATATATAATAATAATAATAATAATAATAGAGTTTGATTCAGCCATATAAAATATGGCTGATGATTGCCGAAGGGCATGAAACTCCAAGTCCCATCACAAAGTTGTATTTTTTCAAATAATCAAACTCTATTATTATTATTATTATTATTATTATTATTATTGATTTATTTTGTAAACACTTACATTATATTGATCACTCTCAAACGAACAAGAGACTTTTGTATCTTAATTTGGTACAATAAAACAACAATATATAAATATATATATATATATATATATATATATATATATATATATATATATATATATATATATATATATATAAATATATATATATATCTACTATAGCATATTTATATGTGCAATTGCTCACTTTTTTTGCTAGCCTAAATTAAGTGAGCGTTTTTAGAAAACGATGAGGGAAAACGAAAAATAATGAATGAAAAGGTTGCTGACCCATACCAAACCCTCAGTCGATGTAGCAGCTCTCCACTGCGAGTCAGGCTATTTGTCAGTCGATGTATGTACTGAAGCCCCCGGCAGCAGGCTATTTGACATTAGGTGAGTATGACATCATCATGCTCACCTAACTCAGCAGTATAAGATGTATGTATATATATGTATATATATATACATATATATATATGTATGTATGTATATATATATATATATATATATATATATATATATATATATATATATATATATATATATATATATATATATATATATATACATATATATATATATATATATATATATATATATATATTTTTATATATATATATATATATATATATATATATATATATATATATATATATATATATATATATATATATATATATATATATATTGATATTAGTATTAGCATTAATTTATGCTGTGAAATTATTATTCCATTCCAATAATTTGCAACTCGATTTAGTAAAATATTTTCTCTATAATTATGTACAGAAAATTCTTTAGAATACTTTTTTTTTTTTTGTCAATTCACCTCCTCAAGGCCAAGAAGACCACTACAGTCAAGGAGGCTACTTATTTGTGGTTATAACCCTCTATCGACTCTATGACTCTGAAACACAAACCTTGACGAACAAGACCACTGCACGGAGAAACAAGTTGAGCGTGGTACTACCAGGGACGTGGTGGGGATTGAACTTGGAACCTCTCGCTTATGAAGCGAGCGCTCAACCACTACACCACTGCCGCACTTGGTACCTTTTCCTATGAGAAGCCTCAAATGCCAATGATTAATTAACAGCATGTTGATATCACATGTTAACTTTGATTTTTTAATTACTTAAGTAAAAGTAAAGTAGTTGTATATGCATATTAAAGTAATTGAATTAGTTACAAATAATATTAAAATTAAATATATACTAATTTAATTAATATAAAACTAATGAAATAAATAAAATGCTTTATAAGCAAATAAAAAAGTAGTTTATAAAAAAAACAAAAATACCTCAATTACACCTCTGACAGCGTAAGATTGACATATAAGACGAGCATTGACAAGGTTATCACGCTTAGGATCTCGAGGTTTTCTTTCCATGATATCATTTTCTGATGGTTCATAAGCTAATGCAATGGCTGGTGCAATGTCAGTACCAATAGAGATTAATAACATTGGAATATTTCCGAGAGGCAGTGGAATATTTAATATAATAAAAAAAACAAAGGGTGTTAATTCAGCTATGTTACAGGTTAGCATGTACACAATTGTCTTCTTTAAATTATCAAATATCAAACGTCCTTCTTCAACACCAGTTACAATGGAAGAAAAATTATCATCTAGCAGAATCATATCAGCAGCTTGCTTAGATACATCGGATCCTGCTATACCCATTGCAATACCTTAAAAAAGTAATTAAGTAGTAGTTATAATTGGTATACCTTTTTACCAACTACACTTTACAGAATAGCAATTTACCTACTGCATTTTAGCCAAATTTGTTTCTTTAAAAGTTAAAAATAAAAAAATTTTTTTTTTTTTTTAAATAAAACATAAATAAGATTATAAAAAAAATTTTAAACTCAAAATTTCATATTCAAATCTTTATAATATACCTTATCTATTTTATAGAACCTTATCTATTTTAAATTTTAAATCTAAAAATATTCATATCTTTATAACGTTGTCAATCTTATTTATTTTTAGTGATCAATACCCCCGCATTAATTCTTAAAAATTGTGTTTTATATTATAAATGTTAATAATTCCAGCATTAGATTAATTCTTAAAAATCAAAAACATGTTGTTAAATATAATTTTAAATGGAAAAAAAAATGTAATTGAATTTATTAAAAACTAAAGATATATTATTAGGGGTTAAATTCAATATATTAATACTGGTTAAATTCAATATCTTATTAAAGTGAAGACTTAATTATTCTTAAATTATTAGACTTTGTATATTATCTCAGAAGTAAGTTTCTAGTGATTTTTCAAAATTCTGACCCTCTATTACCCAATTTTAAAGACTAATAAAATAATAAAATAAAGAATAATAAAAATCTTTATTACTAAGGTCTTTAAGCCTTTCAACTAACAAGCTTCTGACATCTTATCTTGAGCCTGACAATTGATTCTTGTAATCAATACAGATTTCAATTCTCTCATTTTGATTGGTGACTTGTTCACCATTATAACAAAAAGGTTCTTTTATCTTTAAATTAAAGCCATGAGGCAAAAGGTTCTTGACATATCAAAAGCTTTCGATAAACTCTGGAATGCTAGTCTTTCACCATAAGCTCTCTTCATATGGTGCACCAAGTTTTTGAAATTATTAAATCCTTAAATAATATCATTAATAACTTTATTTAAATAATTTAAAACATTAAATTTAATTAACATTTGTTTTAAAAAAGATAATCATGAATTTTTGATGTGGTTTATTTTCACTTTGTATTTATTTAATATTTATTTTTATTTCTTTTGTAATTCATACTTTTTCAGATTTTCAAACATGGCATATATCAACGCAAATTAATATTTTTCCAAAAACTTATATATTCTGATAAATTTATTATGTGTCCTTTAAGTTATAAAAATTGTAACGGTCAAATGCTTTTTTTAATCCAATGCAAATATACATTTCAGTCTTGCTAGTCTTAAAATCTTCTGTCACAGTTAAATAACAACCGGGGTTGTTATTTGACCAGGGTTGGGTTCGATAAAATATAGCCGGGACCGGATTTGTGACTGGGGCTGCATAAACATTTATACATCCTAAAGTACTTTTTTTTTCAAAATTTAGGTTTAATTTTGAATATATATGCGTTTAAATACATCATTATGATCAACATGATCATCATCAGCATCAGCATCATCATCATCATGATCATCATCATCATAATTGTCATCATCATTATCATTATTATCATCATCATCATTGCCATCATCATTATCATCATCGTCATTGTCATTATCATGATCATCATCATAATCATCATGATCATCATCATGATTATCATCATCATTATCATCAGCAGCAGCAGGCTTTAGCCTTTAACTTTCATGTTTTTACTCTAATAATGGTCAATGCTCAAACGAGCTATCATTCCTATTACAATAAACCAAAACTCATTCTTGCTTGGCTTCTTATTCAACAAGCTGCATTATTTTACTGTACCTGTCCCTATTTATCAAATAATGGCAAAAATATATAAAACTATAATATATAAAACTATAATATATAAAAAATTATAAATTTATTTCTAGTCCCGGATATCAACTCCTGCTAAATCTTACAATTTTGCCAGGGCTGGATTTGCAAAAAGTCTCATTTTTAGCCAGGACTGGGGCCCCAATCCTGGCTAAAAATCCGGTTGTTTACTAGTCACAGTTGACTCAGCAAGTATCAATTGGGCAGAAAAAATTGACTGGTTTAATTATTTATTATTCTTTATTTCAATTTTAAAAGCGCAGTAGTGGTATAGTGGTTAAGCTTTTGCCTCATAAGCAAGAAGTTCTGAGTTCCATCCCCACCACATCTCTGGTACTCACTTATGAAGCGAGCGCTCTACCACTGCACCACTACTGCATGGATTATGAAGTAAAGCAAGATTTTAATTATAATTAGTTGTTGTTTTTTTGTAAAAATTTCAAAATGGTATGTACTTGATATTATTGAAATGCAAACTGAATTTTTATTTCTTATAATTTTTTTATTGGACTCTACTCATAATAATTTAAAATATACCAATGTCAGCCTTCTTTAAGGCCGGTGAATCATTTACACCATCACCAGTAACAGCTACAATTGCACCTTGACGTTGACAACCTTCTACAATGATCAGTTTTTGCTGAGGTGATGTGCGAGCAAAAACAATCTCAGTATGATTTTTCAAAACATCATCAAGATCTTTTTGACTCATGTCTTTTAACTGACCTAAGACATTTAAAAATCAGAATACACAACTTTTATTACATAACTTGTACATCATTTATATTTTGATCAATAAAAAATAACATGAAGCACAAATAATTTTGTGCATTATAAAATTACATTCAAACTAATGTTTCACTGCTGAATATTAAAAGTGAAACAAATTATAAATTATAAATTATATATATATATATATATATATATATATATATATATATATATATATATATATATATATATATATATATATATATATATATATACAGTAAATATTATTAGGAATAAATATGCAAATAATATTTTAATAAAAAACAAAAACTAATTTTTTTCATAAAAAACTATAAGTCAGAAATATTTTTTAAAGTTAAAAAACACGCAAAATTTTTATAGTTCCATCAAAAGTAAACCTTTATAATTTTTGTTTAAAATAATAATTTTTTAAATACTTTTTTAATAATGTGTACTTCCACGTTTTACACTTATTAGTTCAAAGATTGGGTTTTCCATATTTTTTATAAGATTTTACAAACAAACCTTTAAAATACAGCTTCAAGCTTGTTGGATAGAAGTTTTAAATTTCCATATATAGTTTGTCCCAACATTACCCATAAATTTTCAATAGGATTCAAGTCATGTAAAAGGGATGGCCATTCAAAACATGTATACTTTTTTTCTGTAACCACTGTTTTACACATCATAACGTGGAAATTGCTGCATTACCTTGTTGAAAAATTCGATTCTCGGTAGGTAAACCTTCACTATACTCAATTAAAACATCCTATAGAAGATCTTTGTAATTTCTTGCATTTTGTTGCAAAAAAATATACTGGAACTTTGCCATGGAAATAAAATGCAGCTAACACCACAACTGTCCATCCTCCTAAGTTACAATTCATAGCAATGCTATCTTTTTTTTTTCAAATCATGCCAATAATACTTAAAACCATCAGGTCCATCTAAGTTAAACTTTTTTTTATTGGTAAAAATAACATTTTCTCATTATGCGTCCCACGTCATGTGTCCTTAGCAAACTCAAATCTTTCACTTTTCTGTTTTTTAGTCAATGATGGTTTTGTGATCATTTTTTTCCACTGAAACTATCCTGGTTTTGACAAAACTTGATGGACACATCTTGTGGAGACAGCTAATTCCAGTTCAGTCCTTATTTGTCTTGTTGTTGGTACTCCGGATGATTTGCTTGCAATAGGTCTAATAAACACAACTTTTGTCATTAATTAATAATACAACTTCCAGGTAAAGTCTACAATAACTACATGGAACTATGTAAATTTCACTGAGTGTAGAAGGGTTTAAAAATTAGTGGCCCTAGGTACAATAAGCTTTTTTCAATTGCACCTAGGGCCATTAGCTAATGTACCTAGGCTACTCTCTAAAAATTACGTTTAATTCCATAATAAATTGACAATAAATTTGATCAAAAATTTATTTAATCTTAGATTGCTTTCAACAAATTCATCTAGTGTTACTTAATTGCAATACTCAAATAAATAACAAAATTGACTAATAGTTCTGAGCAAAATTGACAAATAAGTCTATGTGTAAAATGGTAGTCACAAAACAACGGCAAGAAAAAAAGAATATATTTTCATCAAGCAAATTCTTTACTCACGCATGGCCCTAGGTACAAGCAAATTAAATGGCCTAAGGTACAAGAAATGATAGTGTCTCTTGAAAAATTTCATTTATTAAGGAACCTCGACTAAGAGGAAACTTATTGAACATTGCATTTATACTAATAAAAACAATATAATATACAAAAACTTATAGAAAAGTATTCTCTCTAGGATTGTAAAACAATCTAAGATACTAGAATTAAAAAATAAATATTATAACTAATTATCTCACAGAGAAGCATTACTTTGAATTTCATAGTTTTCAAATAAAGTGAGATGGCCATAGGTACAAGGTGGCCCTAGGTAATTAAACTTCTATATCTATATGCAATTTATTGTGGAAGAAATGAACATGACTGTTGCTTCTATTTGATTGCAAAAAAAACAATAACTGGTAACTGGTTTGTTATTAAACTAATCTAAATAAGCAGCCTTTTCTTCCTTTTTCTTTAATTTTAGGTTTATTGTCCACAGTTTTAAACCATATGTGTGGTTAGAAGAGTTACAAGAATGTGTCACCAGTGTAGAGACTTCCACAATGGCAGACGCTTTTTTATAACGATTTTATAAATAAATTAAAGAAAAAAAATAAAAATAAAAAGACAAAAAATAAAAAGAAAAAGAAAGACAAAGAAAAAATAACAAAATAAGAAAAATAAATATAAAGAGAGTGAAGAAAAGAAAAGGAAGGGAATAAAAAAGCAAAAAAAACCAAATCAAACAAACTAACAAAAAAAAAAAAAAAAAACATAAAAAGAAATGAGAAAAGACAAAAATCCAAAGTTAAAAGAAAAAAACATTCAAAAATAAAAAGTAATCAAAAGCAATTAAAATAAAATATAAAAATTGTTCTGCTTTTGAAGAAAATTAAAAAAATATTTTTTAGATTTTATTAATTTTGAGGGACGTTTGTCTTTTTTGTTATTGTTTTTTGTTTTTGTATTCTTGTGTATTGTTAATTGGGCATTGTAGAGTATAATTCATTTTGTTATATAATTTAGTGCGTTGTTTGTATTCTATGATTTTTAATTTAAATGTTTTTAATTCTATGTTAGTTTGACATTTTTAAAAATGTATATATTTTTAAAGCTGTATATGTATGTATCTATATGTGTATGTATACATAGCTATGTGAGTACATGTACGCACGCAAGTGTATTTATGTGCAAATATGTGTGTATCTATGCATGTGGGTAAGTATGTGTATATATTAGTAGAATTACTAATACATACACATACTTGATATAATATAATTCTACTTGATATTAGTAGAATTACTATTTGTAAATATCCATGAAATTATTTTTCAGAATATATGTATGATATATGATAATGTGGTTTACAAGAATTTCAATAATTGTCTTATATTCAAATAAAAAAACTGCATTATAATTATAACATTCTTTTAAAACTTTTTATTATTCTGGTTCACAGACAAATGCTAGTCTTAATATTGTCAGAGAACTTCTTTGGTTTGTTATACAATCTTGACACTAGTTTGGACAACCAACCTTTCATCGTCGCTTCTTGTAAATTTATGTAGTTTTTTTTTTTTTTTAAACTTGTCCAAGTTCTAAAAAAATTAAGTTAATTATGTTTAAACTTTATTTTTCTTAAAAGATATCTTAATTATGGTGTTAAATCCCTTGTTTAATTCTTTGATGGTCAATAAATTTCACTTTTATAAATTTTTGATAACTTCATTGAGTAAAAAAAAACTTTCATACATTAATAAAAAAATAAATAATTTAATAAAGCTTTTTTTAATAAAATCTAAATCTTTAATAAAAAAAATAAATAATTTAATAATTCTATTTAAAAATTTATTATTGGTAGCATAACTGTAGACAAGTTGCTATGACAAATAATTGCTATGATAAATATGTAAGTATAACTGTACAAAGTAAGCTGATGAAAAAGACCAGCATGACAGACTTTATCGAAAGCCTTGATATATCAAGAGCTTTTGCCTCACTGCTTTTTTTTAACCTTTTTTTATAAAGATTTACAGTTCAGCAATAGAACAAAAGATTAAAATCTGTATTAGTTGTCATAATATAATTGTTAAAGTAAATTTTTAGACTCAAAATGAAATTTTAAATTTTGCTAATTAAAAGACTTTGATAAAAATAATAAGATCAGAAATTGTTGTTGCAATTTCCACAACTTTCAAAATTCAAACAGATGTCATTTTCTAGCAGGAAGGAAAACAAGACTCAGTTAACCATTTGATAAATGGTTAACTGAGTTAACTCAGTTAACTATTTGATAGTTAGTTTAGAGAGTAATGAAAAACTTGTGTAGAACACTTTTAAAAGACTGTGACAGGTATGCTATCCAAACCATAGACTGTGGTGAAATTCAATTGAAAAATAATTTTAGCAATGGAAGTGATTTGGATGTCTGATAGTAGATAACCCTGTTTCTTTACGATGAGACAAGTGTAAAAAGTAAGATTGTGGCCTTATGTACTTTTTACAAGTGTAAAAAGTAAGATTGTTAGATCTAATGAATGATTTTATGTTCTTTTGTCTAAATGCATCAATACATTCTATATATATAATTTCAAAAATAGCATTATTAGGATTTTTTAAGTTAATGGAAAGCATTAAAACATTATTTTTGTTAAATCAAAATTCTTATGAATGTGACTCTTCTTCCACTACATCAAGTAGACTTGCGAAAAAATATTTAAAACAAAAATATTTAAAGAAACTGGTGTAAAATGGAACAAACCTGGTGCTATTTTAAAAATAAGAATAACAACAACTAATAGTGTGAACAAACAACATTTTTATAGGTTTTTATTTATTCCTGGTCAGCAAATTTCTTTGTGTTTTTTAAAAGAAATCTACCTGGACCATAGACCAACACAACACCATTAAAGTGAAAACTAACTTGATTTTCAGAGTTAAAATGCAATAATAAAGATTGATACTTACTCTTTGATTTCTAGAAAACTATATATATATATATATATATATATATATATATATATATATATATATAGATATATATATAGATATATATATATATAGATATATATATTAAAATATAATATATATATATATAAATATAATTATATATATATATATATATATATATATATATATATATATATATATATATATATATATATATATATATATATATATATAATATATGTATAAATTTGCATAATTATATATATATATGTATATGTATATGTATATATATATATATATATATATATATATATATATATATATATATATATATATATATATATATATATATATATATATATATATATATATATATATATATATATATATATGTATATTTATATACACATATATAATTATGCTAGTGCTTGCGTAACAGTACCATTGTTTTAATTTTTTTCTTAAAGTCACGGTATTGATTTCTGATTGGTTGATTTTTTTTAATTTTATCTAAAGAAAGCATGCCCAAATCAAAATCCTTAATCAATGTATGTGCGCTCCACTGCGCCTATCCCTAAATCATTTAATGTATGCACACTCACTGCACCTATCCCTAAATCAATAGATATGGGGATAAACGCAGTGAGTGTACAAAGTATGTACACTCACTGCATCTATCCCCATATCAGTAAATGTATGTAAATAATAAAAATCAAAATAACTTTGAATATACAGCTATGATAATAACTTTCAATAAAAAATAGTTAAAAAAACATTTAATAACATTTTTTTTAGTGAATGACTTAATCTTAATCACGGTAGCAGTTGAACCATTGAGATACTACAATTCTAAACGTACAATGTAGAATTGCAATTTTTTTTAAATTTCTACAAATAAAACTTTCAAAATCAACCAATAATATTCACAGCTGTGACTTAAAATAAACTAATCAAACTTTACTACCGTGACTTTAAAATAAAAAAATAAAGCAACAGTACTGTTGCGCTAGCCACAACAATATAATTAATGAGATTGTATCATTCATTACAATTCACCACTCACAAAATAAAAAATTAAGTCATCACAAAAAATGACACCTACTTCCACTTACTACACATGCTTTTGCATGATTTTTTTGGACTTGTTCAATTGGTATATTTAACCTTTGTGCTATGTCTTCAATAGTCTCAGTTCCTTCAGATATAATTCCAACACTTCTAGCTATAGCTTTTGCTGTAATAGGATGGTCACCGGTTACCATGATGACTTTGATACCTATTTTAGAGGTTGAATCATGGGATTTTTTTAATTTTTTTTAAACTTTTAAGACCTTATTAAACTTAAAGTAAGTTTAAACTTGATTTAATTTAAACAAAAAAATATATATATTACTTTAAATTTATATTACTTACCAGCACTTCTACATCTACTAACAGCATCTGGCACAGAAGGTCTGGGGGGATCTAACATACTCATCAATCCCACAAAACAATATTTATCAAGTTGAAAGTTAGTTTCCTCAGAATCAAATGCAAAACCATCAGGATATTGATCTTGAGGAAGATAGCAATGACAAAAACCTAATACGCGCTCACCAAAACCACCTTAAAATATTAAAGGTGTACAAACATTTTTTTAAGTCTTATCTGAGTGTCTCTCTCTCTCTCTCTTTATTTATATATATATATATATATATATATATATATATATATATATATATATATATATATATATGTATATATATATATATATGCACTCATAAATATTTATATATAACATATACCGTCAACTGGGGTTACTTTGATACCCGTGGTAACATTGATAATATTTTTAGAATTACTTTTTCAGTAATTCATTATTGTAATATATTTTTAATACTATTTTATTATCTTTTCTATTTTTAGGTTAAAAATAAATAAACACTAATCAAAAGTTTACAAAGATTTCACTTAATTGATTTGAAAGGTAAAAAAAATATTAAAATTGTTAAAACATATTAAAGTTTTTTGTAACTTTTTTGTAAAAAAGTGTAAAAAAGGTATTCTAAACAGTAATAAAATACTATAAAAACATATTTTTTTATATGCCTACAGGTACATACCTACCTATCCGTAAAATGAGGACCTACAAGAGGAAGAATGGGAGTCATGCTTATCGCTCACATTCAAAAACTCAGTTGTCAGCGGCCCTTAAATGTTGCCGGAAGGGTACTATGAGTTTGCTAAAAGCATCTAAAAAGTTTAAAATTCCATTGCACAACAGAATGAAAGGTAAACATGGAAAAAAAGTAGGACATCCAATGCACTTTATTCTAATTGCGAGAATCACCTTTTGAAGGCAATAAACGTTCTTTGTGATTTGAAAATGCCTGTTGATAGATTAGATATTTGTTTAATGGTCAAACATTATCTGGTGTTAAGAACATACAGTTTAACAACAATTTACCAGGGATTGATTAGATGCTAAGTTTTATCAAACGCCATAAGCGTTTGATAAAACAATAAGCATAATGAATTAGCGATAAAAAAATAAGCATAATGAATTAGCGAAGACATTAGAAGGCATTGAACTCTGTAACATTTATGACTATGACGAGACTAATCTTTCGGATGACCCTGGCGCAAAATTGGTCATATGCAGACGAGGACTTAAAAGAGTAGAACGTAAAATGCAACACTCAAAGAGTTGTGTAAGCATCATGTATTGTGGAATTGCTATTGGAGTATTTCTACCACCTATGGTAGTATATAAGTCTCAAAAAGTTTATCAAGAATGGACCAGAGGTGGCCCAGAAGGAACTTGCTATGACAACAAAGTCAGGCTGGTTCAATTCAAGAACCTTCAAATGCTAGTTTCTAGAAATATTTCTTTCTAACATTAGTAAAAATCATGGACTAAAAGCCATCATTGGTGACAATCTTCCCTCTCATTTTTCTCTTCCAGTCATTGAGGCCGCCCATTGAACAACATTCGTTTTACCTGTTTGGTACCAAATGCAAGTTATCTCCTTCAACCACTGAATGTCAGAGTTTTTAGATCCATGAAGAAAGAATGGAAAAGAATCCTGGAATGTTGGCAAAAAGAAAGTCGCATCAAAGGTACAATACCAAAGACACATTTTCCTGGGTTATTGTTGAAGTTGCATCAAAGACTAAAAGAGCAAAACCTGATTTCTGGCTTTTTGGCTTGCGAAATATCTCCACTAAACAGAGATGAAGTCTTGAAAAGACTGCCAAATGAGAACTGAGAAGTTGGTGGAGAAAAGGTTAAAGAAATCTTTGGTACGGTTGTTCAGAAAATGCTAAAAGATCATTGTGGATTCAATAAACTGGACAAACAAACACAGGCAAGTAAATTTACAGAAAGCAAAGATGATATGGATGAAGCTGTTCTATTATGCTATGGTTGAAAGAATTTCAGACCGAGAAAAACAAGGGATCAATATCGGTTCCCATACCTGTTTCACCAAGTCATCGACTAAAATCAAGAACTTTTGATAATTTATAATTTTAAGTTTGATAAAAGTTGATAATTTTTGACATTTTTTCAACCAATTTTGTAATTTTTTGGATAGTATCAGGTGTACTAGGTCTATAAATCTTTTTTATAAGCCTAAAAAACTATCAATGAAACCCTGTTATGGGGTTAACTTGATATTTTATTAAAATAACATTTACTATCAAAGTAAGACATGAAGGGTTACATCGATAAATGTTTGGACTTTAAAAACAAATACAAGACAAGTTCTGATATTTCTAAAAAGCATTTTTTCCTGTTAAGGATAGATCATTTGGTATATTCAAACCAAAAACAACAGCAATTCATTAAAATTCTATCAGCACTTTAAAAAAATCAAAAAACCTATCAAAGTAACCCCAGTTGACGGTACACTCCAATATATATTTATATATACTATATACACTCCAATATATATACATACATATATATATATATATATATATATAAATATATATATATATATATATATATATATATATATATATATATATATATATATATATATATATATATATACATATATACATATATATATATACATATATACATATATATATATATATATATATACATATATACATATATACATATATACATATATATATATATATATATATATATATATATATATATATATATATATATATATATATATATATATATATATATACATATATACATATATACATATATACATATATATATATATAAATATATATATATATATATATGTACGTATATATAAGTATATACAGACACACACACACACACATATATATATATATATATATATATATATATATATATATATATATATATATATATATATATATATATATATATATATATATATATATATATATATATATATATATATATATATATATATATATATATATATATATATATATATATATATATATATATATATATATATATATATATATATATATATATATATATATATATATATATATATATATATATATATATAGTATTGGTCATAAATAACAATCCAGCTTTTTTTTTTTTAATATCATTGGACTTTGATTGATATGAAATCAATGATTGTTTGATTTTTTATAAATATAAAAAATGTATATTGATAAGCATTCTATTTTCTTTCAAATAAATATAGATATTCATAAAAATATTATTCAATGTGCTAGTTGCATTGCTTTTTTTTTACACATATCTCATAATCTAAAATAGTAATTATGGCCAAAATTAACAATTCACTGTATTATTTCAAACCTCCTTCAAAATTTTATTTATTTTTGATTAAAACTCTGCACTTATTTGCAAACTATTTATAATTATTTGAGAATTTTTATTTATATTGTTACCAATATTTGAAAAGTTAGCATAAAATGAAGTAGAAAAATCAGCGTCTAATTAGCTACAATATTTCAGCAATAAAATAATTAAATTGACTGGAAAAATTATTAATAATATAATAAAATGTAAAATCATTGTAATGAATGAACAAATCATCTTGATGAGAGAAATTGAAAAACATTTTAACAAAACACATGCCGCTTTTAGCAGAATAATCAGCCAATATTAAAGATACAATACAATTCAAAATCTTCTATATCTTGGAAGACTCAGTATTTCAAATAAAAGAAATGAAGGTTCACTTATTTGCATAGTGAAAAAAAATAGAAGTCTATCATCTACTGATCACAGTTGACAAGGACAAAAAGCTTCTGGTGTTGTTGCTAGTGCTCAAACAATTAGAAGAGTACTACAAAAACACAATTACATGTGGCAAAAAAGCCCAGTCTATTGATAAAACATTAGAAAACAAGAAAAAAACTGGTGTTTAGTTCATAAAATTTGGTCTATGAGCATGTGGTACAACGATCTTTTCAGAGATGAAATAAATGTTGAAGTTGATTTAAGAAAAAACCAAGTAATGCTGAAAAGAAAGCCACATTACTAAATGGACCTAAATTGCGCTACGAATAGAACAAAACATGATAGTGGTAGTATAGACATCTAGGCCTGCATAAACTATGATGGTGTCAATCATTTCAAAATATTTCATGGAAGGCTTGATTCTCTGAGATATTTAGACATAGTAGATAGTTATTTGATGCTTTTATTGACATTTCCAAAAAGACAAGGGAATCTTCCCACAAGATAATGCTACATTCTGCTAAGATTTGTAAGCAATTATTTGAAGAAAACAAATTTAAAACCATGTCTTGGCCTGCCAATAGTCCAGATCTCAATTACATGAACTTGTAGTCTGGGTTAAACCACAATCTTGATAAAATTGAAATAAAAATCTGAGCCAGTTATCTGTTTATATAACTTATTGTTTTAAAACAAATATGTCATTCTTTTAAATAACAAATGCTAGTTTTAAAACACTTAATTGTAAACATAGAAAATGTACTTGCAAGTAAATCTCAGCAAAAATTTGCTGAGAAAATCATTTTGGACAAGTTGCTTAAAAATCACTATGCCATAATTAATTTGCTAGCAACAAAGTATAAAGCTCAAAAGAAAAGTACCAGTCTTGTTATTTTTGATTGCATTCTCAGTCTTCAACGTTTGCTATAAATGCATTCAAAAACTGCTGCAAGAAAAATTTCCAGAAAAACAAAAGTGCAATCAATGTATGATGTAAACATTAAAAGCAGTTTTTCATGAACAATAACATGAACTCCAAAATAAAAGAATGTGTAAAATAAATTTCTATAATCTAAAAGCGCAAAATTGCAGCAGACAATTCTGTTGAACAAAATTCCTCAAAAGTTCCTCAAAAGCTTATGTAAGGTGTCTGCATTAAATTATGAAAATTTAAATTTAAAACAAATATCAAACATAAATCAGCTATTCTGTTTGTTCAGTTGTTTGATTGTTTGATGTATTTGTTAAAATCTCCAAGAAGGATTTATCAAAATTATAAATCTGACTCAAAAATCCTATTATTATTCTGATTATTTAATATCTTTGATTTCTTCTCTGATCTATCTATTTTTAATTTGTTTAAAAAAAAAATTAACAAACTTAAAACAAATATATTAAATCATAAAATATTAAAAAATAAAATTAAAAGCATTAACATACCAAGAGTGGCATAAGCTTTGTTAAATGTTTCAATAAATTCTTCATTGATTGGTTGTACTTTTCCATCAATTAAAGCATACGCGCATCTTTCCAAGATTCTTTCAGGTGCACCTTTCATAACAGCAATATATATTGATGCATCAGGAGAAGAATTTGCATTTTCTAACTTATGAACAGACACCTGAAACTTAGTAGCTGAGTTAAAAGGAACCTCTGCAAGTTTTTTATTTTTTGAGCGTATGCTCATAACATCTCCAACAGTATTTTCAATAAACTTTAAAATGGCTACCTCTGATGCATCACCTGTACAATCTTTTCTACAGATATAAATATATTAAAGTTAAACGACAAATTTATAGTAAAACAATGAAACTGACTAATTACCCAGTGCAAATATATGTTTGTACATAATAAAGTATAAATATAAGTTTGTACATAAAAAGATTTTGTAAGTATACTGAAGATTATTTCAAATCTTCTATAATTATTGTTTTTATGTTTTTTAATTTTTAAAGTTTTCCAAAAATACTCAAACTTAGATAACACATTTAAAACTGTCACATTCAAGATTGTTTTAAAACATTTTAAAATCAACTTTCAGCTTCAGTCTTTTAAACTTTCAGTCTAAAATAAGAAAATAACTATGTTATAATCACTATTAATTTGCCATTGTTAACGTGAAAGGGAGAAAGTTGAAAGCAAAGAGATATATTGTCAATTGGTTTATATAAAATTAATACTTTGATATAGTTTTAAAATGTTGTTCACTAACCTAAGGATGTATATATTGGCATGTGCTTTATCTGAAAATTGAAAAGTGAATGTTATCAATAGTTTACAAATACTTTTATTTAAGCAAATTATTTCTTAGCTAAGGAAAAATGATTAGAATATGCGAGAGCTCTGCTAAATGCAAAAGTTTTTATAAAAAGTAGCGACAGGCAACTCAAAACATCGGCAGACAACCAACATTAACTAAATGGTTTCTTTCAGTTGCCCCTCTGGTGACCGACCAAAAGTCCAATGCTCCAAAATAAATGGTTGACCAGAAAAAAGGTTATTTTTGTTTTATTCAATTTTTCTTATTACAAAACAAAAAACAAAAATTTAAATATTATAATATATTACTAACATATATTTTTTAAGAAGATGCATTCTTCTTATAATATATATGTATATTAATACATAAATAAATTTGTTCTAGAATCATGACAAACCATGCTTGTCTTATATTGTCACAAACAATATATATGCAGATTTTATATTTTAAATTTAAAAATATTGTAAATTACATAAGTTTACTACCAGACAAACTTTTTGACCCCTAAAACGAGGGGGTTATAAATTTTGCAAAGTCATAACTTGTAATTTACAATATTTTTGTATGAAATTTAAAATCTGTCAATAATTTAAATTTAGTTTAAGATAGTAAAGTTGAAAATTTTACTGCATTAGTGCCCTCACATTTGGGCAGGGCGGTAAATGTTTTAGGGCATTTTTCCCAGACCTCCACCATCCTAATTTTTTGCAAGACCTCCTCACAATATCGTGTTTTGGTTGGTGGAACAAGAGAACTTTCTTGTGGTATGGTAGTAGTTGTTGAAAAAAAAAAATGCATTTTAATAAAAATGAAATAGAAGATCAAACTTGATAGCTAAAAAAGGTCACATTTTAAAAATCAGCAGTAGAGCAAGAGTATTAAAGCATTTTTAGTCAACACTTTCCAAAAGTCTTTTGAACTTTTAAGATTAAACATGAGATTCAGTATTCAAAAGTCTATTGAACCTAACTTTTAAGATTAAACATAAGATTCAGTGTGGAATAATCTGCATTCAATCTTAATGCAGATGATTCCACACGTGTGGTTTAAACAAATTTCTATTATGTCATTTCTTTTTTTAAATATAGAAAAGTTGAAGTTATTTTATATATAATTTTATAACCGAATGCTTTTCCTGACAACAACTTGTTTTACAAATCAGAACTACGTAAATTTGTTAAGTCTATGAAATAAAGTTTTACCTCTTTGGCTGATAATTTTGCACAAAAGAGCACTGAATATTTTTTATTAAATTATAAAAACTGATAAATTTGATAATTTAAAAAAAATTGGTTTTTCCAGCTTTGCAATTGGTTCATTGACAACAACTTCAATCTCTTTTAGTTTTTCTTCTGCCTTCAAACATTTTTAATATTTTTGTATTAAAACAACCATTAGTAT
Source organism: Hydra vulgaris (assembly GCF_022113875.1). Lineage (NCBI taxonomy): Eukaryota > Metazoa > Cnidaria > Hydrozoa > Anthoathecata > Hydridae > Hydra > Hydra vulgaris. The sequence continues at coordinate 48,824,897 of NC_061158.1, read as the reverse complement.
TCATGAATTTAGTAGTAAGTTCTTCTGTTTTTGTAGGAGAATCTAAATTTTAATTATTTTTAGGGCTGCACTCTCTTATGTAAAAAGAAGGAGATTGGTCAGCTTAGTAGTAGAGACTACTTTTACTAATAAAATACTATTTTCAGAATTATATAACAATACTGTTTCACATTTTATGCATTTCTTACCTATCTTCTTAAATTCAGACTTAACAATATTGCCATCAGCATGTTGATGTATCTATATCAACATTATAAATTGCAAATATCAGCAACCAGTAACTTGGATCCAAAAATTTTGAAAAAATTAATACTTTATAAATGGCCATAACTCATATTTGTCATTTAATGAAACTATATATATTAGAAACTTTATTATATAAGAAAAAAAATAGTTTGTTACTGGGATTTAGGTTTTTCAAACTAAAACATATTTTTACAGTAATGAAATAATGCTTGACCGTAACAATTTAACCTTTCTCTCTCTAATTAAAACTCTTCTTCAAGCTGAAAGTGCTTACTCAACTGGTGCTAAAATTTCAAAAGACTTCAACAATTTTCCTGCTTAAATTGAAGAATTTCTGCAACATAATTTTTTGTGAAGTGATTTTTTTTTAAACAAAAAAATTAAATAAACCAAAAAATCTTTAAAAAAATTAGCTACCTTGTAATTAACTATATTTTGCAAACATAACAAAAAAAATAAAATGTACTTTAACAAATGAGCCAAAGTTCTCATTGACAAAACAAAAAGTGAAACAATGTAATTTAAATGTTTTGAAAAAAAAATAGTGTATTTATAAAACATGCTTTGTTCTTTTGAACAAAGTAAGCATTATTACTTTTTTCTATTAGTACTTTGCTAGCCAATCAAATTTGCTAGTCACATAGCAATCAAACTAAGTCAAAGTTGTTAATTGTTAAAATCATTTTATTAATGCAAAATAAATGTTTTAATTAAAACTAGATATCCTCAAATAAAATTAAATGTTTAAAATTTGTTGTTATAATTTATTAGGGTAATAAACAAAACAATATAAAATACAATAATAATGTGAAAAATCTGCAAACATATAATTAAAGTAAATTAAAATTTTTACAAGTTATACAAAAGAAAAAATTAAAATTTATAAAAAAATAGTTTTTTAAAAAATGTCAAAATGAATAATGAGAAGTTGAAAGCTAAACAGAAACTTGATCATGGTTAAACTGTATAGCTTTAACCATCCTGTGAACATACTTTAAGACTTGTTTTACATTTATAAAAGTTAACGCAAACAACTCAGATTTAATACACTCAACAAATAAGTTAAAATTAGCAATCTCTATAACATAATATAAGTACTATATTTGGGCACTGCCCAAGTTAAAATTTGAGAACTTTTTTTTTTTTATTTTTTTTTCGGCAAACATTGTTATTTTTGCAAAAAAACTGCCGATTTTCCAAAAAATTTGGCTAAGTGATTTTCTACTAATTTATATATATATATATATATATATATATATATATATATATATATATATATATATATATATATATATATATATATATATATATATATATATATATATATATATATATATATATATATATATATATATATATATATACATATATATATATATATATATATATATATATATATATATATATATATATATATATATATATATATATATATATATATATATATATATATATATATATATTGGTCTGTACAAAATGGCACAAACTGATGGATCGAGCGCAAAGAACGCCTATAAATGACTATAATGGAATTAGTGAGGGCCTAAAACCAATCAATTGGCCAAACTTATCCACTTACATTTTACTGGTTGAGCATCACATTTCCAAATACAATCTTTAATCTTTAAGTCTTTTAATATTTAAAAACTTGATCCAAAACTCACTCCCAAGCTCCTGATTTTCCTCGAAGAACCAAGATTGTTTGCTCACCAGTTTCTAGTTCCTTGTTCAATTGTTGCAATTTTGAAACACTTTTATCTGCTCTTGACTCTTCAAAAGGCACTGGTAATGGAATCCATCTCTCTCTCTAATTTATCAAGTCGTTTGATTCTAGACAAGTACCGTCTGGGTGGAAACTTGCTAATATAATGCCAATATTAAAAAAGGGTCAGCGTACTGATCCTGGAAATTACAGGCCTATTTCCCTCACCTCAGCAATTGGAAAATTGATGGAGAAAATAATGTGTGATGTCATGACTGAATACCTAGTAAAGTATAATCTATTATCTTGTCAACAGGGTTTTGTCAAATCTAGATTGTGCGTCACAAATCTTCTTGAAGTAATGGATATTATTACCAAAACCTTAAGTGACAACTGTGTCTACTATAGTCGGGTTTTGTTAGACACTTGGCTCATAGAAGTAAAACTTCTATTGTAGAAAAGACTATAATATTAATAACAATAATAATAATAATAATAATAATAATAATAACAATAATAATAATAATAATAATAATAATAATAATAATAACAATAATAATAATAATAAATATGTTTACTAAAAGATCTTAAAAGAAATAATAAGCCTTAATGTTGCTAGAGGGAAACATTAAGGCTTAATGTTATTTAAATTACTGAAAGAATGCCTGGGATCCCACAAATATAAACAAGTTACAATCTCTTTATTGCTGTCATAAACATACAATCTGCCTAATTAATTTTGCAGATCAGTTTTCTCATTCCTCAATATTTATTAAAGAAATGAGAATCCTCAATGTAGATAAACTAAGTATATATAAAAATTTATCTTTTGTGTAAATATGTGAATTAATACAACAAGATTCAAAAATTATTATTTCACTAGTAATTAGGGATAAACAATTAGCTGTTAGCGCAAAAAGCATTTTTTTAATTTAATGATTAAACTTTAATGGAGTTAATTTTATAACTAGCATCAGATCTGTTAGCAAAGTTTAATTTTGCCTTAACTGTGCCCACCACTGGTTATCTATATAACAGGGATGCAGAGTCTCAAAAAGACTCCGGCTTTATATCTCTACTTTTTCCAAGTCTGTAGTGTCCAGAAGCTCTAAACATGTTTGTTGACTTATGATCTTCAATAAGAAAAAAATTCGTGAGATTTAATGACTTAAAACTTATTGTTTTTAAGCCCAGAGTCCTGGAGTCCCGGAGCCCATGCTGCCATTATACCTTAGGACTTTGGGTTCAAAAAATGATTGTTTCTCTAACCTAAAATTTTTAATTTTTTTCCTATTAGTAGTCCATAAACTTATTGATATTTTTAGAGCTCTTGGATGCCAAAATCTAGGGTGAAGTAATCTTTTTGTGACTTTCAAATCTAGAGTCCTTTTTGGGACTCCCTGCTATATAATATTATAATTTGTATAATTTTTGTTCCAAAAATGAAAAGAAGATTTTTTTCAAACATAAAAAAAACATTTAAAATTTAAACAATTTCACTGTGTATAAATACTTATGTTAGCAAACCCTTATCTTACAAACATTAACTTATCTCCACAACTTAAACATATAAGATAATATTTATTATCATAATTGTAAAATGTGTAAGTACATGCATGCAAATATAAATGTAAATATATATTCAAATAAACACATATATACAAAAAAAAAGAAAAAGAAAATAGACTCAAACTTTTAAGAAAAATGTATAACAACCTCATTATTGGAACATTTTCTTGACCACTTTTAAAATCAGCTCTACTACATAATGCACCAATTCTTGCAAGTGCTTCCCATGTTGGTGAGTTTTGTTGTTCATTAAAAGGAGATTGATTTTCTGTTGTATTTATTTCAACAGCATGCAAATCAAACCAGATATGCGCCACTGTCATTCGGTTTTGTGTTAATGTCCCAGTTTTATCTGAACAAATAACTGAAGTACTTCCAAGTGTTTCAACAGCTTGTAAGTTTTTAACTAAACAATTTTTTTTAGCCATTTTTTTTGCTGTTAAGGTTAGGCAAACCTGAAAACACAAACAATAATGATAAAAACTAAACAATGTTTATTCTTACAGGGTTATTCATTTTTATATGCGCGTCTATTCATTTTTATATGCGCCTTTATTCATTCTTATATGTGCGTTTATTCATTTTTATATGCACATTTATTCATTTTTATATGCGCCTTTATTCATTCTTATATGCGTTTTACAGAAGCAATTGTAAAAAAGCAATTTGAACCAAAAAAATATCATTTAAGCAAATTTGTTTTGAAAAAACAGTTTATTTTTTCAAAACAAATTATTCTTATTTCCAGGTAAACGAGGTTAAATACTTAAAACAAAGACTTTTTACATTCGACGATGGTTTATTTAATTTAGTATTAGTTCTTTGTTTTCGATGATAGTTTATTTAATTTATTATTAGTTCTTTGTAAATTTATTATTATATTTCTTGATTGATTAAGTTATTATTTATCTAATTATTCATTTATCTAGATTTAAATTTAATTGTTTATAATTATTATAAATATCAAATTATACACCCCTACGGATGGAATAAAAAATAGCAGTACCAATTGTAAAACAAGGGAAAAAGTTACAAAAGAGCACATTAAAATGCTTAAGCATTTAATTGAGAGAAATCAGTCTACAACAAGCATTTCCACTTCTCTTAACTTATCGAAGCGCGCACTTCAAAGTTTTGTTGTTAAGTTAAACAGAGGATAATTCGACGATATGACTGCATTCAAGTCGTTTTCTATGAGCGTTTGAGTTTTCTAGAAATAGTAGACTGAGAAAATGTTAAAGCTTGCTGCAGAATGATATTTTTTTATTGCTTCTTGCGTGCAAAGATTGTTTTCTTGTACGTATAATTCGATAATATTTTTTATTTGAGAGTTTATAGGTCGTTTATCTCGTTTTTTATCAGAAAACGACTTGAATGCAGTCATGTCGTCGAATTATCCTCTGTTTAACTTAATGACAAAATTTTGAAGTGCGTGCTTCGATAAGTTAAGAGAAGTGGAAATGCTTGTTGTAGATTGATTTCTCTCAATTAAATGCTTAAGCATTTCAATGTGCTCTTTTGTAACTTTTTCCCTTGTTTTACGATTGGTACTGCTATTTTTTATTCCATCCATAGGGGTGTATAATTTGATATTTATAATAATTATAAACAATTAAATTTAAATCTAGATAAATGAATAATTAGATAAATAATAACTTAATCAATCAAGAAATATAATAATAAATTTACAAAGAACTAATAATAAATTAAATAAACTATCATCGAAAACAAAGAACTAATACTAAATTAAATAAATTATCGTCGAATGTAAAAAGTCTTCGTTTTATAAGTATTTTTAACCTCGTTTACCAGGAAATAAGAAAAATTTGCTTTGAAATAATAAACTGTTTTTTCAATGATTTTATTAAATGATTTTTTTGGTTCAAATTGCTTTTTTACAATTGCTTTTGTAAACCACATAAAAATGAACAAATGCGCATATAAGAATGAATAAATGCGCATATAAGAATGAATAAAGGCGCATATAAAAATGAATAAATGCGCATATAAAAAAGAATAAAGGCGCATATAAAAATGAATAAATGCGCATATAAGAATGAATAAAGGCGCATATAAAAATGAATAAATGCGCATATAAGAATGAATAAAGGCGCATATAAAAATGAATAGACGCGTATATAAGAATGAATAACCCTGTAATTGAGGCACTTTCTAAGAAAGAGGGTCACTTACAGTAACAGTAGGAAGTAGACCCTCTGGCACATTTGATACAATTATCCCAACAACGTAGATAACAGACTGTAACCAATTATAACCAAGACTCATACAAACAATAAAAAAAATTAATCCAACAGTTGTCGGGACAAATGCAATAATATGAACAAAATGTTCAATCTCAGCAGCAATAGGTGTTTTTCCAGCTTCTAATCCTGATGCAAGATTTGCTATGCGACCCATAACTGTTTTCATGCCAATTTTAACAACAATCCCAACTCCATCACCTTCAACCACATTAGTAGAAAAAAAACCAAGATTTTTTGTCTCAATCGGATTGTCAGAAGTACATTCAATATTTCTTGATTGAGGCTCTGATTCCCCAGTTAATGAAGAGTTGTCAACCTATAGTATACAATTGTATTAATTAACTATCTTCTCACTTTTGTAAATTCATGCACTAAGGCCAGGGTAAAAGATTTATAGATATAATATACTAATTAGCAAAAGGGAAGAACTAAATAACAAAAAACTAAATATTCTGTTATGGTTATTATTTTATACTTCACAATAATAAAAAATATAACTAAAATGGTTAAACCTAATATCTAAATCAAAGTATTAAAAAAGTACATGCCTTCATCCCTCTAGATTCAATAATACGAACATCTGCAGGAATTCTGTCACCACTTTTTAAATATACAACATCACCTATGACACAATGACTCGGACTTATTGTCATTTTTGAACCATCTCGCATCACAATTGCTTCTTGTGGAATAAGTTTTTGAAAACTATCCATTATAGCTGAACTTTTTGCTTCCTAAAATTGTTTTGTTGCACAAAAAATTAAATATTACTTATATCACTTCTACAATGTTATATCTATAAAACTATATCTTAAATCTTTCTTATAAAACTATGTCTTAAATCTTTTAATGTCAAATAAAATTTAGCACAATTTTTTTTTATATGTACGTATATACATACATTCATACATACATACATATAAAACATATATATATATATATATATATATATATATATATATATATATATATATATATATATATATACATATATATATATATACATATATATATATATATATATATATATATATATATATATATATATATATATATATAATATATATATATATATATATATATATATATATATATATATATATATATATATATATATATATATATATATATGTATATATGTATATATGTATATATGTATATATGTATATATGTATATATGTATATATGTATATATGTATATATGTAAATATGTATATATGTATATATGTATGTATATATATATATATATATATATATATATATATATATATATATATATATATATATATATATATATACATATATATATATATATATATATATATATATATTTATTTATTTATTTGTTAAAAACATAAAACATAGTATATAATTGTAAAAATTAACATAATAAAAGCCATAAAATTGATAACAAACTTCCTATATATACAAATATAATTATTAAAATCATTTAACAAACGTCAAATATAACAAAAGAGCAAGTGAATTATTTTAAACGGTAAGAGTCTTTTTAACATTATTTACTTGTTTATTCATATCAGGTTTTTCCCATCTCATAT
>NC_061158.1:48760057-48815057 GCF_022113875.1 Hydra vulgaris | reverse complement strand
CTGCAAAAAACCAAAAATGGAAGTTGTTGCTTGTTCATCACCAGTAGAACTATTTCTTGAACTAGAATCTGATAAACTTATAGTAGAGATACTAGATATTAAATTATGAAATCGGACTCTTTGTAAAATGTACAACAAAAATTTCTACTAATTTTAAGTATCTTGTTTGGTAATTTATCCTTTCCAGCTTTGTTTTTGTTCTTACCCTTATCAGCCTTGTCTGCTCTACGATTTTAAAGGTAACATTTCTAAACTCTAGTATACTCTATGGTTATCATATTCACCTAGATAAAAAGATGCTTTGGGTATTTTGTGCTTTATTTTAACAACAAGTTTAAAGAAAAATTAAAGGTGCCTCCATTTCTAATTTTTTCATAAAGTATAAACATTTTACTGAATGTGTCAAAAACCATACCACCTCAGCATCCTCAGCATGGCATCATGGGGCTCAGCAAGATGTTGAACACTTGGCATCAACAATCTAAATAAAAATATTTTTGTCAGATAGATAGGTCAGTAAAACGAGTTACTGAAAATAGCAAAAAAAGCTGAATCCTATTATTTTTACAATTGTACTTTGCATAACAATTGACTCGGTAATACGTGAGAAATGTAATATCAAAGAAGTATCCAATACTTTTATGAGTATAGAATTGATAGAGGAGACTTGATAGAGTATTTAAAAAAACATCTTTGATACAGCCGCTAAAAATGCCGGTTATACATCACATGAATGCAGAATGATTTGTTTAATTTGTCTGAATATGCTCTGGAGGAAGATATTGTAAAAGCTGCCAACAATGTGTTGTATTCTCAGTTATAGTCGATGAAACAGCAGATATTTGAAGAACTGAACAATTATCACTGAGAGTGCGGTTTGTTAATAAGTCTAGAGAGAAGGCTATGATTTGTGAGGAATTTCTTGTGTTGAAAGATATGGATGCTGCCATGATATCTGATTGTATCATTCAAAATTGGAAAACATTTGGCCTTCTCCTTAATAATTTGCTCAGTCAAGGTAATGATTGGTGCTCTACAATAACTAGGAAAATAACTAAGAAAATACTAAGAAAATGGTATTCAGGCAAAAATTCGAAGGATTTACCCTAAAGTTGTTTTTGTTCACTGTGACTCGCATAGACTCAATATTGTAGGTAAAGATCTAAATGATGTTGCAGTGGTACAAATACTATTGGCACTATTAAAGCAATTATTGCATTTTTTTGTGAAGTTCCAAAACGGAGATCTTCAATTACAAATATTCCTGTAATATGTAAGACAAGACGAACAAGCAAGTATAAAAGTACTTGAAATTTTTCTAGTAAATTTTAAAATATTTATTTTCATCTAGAAGAATTTTGATTGCATGCAAATTACACGACAAATGCACATCAGCATTTGTCGTGTAGTTTCATTTGTTTATCAAAGTCCAGCTCATTTTATTTCGTAGTATTCAGCCATACTTAAACTAGTTTGTCAGGCTTTTCAAGCTGATTTAATTAATCTTCCAGAATTCCAACTGCAAGTTCAAAAACTACTCAATGTAAGAAGTAAGTCCAGTAACTGTTTCATGGATTTTTTGTGTGAAAAAAGTCCAACTTGCGCAGAAGATATTGAACTGATAATTTTGAAAATAAAGCATCAAAGTGATCGAGAAAACATAAGTGTTGAGGTTATTTTTCAGACAAACAATTTATATTCTATACTTACATTCTCTAATTGGCTCTTTGGAGAGTCAACTTTGTGAAGTAAACAATACAATTTAACTTTTTTTTTTTTTAAAAGTACAATTTAACTTTTTCTGCATCCGTCTAGGTAGTGCAAACTGAACCTTACATTTCAAAGAAAAAATCTATACAACTAATAAGGTATAGATAATTTTGAAACTGAGGCTCTGAGTTGGTTTTATTTTCGATTTGTTTGAGAATACAATAATAGCTAAGATTTCATCAACTTATTACCTTTTATACAATTTAATTCAAGTATCAGGTATGCCTTACTAGTGTTAACTTTAACAGCAACAACATGTACAGTGAAGTGATCATTTAGCATAATACGTTGTGTAAAAAAAAGGTCAACAATGTCAAATGACTGTCTGTCTGGTTTGTGCATGTAAAGCGTACACAGAGACAAAATAAACTGCAACAAAAAGACTTAATAAATAAAATTGTTGCTATATTTGGTATTGATAACAGACGATTTAAATTCTTGTTTAAAAATTAAACTTGATTTTAAATAAATGTTGAAAGATTTTGTGCATACTACATTTACTATATACATTTGAGTCAATAAAAATTTTGCTGCTATAGTGCGCCATTATTTACTACAGCATCCTATCCGTATGTTTCAAATTGGTACTCTCTTCTTTGTTCTACAAAATTATTTTTATTTTATTTCTTCATTGTATATATTTCTTGATTTTAATGTATTAAACAGCAGGGAAAAATATATATACTAAAAATATTTTGCCCCACCCCACCTTCTCTTAAAAACTTTCCTGAGGATGTATATATATATATATATATATATATATATATATATATATATATATATATATATATATATATATATATATATATATATATATAAATATATATATATATATATATATATATATATATATATATATATATATATATATATATATATATATATATATATATATATATATATATATATATATATATATATATATATATATATATATATATATAATAACACTTTAGCAATCTTAACTGAGCAGAATTTCGTTAACTTTAATTTTTTTTTTAAGACACTTTTGATCAGGTTTGGTTGAACTTATAATAATATAAGGTAGTTAACAAACATCTTGAACTTAAAAAAAAATAACCAACTTGAACAAATGGTAATTTGTATAATAGTTGGAGACAAATAATGGAAATAACAAAATAAATCTCTTATATTTTACCTGATAATAAGAAAAAATGCCAGTTAAAACAACAACAACTACCAAAACAGTGCCCAAGTAAACTTCGTCATATACTGGATTTGGTTCAGTTGTAAATCGAATAATGGTGACAATATAACATAGTAAAGCACCAGCCCACAAAAGCAATGCAAAACCACTTATCATTTGCCTTCCAAATTTGATCCACTCAGGTGTGCCTTTAATACCTTGAAGAGTATTTAAGCCATCACGATCTAAATTTCTAGCAGCAACACTTGAACTCAGCCCTTTCTCTACACTTGTTTCCAGCCTTATTAGCAAATCCTTTATGTCAATTTTATGTTCATCCTATAAAATAAATTTATGGTTAAGTTTAAATAAAAGGTGCAAAAAATTATTAATAACTAAAAGCTGTTTAAGTCAGATACTTAGTATTGTTTTTATATAAATTTTTACTTTAAAATAAAAACATTACCCAGATTTAGCCTAAAACTAGTTTACTACCTTTTTTTCTTTGCCTTAACACCTTCCCACCCAGTAAACCAATTTCAATAAATATTTATTTAATAAATGTTAGATAAGATCACCTAATAAATTTCAATAAACATTTATTTTATAAACGTATTACTTTGTCATGTGCAAGCAACAAATAACATGGGAGTAGACTAATGGGACACACAATCAAGAGGTTCAAGGTTCAAAATCACTCTCTAGATGTACCTGTTTCTTTGCAGAGTGGCCTTGTTTGACGATGTATCCAAGTTTAGAATTAAGAGAGAGTTATACATAAAAAATAGAAAGTGGCCTACTCAACTGTAGATGTAATAAAGGTCTTTAAACTTTATTTAGTAAACTTTGTAAAAAGTAAAAAAATCTTTGATAACTATCATTTTTATTAACCAAGAACGGGTGTGACCTCTAATTTTTTAAAATATAGCAATGTTTTAAAATATAAAATTGTATTACATAATTAAAAATATTACAAAATTACCATTTCAAGCTCTTTTTTGAGATCATCCATATTCTTTTTTTTGGATTTTTTAGCTTTATCATCAACATCATTTCCATCATTGGTTTCAGTCTAAAAGAAATTGATTGAATAACTGTGATATCCATATATCACATTCCTTTGTTTAAAAAAATTTGATGTAAATTTTATATATTTAAAATGTCACATTTTAAATATCTATTTTTATTTTATAGCTCATTTTGGAAAACAATCTAATTATAAAAAGCATTTGTTATTGATATTTGAAAAACATATTTTATTCATAAGCAGGTATTTATGAATGTGTGGTGAAATAAATTCAAGGATATTACATAAGTTTCTCTTTTTTGCAATATTCGATTGTTTAAATCTTTAAAGCAAAATGAATCTTTTTAAAAAAAAAAGATTCATTTTGCTATCGTGATGGCTTTTTCAAAAACAATTCGAAACCAATATAAATGATCATTAGTGTTAAATTTTAATAAAATTTTTTTTAATTTTTTTTTTCAAAATCAAAATTAAGGTTTAAAGAATAAATAAGTTAAATGTGAAATAATTATTTTAATGGCAGGCAATTAGTTATTATAAAAAACTTATATAATAATAATTTATTTCATGAACTGTAAATATATTGAGTTAATTAAATATTTTCAACATATTCTTATATTATGAACTACATGAGCAGCACAACCAACTGCCAATATATTTCCCTGTATATGCTTGTTAAGTTTTAAACCTACTGTTTTTTAAGACAATAAAATACAACAATTTGCAGCTGAAAATCAATTTATTCTTAATAAATATTCTTAAAACTTTCTATTGGTTATACCAAGCAACTCTTTTTAATTTTTCCATAATGTAATTAGATTTAGGGGTCACCTCAAGTACAAAGATTGCAACATGATACTAAATGTAGAAATTTTTTTTTCCTATTTGAAGTATACTATGTTGAATCTCAAAAATAGATAGAGAAATCAATGTATCTTAAAGTATTTATAAGTAAATGTAGAGGCTTACAAAAACCTTTACATTTTACCAGAAACTGTAAAAATTAAAGATAAACTAGGAAATCCCTGCTAAAAATCCAAGTCCATGAAAAAAGGTAAAAAAATTTCACTTGAATAATCTGATTGAGATACTCTACTACTGAAAAAATGATGTATTCTTGCTAAAAAACAGTCTTTTAATGAACTAAGATTGTTCACTTTTAGAAAGTTTGAAAAACTCATAACTAGTTTATGGGTAGGGTTGCCAGGTGTCCGACTTTTATGGAGGAGAACACAGATAAAAAATTTATTTTTACATGTTTGGTGCTGAATTAAAGTTTTGAATTTTTAAAACTAATCTGTCTAAGCTAAATGACACAATTACTAAAATGTCCAAAATATCTTTTAAATTTAAAAACATATCAAAATAATATACATTTTTTAATTTCCAGATAACAAAAACTACAAAATTTTAAACTGGTTTAATGTTTTTATTTATTCAATTACTAACATAGATATTTTATTCATTCAAAGAGACAAATTAAACTCTGAAGAGTTAGTTGCTCTTGCACTCGACTGTTTGATATTTTAAACATATTAAGATCAAAACAAAATGAGAGGATGGATTACAAAAAATTATTAAATTAGGAATTCATACTGCCAAAGACATCAAAAATCTGGCACTTTAAATTTTTATCAGATTTATATAGGGGCATGTCTTCATAAATATTAGTTATAAGCAATTTTATTATGTATGAAGATTTTAAATGGCAACAAATTGATGTAGTTTTCTGATGTAGTTTATTTTCTTTGTTATTACCTTGTTTTAATATTTTTTTATTTTATTTTTTTATTTTGTTAAGGTGTTACTCCATTGACTATTTTTTAACTATATGAGTGACACCGAACCTAATTTTGTAAATTCTATTTAAATTTGTAATTTTTGATTTTATGATTAAATAAATGGATAAAAAAAAAGATATAGAGCAAAGCATTTCTTTTCTAAATTTGTTTGATAAATTATTTTGAAACATGGCACCAAAATAAAATACCTTAAATTGTCAGATATGTTTACTCTTAAAACACTATATAGGCAATATTTTTAAATATTTTTTTAAATTAATTTGAAAGAACTTGTTTCACACTTCTAGAAACAATAAAAATTATGAAGAGGCTTTAAAGATGAAAAAAATTGGGTCAATTTATAAAGCCTTTAAATAATACAATTTTATTCTAAACTAAAGATTTATCATCAAAAACTAAGCTTTTTGTTATGCTAAAACAATATATTTAACATAAAAACTTTTTTTTAATATTTTAATATTGGGTTCAGTTATTTTAGAATTTCTTTTTTTTTTTTTTTTTTTCAATTTAAAAAAACCAACAATAAAATGATAACCAGAAAAATAGCTACTGACTTCCAATTAATGTCCAAAATAACAGTTGGCGGTAAATTATATTGATGCTTTTCAAAATTAATTGAATCTGAAATTACTACAATACTGTACAGCTTCAGTGCCTAATAGATGTCCTAGCTGGAAAGCCAGTTAAATAACCAAGCCATACAATAAGAACGCATAAAATGTGTACATAAACTGGTTCTTCAAATATTTTACAAACATTACTGATTCACCAATTCACATCATAAATTCATGCAGCAAATTTTTAGAGGCTTACATGAGTTAGTAAAGATGGTTTGTCTAAGTTACTTTATTGTCATTTAAAATGCAAATAACACAAACTTTTCTTTACTCGTATAAACTTTGATTACCACCTGCAAATGTGTTTCTAAGACATTTCTTTTAATTGCTTTTAAAACTGTCCACTTCATTACTGACAACTTAAATTATCTCAAATAGATAACATATAAATCGATAACCTAAAATACTTTCCTTCCGAAAATCAAGTAATAATAATAATTAATTGGCCATTAAAGACTGACACATACAATTAAACACTTAGCATTTCTCCAAATGGTTTGCAGAAAAAAATTTCTATGACTAGTTACAAGAAATTTCACTTAGTACTTACACCATAGTCAGTTTAAAAATACATTTATAAAATTTTTTTTTTTAGAACTGTCATTGAAATAATTAGTTAAAAAATGATTTTTAAGTTCAATAAGTTCAATAAGCGAACACATAAAAGTTGGTGTTTGCAAACGCTGATAACAATAAGATTCATTTTACAGTATGTTATCAAATTGGTAATTATTAACAAAGTTACTTTGAAAAAATTTATAACAGTATTTTGCAAAATAAAGAAATAGCTTTCAAAAATCCATCAAAATTATCAACTTAACTTTATATCATTTTTAAAAATAAAAAATAGTTATCTTGGCTTTTTGCAAAGAAAAAAACAATGTATATATGCTTCGATAAAACCAGCACTTATGAAATTAACTCATCAAGGAAGTCCTCTGCTGCCAATTGTAAGAATTACAAAATTATGCATGTATCACAATGCTTAAAAGTTATAGCATTATCTGATGCAAAGATAATGCTATTTCAAAGCAATTTTCAAGATAAGCCTTTAGCATTTTGCAGCTGAATATCTTTCGAAAGAATAAAGCAGTTCCTTAGATTCAATATTGCCAACAATTCTTAGAATCAGATGTTTATAGCCCACCGTAAAGAGGCTACTTGTAATGTGAATATCACATACAGAAATTTAATAGGCATCTGAAGAAACAATAGCTGTACAGCATTTCGAGCGAAATTCATAAAATTTAAAATGTCAAACTACCATTATCTTGTTTTATTTTCACAAAATTCCTTTAATTATTAAATTATTCAATATTAACTTTTTGTCTGCACTTTGTTATAATCAGTTTTTTAGACTTTTAGATGCTCTCAGACACTGTTTTTTTCCCTAGACAGGTTTTTTTTTTCCTAGACAGGTTATTTTCATTGGATCTAGGAATTTTTGGTCTGAGATTAATAAATTTCCACGTCGGTTCTAAACTCCAAACTTTTGTATATTTATAGCCAAGTCACATAAGCAAAGCCGGCGCGATGGGAGTGGGTGTGACACCCCCCATCAATACACCTTTTCACAGTTCCGATATAAAATTTATGAGCGCACAGAAATGGAACTAAAAACATAAACAAACGTTATTTTAACAGTAATTTGTTCGATATTTACAAAGCGAAACTAAGGTTTATCAAGCAATATTATTTAACCAGTGCCATTCGTCTTATATAATTATTAAAAAAAAGAGCCTGTCTAATCCATTTTTAATAATATGTTAAGAAACAAGTGAAAAAAAGTACCTCAAAAAGAAATAATTCAACTATTTATTTTGTACTTTAATGTACTTAATGTAGTGTTTAAAGCTAAATTTATGCGTATCAATGCAATAAATTAGCTATTTCTTTCTATTTTTTTTTAGCTCTTTATTTTTCATTGTCATTTATCAAGTCATTTGAGCTGCACCTTTTCAACCAGAGGGAACTGTGTGGTAGATGTAACGTTCAGAACATTTAGTGTTAATATTAAACCCTTAATCATACATTATACAAGAGTATTTTAGAAAACAATCTAAACATTTGTTGGAATTTGTAATTTCTTTATCCAAAATTTAGCTTCTGTAAGCTAAATTTTGGATAAAGCTAAAATAAATAAGATAAAACACCTAAGTAAGATAAAGCCCCTAAATAAGATAAAGCTCCTTTTGTAATATAAAGCTCAATTTGATATTTGGGAAGATGTCAAGTTTGAGGATTCAAGTGATAAATCTATTGCTGATAAATACAATGAATTTCTAATTCAGAGTATTATCAATATTGAAAAATCAATAACAAAGTTGAATAAATACATGGCTGCTGATCACATAAAAATACCTCATCATGTGAAGGAAATGAATGAATTCAGAGAAATTTCTAAAAACCAACTAGACAATATAGTAATTAATTTAAAAGACAAAAAAAGTATGTGTGAAGATATGAATGTACCAATATTTAAAAAAATCTACCCAGTCATTAGTTTAAATTTGCTGAAAATAATTAATTTGTCTTTAAGAACAGGTTTTGTACCTATATCTTGGAAAAGATCTACTATAGTGCCCATACCGAAAGTGACATCTCCCAAGTTACCACAAGATATGAGACCACTAAATATGTTAGCAGTGTATGAAAAACGTACGTGTACATAATGTACGTCATCACAGTCATGTTAGACTTAAAGAGAGCATTTGAAACCATCAAAAGGGAAGTATTGTTTAAAAAATTAAAGTGTTATAAAGTGGGAGGTGTTGTTCTACAATGGATTGAAAATTACTTAACAGGAAGAACTCAATGAGTAAGAATTGGCGATCAGTTATCATCGGAACTACTCTGTGATGTTGGTGTGCCTCAGGGGTCAGTACTAGGACCCCTGTTATTCATAATATACATGAATGATATTAACAGTTGTACACATATGTAAACATCAACCTCTTTGCAGATGACACATTAGTTTGCATTGAAGGTAATAATTACGAAGAATCTATGATGAAATTAAATTTAGACTTGGAAGTAGTTGCTACCTGGTTTAGTGGAAATGGACTGAAACTGAATGCAAGTAAGTCGATGGGTATGCTGATTACAAGCTCCAAAGTGAAATACATGAGTATCACGGTAAAATATCCTGGGTATTTTACCAGAGTCGCTGAATATCTGACTAGGTGGACAAAAACGTTAATTTTTAATACAATTATTGCACCTCATTTCCAATATTGTGCTTCATTATTCCTAGGTGCAAGTATAAATGATATAAAAATACTTCAGAAGTTACAAAACAAAGCTATGAGAACGATCTTGAAATGTGACTGGTTCACACATAGCAAAGACATGTTGGTTTGATTAGGCTGGCTATCTGTAAAAGAAAATATTCAAGTGAAAGTGTTGACATTTATACACAATACAATACAATTACAAAAAATGGATGCCTTCCAAGAATTTTGAAGTTGCTAGACAAGAATCGAAGTTGCTAGACAAGAAGGCATACAAGAAGTTAGTTGTGAAACGAATAAAAGAAAATGGATGTTTGTAAATAGTAGTTTCGCAGAATCTGAACTCTCTTAATTGTGATTTTTATTGTGATTTTAACTAGCATTTAAACAAGCTAAATATATTAAATTAAAAAAAAAAAAAAAAAAGCTTTAGAAATTTTCTAAAGAAATTATTGATGAATTCTGAGCTACGGGTACTAATGTTTTTATGTTGTTGTAATGTTTGTATTCACTCCTTGTTAGTTTCTATAAGTCAAAACTTTTATGTGTTTTCATAATAAACTCTGTTATATCTAAAATTTAGTGTAAGACTATATAATTTAATTTCTTAAACTTGTTTTGCATTGCCTGTCTTATAACATCTTTACTTGGAGCCAAATCCATATGCTTTAAAAGTGAGCTAGAAGCTTTCAACCATGAAGAAAATAATAGATTTGCTTATCCTAAAGATATATTAAACTTGTCAGCTAAATCAGTTGTTAGTAATCTAAGTATTAGCATCATTAAAAATTCATCTTTGCTGCAACAGCAACAGATGCTTTTTAATATCACTTTATCTTTTTTTGATTAATGGTGATACTGCACTAACTGATGAAACACATTGACAGATGTAAGGCCAGTATAAAAATTGCAAGATCTATCATTTTTAAAATAAATGTTTGTATACAAGTAAATTGCAATAACAGGTTTTGTTTGGATTAAGTTTATATACAAATTTGTTTCATAGTAATAACTGATGTGGTTGAAATTAATTTTTCAAATAAATTTTAATTTTTTTTAATTTCGTGCTGAAGTTCTTTTTTTAAGTTATCAATTTCCTTTTTTAATTCTTGATGCTCTATTATAAAACAACGCTTAACATTAAATTCAACATAATTTGATTAATCATTGTTTGAAAAATTTGTATTATTTACATTAAATAATATAAGTTCTTAAGCATTGTAGCCTAAGTTAAACGAAAAATATTGATTTTTGAACGATAGTGCTCTGTCAGGAAAATTGTCTGAATTGTACTCTCATTTTATATTTTATGATTTTCTATGACGCAATAATGTAGGAGTTGAACGGTTAACTAGTTTTCTCTATATTTCTCTTAGCTGCAGTTGTTTTTATGTTGTGATATATATGTGTTGATAATAGATAACAAATGCTTACTCAAATGGTAGTTTGCAGTTTCACAAGTTAGAGCTTCGTTTAACATTTTGTATCATACATAAATCATCTTTCCACATTTCTAGATTGTACTTGTTATTTTTACAATCGATGAGAGCGCGTGCTTTCGATCTCTTGAAACTCTTATATGGTATAAGTTCAGTATTTACATTTTTTTCCATTATAAACCTCCAAAACTTAAACCGTTGAGAAATTTTTGTTTACGTTTTTACTTCCATTTCTGCGCGCGCATAAATTTCATATCGGAACTGTGAAAAGGTGTATTTCGTTTAGTCAGCGAAAGTAGACCCTTTCGACTAGTTAGTCGGTAAGTTTAGACAGTCATTCTGCAAATATTGATACGGCAGTCGGCAAATGTTGATACGGCTGTCGGCAAATTTTAAAAAGCGAACTTTTTTTTTTTAGTTTAATAGCACCTCCTCCCCCCACGTGATATCTACTCGCGCCAGCCATGCATATAAATGTGCCTTAAATTAATGAGAATTTTTGAGAGAAATGATTAAATTTTTTGTTTATTGGGCAGGTTTTTATTTTTGCCAATTAAAATAAAACTATTTGCATTGTTGTCAACATTTTACGACAATCATTAAAAACAAACAAAAAATTTCATTAAAAACACAAACAAAAAGATTGTTGAAATTTGTTAAAAATTGCGCTAATAAGAGTTTGGGGACAAAAAGTGTGAACAAAACAATCGGTTACGAAAAAAAAAAAAAAAAAAAAAAGGCGGCACCAACTTATTGTAAAGAAAAAAACTTATAAAATAGCTTCAATTAAATCATTTGTCGTATATGTATTATTAGAATATATTATATTATACTCTTATAGCGCCTGTATAACTATGTTTTTTTGCGGTCAAAAAAAATTAGGTTTCTCCTAATATCAATAACTTTTTTGTAAATTTATGGACTACAAAACTCTACTTTTATAACAAATTAAATACGCATGCCCCTATGCAAAGGGTGCTAAAATATCAACAAATTGTTTTTCATTTATTTGTTTGTTTTTTCATCATTTTTTTCATAATTGTTACATTTTACAATCGTTAAATTTTACAATCGTTACGAAGAGATTCGTTACAGAACCAAGAGGTCCGTAGTTCAAAGTCGACTTTAGCCCAATTTTAGAAAAATTGAAACAGTTTTGAACCTCTCTCCCCACCACCCTCTTCCCCTTGTAAAAGATAACACTTTATTGCCCACGCCTAAAATTACGAAACAAAATTGTACATTTTTTTTTTATTATTGTTATTTAGGTGCCCCAAGAACACCTAACGGTCTTGTCACACAGCACTGCGGAAATGCATTTAACTAGAAAGTTCACGCCTCCTTCCTTACCGTGACGCGAAAATATGTCCGAGGCTCGTTTCAAATCTGGATCTCCTGCTTATAAAGCAAGCAATCTAAAACCTCATTTCTTACCAATACTGTATATATGGCTAGAGCCGGCTTCGAACCACGGAACTCCATTTGGAACCCTCTAACTGCTACACCACTAATGCACCACTAGAACGACTACACTGCAGCTGCTGTTCACTGAACTTTTAAAGTAGTTGTAACGCATGCATTAAAATCATTATTGAAGTAATTAAATTCATCTCATCCTTTATTGCTTGAAGATCTCAGAAGTTTGCTAAAGATTTTACCTAGTGTTGTAATTAAAGCTCTAGAAAATTGATCTTTTTTTTTATATAGGACTACATATTGTTTAAATAACGTATTAAATGTTTCTTCTATGGTCATTTTGACTTTTGAATATCTGGACCAGTTTATTACAAAAATTGATGAGTTGTTATTAGAAACTATTTTATTTAATGGAGCCTTTTACACTCAAACAAAAAAGTTTTTTTTTTATTTTTGATGGTTTTGCAAGAAGATTCTTAAAAAATGTTACATTTCAGAATGAATACTAGGCCTGCAAAACATTATGATCAAATTATATATATATATATATATATATATATATATATATATATATATATATATATATATATATATATATATATATATATATATATATATATATATATATATATATATATATATATATATATATATATATATATATATATATATATATATATATATATATATGCCATTTGCAAATATTTGGAAAACGCTAAACCCAATTGGGTTCAAATTGCTATCACAACTGATGCGGTCTCCTACGAGATTATAAACTCTTCGATGGAGTAAAGAAGTTTTGATCATCTATTTAGAAACTTTCCGAACAAATAGTTTTTAAAAAAAAAAGACTATAAGAAATTAGCGCAGTAATTAGGTTTATTTCAAAAAATCTTTATCGTTACTATTACCAAAAAAAACTAACAAAACAAAAAAAAGTTATCAAATACATTTTTAAATAAAAACAAAACCAACTTTTTTAATGCTAACATTTTTCTTTATTACATCACATTGTACATGCCGTAATTGGGTTTAAAATTTTAAAAAACTACTCAAACAGCACTTAGACGGATTGGGTTTGGCGTTATCCTAAATATTTTGTTTATATCTATTTTTTCATGTAAAAACGTACGAAATAAATATGCAATTGGATTTCAAATTATTTCTTAAGTTTGAAAACATCTTGATTGAAACCACCAAAACGCACTCGTTTGATAAAAAAAATAATTCGGAAAAGTTGTCTAGTTTTCAAATAATTTAAAATAAATTTTATATCAGTTAAAATTGTCTGTACAAATCTGGATAAGCCATGTTCCTATATTAGTCAGTTTGTATCTAAACGAACTCAGGAAATGGCGGACATGAACTATTAAAATATAAACTGTTAGGTTTCCAAAAAATGAAAATCAATGCGATAACATTAATAAATGATGAATGAATCAAATACATCATAATTTTGCTGTTAATTTTCATTTGATTTATCTATATATGTATTTATCTATATTTTTTATTTGATTTATCTATATATGGGCTGTCTATATATGGATTTTTATGACGTTTATGAATTTTATGATATTTATAAATTTTGTAATTCAATAAATTTTTTTATGAATATGCGAGTACAATTGCAGTATAATATTGTTTATTAAAGTGAAAATAGTTTGAAAATATACCTCATATAGTAAAAGTCGCATCGTAAGGGCCGCTTTAACTTTTTTCGGGCTGAAAAAGTTTGCTAGCCCGCAACTGTTTGTAATATAGTAAAAAATTTAATTATTAAAAAAAGTTAGGGCTAATAATAAATTAATAATTATTAAAATTGAGCTGTAAAAAAAAAAGTGGAACCTGTCCTATTAACATGGTTGTCTGGTAGTAAAAAGTTATTGGCTACTATATCATAACACTTCAATATGAAAAAAACATTTTTTTCACGGCTTAAATACCAAGTATAAGCAGGCTAAGCATGAAGTGATTCGTTTATTTTGGAACAGCACATATTGCTTTTCTTAACATTTAAATACTTTGTTAATTCAAATAAGAACTTATCCTTATTTTCTAAAATATAATAGTTAGTTTATATTTGTAATTTTAGTTATACTATATTTTTTTATGTATTAAGTTATGAAATAATTTAAAATGTTGATTTAATAGATACATATGAAAAAGTAATGAAATTTGCAACAACAACAAAAAAAGGTTCTCAAAATTAAAAATTACCTAACTAAAATGTTTCAAATGCCCGACTAACCAACAAAATTCCTCAAAAAACTAGCAATAACTTGAAAATTGCCATCTTTAGGGGGAGGAGGGGGAAAGCAAATCACCCCCTCTGTAGTAAAAATGCCCGTGACCTCAACAAAAGTTGAAGATAATGTTGTAAATTTACTAGTACATAGTTGAACATAAAAGTTAAATAGATTTAAATATTTGAAAGGAATTCAAAATAATCCATTATGAAACCACAAAGAGGGTGGGGTGATGAAAAACAAAAAAGTACAAGCCTGTTGTCATTTCATTTTCTTATTAGTTATGCATTGTAATTTCGAATGCAATTATTGTTTTGTTTTTTTTAACTTATTTATTGAATAATTTCAACATTTTTTAAATTAACATATGAGCAAGATTTACAACAATACATATCTAGATGATTCTTTCGCCACTAAAGGATATTTTTTAATCTTATTATCCTTGGATAATCTGTTTTATATAACCATGTACTATCGGGTACAAAGCAATCTTAATTTATTTAAAGACTTATATCATGTACCAATCCAACCAAAATCTTATAACGCTTTATGTTTAATGATTACGAATTTTCTTAAAACCACTTATCAAATTGATTTGTAAATAACTAACTAACCGTATTATTTTAATTATGCACATGAAACCTAAAGTTTATGTAAACTTTACATGAATTGATGCATTATAAAAACATAAGAAATTGTTTGCAATAATAATTTTTACATCATAATTTATTAACTCTTATGAAAGTTTGACCGGTACCGTTTTTTTAAGTTATCATAAAAAGATTGACCAATTGTCAGCAGAGAACCAGGGGACCGTATGTCCATTTTTATGTTTCCGAGAAAATTAAGCTTTATATTTTAGTATACAAAGACTTTGTGCCAAAAAGTTCTACGGAATATTTATATTTTACCTAACTTTTTTTTGTTTATTATCAATAAATATTTATTGATAATAAACAGAAAAAACATAAAATGTGGACATACAGCCTCTTAATTCTCAGCTGACGCAGCAGCAGCAGTCTTTTTTTTATTTTAAACTATCATGAAGACTATCATGGGCCTATGTAGGTTAGCCAACGTTTAATCATCACTTTTAAAACTGATGTTCTTCGTTGTAGCACACCAATATTGTGATCAATATCAGTTAGCCAACGTTGAATCAACGTTAAGTAAGTTAGTTCCTAGTATTTGTCATAAATTGGGCCAATCAATATGTGCTATTTGCGTATGGATTTGTACGCATTTAACGCTTTAAGTTTATAAAGGAGCATCTTACTAGGCACAATTCTTGTTGCTCCAAATACGGTACAAACAAGTACCAAATACGGTGCAAACAAGATTCTGTCAAGAGTATATATTTTTTATCTTTGTATAATTAGTTCTTGCCCATACAATATTACCGTAAGTTAAATAAATGTATAAAATTTGTGTATCAAGAAAAAAGTCTTATTTTTTAAGAATTGTTTAGCTTTTGTGTAAAAATTTTCTAAGGGCTTTCTTTCGAAAGTGATTATACGAAACCTCCACAATAAATTTTCGTCTAAAATAACGCCTTAAAGGTTTACTGAAGTTTGTCTAGTAATGACTGCTTTATGTAATTGTTTTAAAATCAAGTAAATCTAAAATAATATATTATCTGTTTTACTTTGTATATTAGTTGAGTAAATTTAGTTACTTAAAAACTCAGCTAAATTTTATTATTGCTCCTTAACCGTTTTATTATTTTTAGCTAGCCCTTCGCATAATGACCCTGATTCTGCATAATGACTCACAATCATTTAAAATGATGCATTACAGCTATAGGTATTTTAGGCATATGTTTTACATTACGTTACAATGCTGATGACAAAAATAAATTCTTAAATCTGTGAAAAAGTAAAAAAAAATAATAATTACTATTAAAGCGTTCTTAATACTTAATTCAATGCCAAATAAGTTATTCAATACTTAATAGTATTGCTAACTTATTAAGTATTGAATGCTTCATTATGATATTTAATACAGTATTGGTTCAACCAGTTATACCAGTTACACCAGCTGCTTCTTTTTTTTTATCTAAAATGTTAACATTTGAATAGAAATTAAATTGATTTAGTAAAGAATATTTTATTAAACAATTTAATTAAATGTGCACAAAAAAATCTTTGAGATTTAACTCGTATTAAGTTTTGTAAAAAAAAAGTAACAATTCAAAAGTTATAGTTTAATAATTTATAAAAAAAAAGGAACAAAAAAAAAGAAAAAAATTTTTATACTAAATTTTACAGTTTAAACTGTATGTAACATAGAAACAACTATTATACAATAAAAAGAATAATTGTTTCGAGTTAGAAACAATTAAATATTTACGCATAGTATAAAAACGTTTAGTACGTCTTTAAATACAAATCGTTTAAATTTTTTTGCTAAGTTTAGATACAAATTGTTACATGTTTAAAAATGCCGAGTTTTTGTTTTTTTAGCTAAACCTAATAATGTCCGGGATATTAAAAATGTCAAAACCGATTTTTTTTACCAATTGATCTCTGACTCTATGTGCTTTTGCTTAAACCTATTCCTATGTATCAGTTAATCTATGTACATTTAATAACGCCTATCTCTATAAGTCAGTCGATGTACGTAAATTTAATTGCGTCTATGCCTATTTGTCAGTCGATGTATGTACCTTTCTTTTTGTTAATCCCTATATGTCAGCTGGTGTTTGTGTATCTAAAAGCAATACCTTAAATAGTATTTTATTAAAAATATATATTTATTCATAAAAACACATTCAAATGAATTTAAATAAACTTTAACTTTGACGGCAAAAAAAAACCGGTTTGTGTTGATGATAAGAAAAATTGTTAAGAAACGCTATTAAAAAGATGGCGTTTTTAAAAAAGAACGTTTAACGTTTAAAAAGAAGAATAACATTTTAAATATAATTTTTAAAACTTGACACCAAATTAGAGTTTTTTCCTTAAATTTCTAGACCTATTTTTTAATATGGTTTTGAATCATTATTATATATATTATATCATATATATCATATGATGACCAATCATAAAAACAGGGAGGGGAAAGATGCGAAAGTTTAGTAGCGCCGCAGTTAGCGAGAAAGTTTGAAAAGCGCTGACAAACATATTATAAAGAAACACAATAAATTTACTTTTTAGAGTTTTAAAATCTTTGAAAAAAAAATTTTCAGAAAATTTATGAAATAGTATGTAATAGTAATAGTATGTAATACCACATTAATAACTGTTACTGTCAAAGTATAATTATTTATAATAAAGAAATATTTATTAGATAAAATAATGAACTAATATCTCATGAAAGCCATTTATCAAACATTTATAGTTGAAATGTACCAAACATACTACTCAAAGTTTTAGAACAATAATAAAAAAAAAACACTAGGTTTTATAAAATATTTTTGTACTAATATGTAATAGTAAATAATATGTAATAATATATTAGTATACTAATATTTTATTTAATATAATATAGTATTATAATATATAAGTATACTAATATATTGTTACTACAATAGTAGTAAAAATCAAACTGTAATGTTTATATATCTATATCTTATAAACCTATATAAATGGTTATATAAATATATCTTATGTATCTATCTAAGTAAGAAATGCTTAATAGATAAAATAATAAACGAATTTTTTATGAAATATTAAAAAAAAAAAAGTTCTCTACCATTTTCAGCCACCACTTTTTTACTTGTGTTTAATTTTTTATTGTCAATGTTTAAAACTTATCAACAAAACACCAACACGTTTTGTGATGTTGGGAAAATGTTAAATGTACTCGAGCAAAGTATAATTAGGTAATGACTCTATTTTATTGCCCAGAGTTGTAGTTGAAGGCAAAGTGCATTTTGGGATTTGCTAAATAATTTATGTTTAAAATTTGTTACCTTTATTGCAACATCAAATTTATTATTGGATTATAGATCAATGCGTCATACAAAAGCACTATGGAATTCAAAAAAATGCAAATTATTGAGTTAATTTAAATAAATGTTAATTGTCACTAAAACTATCTGTAAGGACACGTGCGAAACGCATGAAAACCGAATTTTTTTAATGTTATAAAGTCTTATCTATTTGCAGCTTTTAAAATTTCAAGACTGCTTGTGGCAAGAAATAATTGAGTTAAGCAATTTTTACAATCATGATTTTAAATAAGACGCACTAATTAAAGAGCTAGTTATATGAATAAAAAACAACCCGTCTAACGAGGTACTTGCAGTTTTCATTTGGAAAAAACCGTCTCGCACAAGATGTTTATAAAGTCACGTGACATTTATTTATTCATTTACGCCGATTTTAACATGAAAATTGAAAATGGGAAATAAGTTCGGTTTGCTACAAACAATTAAACAACTTTGCATTCTAACTAGATGTGTATTAAAAGCTTGATAATATTACGCGTTTAAAAAAAAAAGAATCGTATTCAACTTAATATTAACTAAGGAAAAAAAAATTTCGCTTCAAAAAACTTAAAATGTTAAAGTTTTGTTTACAAACATGGTTATGTCTTAAACTTAAAAATGCAGCAAACAGTAATTAAATTTCGTAACAACGCTGTTTTGTCCTAACCGGGATGATTTACAGCTTGTGTTCATATGAAGAATTTTCAGCCAGCTTGATATAGATGCTGTTAGCCTATAGGTAAGACTATGTGCCCCGGGCGCTAAGAGAATAGGGGTTCCAGAAAAAGAAAGAAAAAAAAAATCATAATG
Organism: Hydra vulgaris; assembly: GCF_022113875.1. NCBI lineage: Eukaryota > Metazoa > Cnidaria > Hydrozoa > Anthoathecata > Hydridae > Hydra > Hydra vulgaris. The sequence continues at coordinate 48,795,622 of NC_061158.1, read as the reverse complement.
AAATTTTAATTTCAAAAAAGTAAAAAAGTTATTTTTATTGATGAGGAAGAAAATAAATTTCATAGTCATGTTCATAACAATTAACTTAGCTTTATTTATATTACCAAAGATTAAGACTATTATTTTTTTGGTTGGTGGTAATCAAACATAAAAATTAGTTGCTTTTAAATCGACGACATTGAAGTAGACACTACGTCTTATCCAAACAAAACATTTTCTTTTGAAGATAAACGTTGTTAGGTTATTTCAGAAAATAATAAATAAATCTTATGAATACTTTTATAATTATACTGAATTTAAATTTAATCCCAGTTTTAAATGGCAAAATAAAAAAAAACTAAATTAACTTTATTTGCTAAGGCTTAATAACTCCCGAAGAGATGCCAAAGTCTCAGCACAAGGTAAATTTCACGTCTACCCTAAAAAAAGAAAACAAAGGCAAGACTTATAACTACAAGTTTGTGTCTCTCAACTATACCGCGCAAGGTGACTCACAGTGAGCCAGAATTCACTCTTACTGGACAAAATTCATAACTAACTTAATATTAGGGCTATATTCACTAAAATTAGCATAAGTACTAATATGATGTCTGTCCCTTTTATGAAGGTAATATTTTTTATTTCGTTGCTATGGATACCTTTATTTTGCTTAGCAACAACCTATCTTTGTTATCTGCAAATGTTTTATGAGTGCTATATTCACTAAATTTGGCGTGAGTATCAATATGAGCTACAAGTGATACTTTTTTTAAATTTAGTTGCAATGGATACTTATATTGCTTAGTTAATAAATACTTTCTTTAGTTACAAAGTGGTAAATTGATTTTTGAATAAATTTTATTGGATTTTTGACCCTCCTATTTTGAATAACAATTGAGTAATCAGCTAATGTTTGAGGAATAATAAAAACAAAAAATAATACAAGGAACATTGTCAATTTTAAATTACATCCAAAAATTATAAAATAATAATAATATCTTTAGAAGATTGTTTAAGTAATTGAAGAACATCTGAAGGAAATGCTTTATGATTTGTTCGGTGTGATGTTGATTTACGCAGAGACAAAATAACAGGATCACTAAAATCTAGGAGTCTATTGATTAGATCAGTATATGTTGCTCGTGTGGATGTTTTCCGGCTAAAATTTTCGCAACAAGATTTGAAGTCTTCATTTCTAGGCTCTTGAGCTTCCTATGAAATAAGTCCAATGGGTAATGTAAGGCTTTTAATTATGTCATGTCCATGTATCAATATTTAGTGAACTGAATGAGGCATGTAATACCAGGGAAAATGGACACATATAATCTAACATTGTCAAAACAATAATTCTTGAATTTTAAGCAGTCTATATCATATCCTAAAAAGAGTGTTACCAATATAATATAAAACATGAATATTAGTTTTTGATCAATACCCAGCTGTTTATTCAAATGCTGCAAAAGTACGCCTTGAGGTATTACCATCGTTGGTTGTTCCAAAACCATCACTTCTACGGAAAATAAAAACAACTCCCATTTTGTTCATAAAACCAGTCTGAGTATTTATTTTTTTGTGTGTTATTTAGATCTTGCTTGCCATTTTCTTGTTTCCTTTTTTATATGCAATGTGCAAAATCATCTCAAAAAATCTAATCCATGCATAGGGACTAAAAAGAACATACTTGAATTCTCTGTTAGTATAGTCTACATAAAGGATAACAAGAAAAACAAGATAGCAAGAGTAAGTTTTTTCAGAAATAATCCTTTAAAACTTCCCATCAATCATTGTAAATTCAATAATACAATTCACTTTAATAGAAAATCCGAAAATCTTTAAAATAATCATATTCAACCTTTCTATCTCATTTTAAATTTATCTTTTTCAATAAGACAATTCTTGCATTCCGTTTTGTATGCAAATCTTATGGGTTTACAATAGGCTCGATCTGTAACGGATCAACAAACTGTAAAGAATCTGTGCAGTTCAGGTTTCTGAACTTCACAGATTTTTTGCAAAGTATGAATCATTAAATCTTTTTAAGGAACTGAAGCTGAATAGTCCTCCACTGTTATATTTAAAACATAACATTTCAATGTTGCATCTCTGACATTATTGTTAGCTGGGTAAATGTTATAATCTTTCTCCAAGACTCCGCTTCTAATCAATTGATTGGAAGCTTTTTTCAGACTGACATCAATTATTAAAGCCAGTGCTTCGTCTCCTTATATTTAGTCGCTTTATCTGTATTTGAAATATTTAAAACGTTCTCGGCAGCAATAACAATAGATTCATCATAGATTCAATTTTTTACTAGCAGCAAAAAGTAATTCATTGGATAAATGAGATTCAATTAAGTAAGATACACGCCGCTTTTTAGCTTTATTAGAACTATCATCAAATGCTACTGGTTTTTGACCACGTCTACTTGCAGTTTGTTCATTGACTTTTCAAAATTTTTGACAGTATAGTTTGCAGATTTCCACTTTTTTTTTTACACTAGTTAATAAACAGCATGCCTAAAATCAACGCCTTTAAATTCAGCAATTTTTGGCTGAATAAAATTTCAATTACTGAAGATATAGTAATATTTTGTTTTGAAATACTAAGATTGTTAATGTGGAGAAATTATGAGTCTAAGTTTAATAAAACCATATCTAAATAGTTCTTATAACAAGTATTTTGTATTTAAAAATTTAATGTTGTAATATATATGCCACGTAGACTACTAATTCTTGTTAGTAATTAAGTTACTACAAGAGTTAGTAATTAAAATTAAAAGTAATTAAATTGCTGTTAGTGCTAGTAATTTAGTTACTAACAATAATCAAAAAAATGTTGTTGATATGCTATACAAAGTAAGGTATCCATACCCGACAAAAAATTTTAATGTGGGCCATATATGGCATTTGCATGCTAACCATATGCTTACCACTCTCCTTTAAGGGATGGCGTTGATGCGTCTCATATATGGCTATAATGTTTATCCCACTAAAACCACACTAAATAAGAACGAACGCCACGCTTCAATTGTGCGTGAAAGTTTTATGTGGCCCACGTGCAGGAAGCACATGTTAGCCATATATTTACCACTCTCCTTTATGGGATTGCGTTGGTGCGTTTCATACGTGGCTTTAATGTTTATCCAACTAAAATTTATGCGGTAGTGGTGTAGCGGTAGAGCGCTCGCTTCATAAACGAGTGGTTCCGAGTTCGATCCCCACCACGTTCCTGGTAGTACCGCGCTCAACTCGTTTCTCCGCGCAGCGGCCTTGTTTGTCAAGGTTCGTGTTTCGGAGTTATAGAGTTGAGAGAAAAAAGCTAACTTTACAGTCAAGGTTTTTTTTTTTTTTTTAGAAGGCAAATTTCAGTTCTAACCGGCAGTGTCCCAAATCTTCCAATTTTCCGACAAAAACCGACAGAGTTTTGTAAATCTGGGGAGGGGGGGTCCACCCCATACACACCCCCATCGGTACGGCCCTGTATATAAGTAATATAGTTTTAAATAATATTCTTTTAACAATAGGCCGTTATATAATCTAATCACGCATAAAATCACATTAAAAAAAAACATAGTTTAGTATTACAAAAAAAAACATAATTGTATATTACAATAAGTAGTAGTCACCTAGGTTTTTTTTTATTTTATATATTTACACTTTTTCTTTTATATATATTTATTTTTATCGCTCAAACATACTTACAACAGTTATGAATTGAAAATTATCAAAACGGTAAGCCACATGATATCATGGAATATTCTAGAGTTTACAATGCATTGCGATAGAATTATTACAATTGGTTAAAATTTAAAATTCAAAATAAGGCAAGATCGTGAGTTTTATATGTATGGCCCATATAATAGCCACATCAAATTTAGCACGTATTTATTTAAGGATTATGCCTCATTAAGTAGAATAGTTATGTGAACCGCATTATGTGTTCCACAAGTGGGCCACACTTATCTTCATCAAATACGTCATTCATCAACTGTAATATATTTTTGCACTTTTAATCCACACGAAAGAACCATGACCACATGTGGGCCACATATACCTTTCTTGTCGGGTAGCAACCAAAAAAAAAGTAAACTCAAAAGAATTGTGAATCTCATTTTAATACATACGCCCAATATTTGCGTACTTTGCGCAAATAAAATACTGTTCAAATAACGTCAATGTAAAAATAAGTTGTTGCTATGGAAAATTTAGCACCATAGCAACTAAGTTAAAATTTTAATTAAACGGGACGAGCAATCAATTAAAACTTGATTGAAGCATCATATAGCTCATATAAATAAAAATTAGACAACATATGGCAAATTGTGGTAATTATTAGTTATAATGCGGCAAAAAATAAATTTCTTAAAGATTTCTTTTTTTTTTAATCTGTGATTTTCAAAGTATAAATGACTATGCTAAGACAAATTTATTTCACACATTGGTTTTTCTTACCTTTAAATACTCTAGAATAACATGTACTAACTTTTTGTTTTAAAATCGTAGGTATAATTGAAATATCACACATTGTTAATACCATCGAAATTACCTATTTTTAATTTTTTTTTATTTCAATATTCAAATGCTTAGAGCCCTGTTAACTAAAGGGTTTCTCTTAATAGATACTAAAATTGAATAAGTTTTCAAGATTAGAGAATTTTTTTCTATTTTGTCCCCCTACTGGCCCACTGTGGAATGTTAAGAAGACGTTTAAAAGATGTTTAAAAGATGTTTAAAAGACATTTAGAACTTTACAATACAAATATTTGTTGGGCATTGTTTGACTTTACTCGATTAAAAAAGTTAAAAAGCATAAAATTCTAAAGATGGCACAACTCCAAACTAATTTGCAAAATGTTTTATTATTTAATTTATTTGAAAAATGTTTTATTAGTTTAATTTATTTAAATATGAATAGTTTTTTAAAATATCACTGCCAATCTACAGTGTTGGATCGAGCAGGCACGGGGCTCGACGTGAATGAAATTAAAAATTAAATTGATCAACTAAAGAATGAATTTAACTAAATTTTATTAAATATAAATCTACATAGACAATTGTGATGTTCTGCATTTTTCTAAATTTTTCTCAGCAAAATCTTGTAAAGTAGTTTGCAAATTTAACTGTTTTGCTTCTTGACTTTCAATCGACTTGGTCGCTAAACTGTTTATTCTATCCTGAGTTATTGTCGATCTTAGATAACTTTTATCAATTTTAATCTAGAAAATGATTTATCATCTGAAAGAAATTTTGGTGGTCCTTTCTTAATTAAATAATCTTTTATTTATTGACTATTTTTCTCAAGCCAAGTAGCAGAATCATCTGTTATGTTCGGTTCTTTGTTATAATATATATATTTTTTTACTCTCAGTCGTATTGGGTTAAGTTGTTTTCACTGTGATGTTTAGTACAAGAATCTCTAATCGGTATCTTCTTTATTATCTTCCGCAGATTTTTCTTTGTCATTATTTTAATCTTTATCATCTTTTTTTTTTTCATTTTTATCATCTTTGTTGTTGTTTTTGTTTTCATTACTTTTTTTTCATCTTTTTCATTATTTTTTTTTTTAGTCTTTATTATCATTTTCTTCTGGACCTTTATTATCAATTTCTGGACCTTTATTATCATTTGGATCTTTTCCTTTATTTTCTTCTGGATCTTTTTCGTTTTTGTCACCTGGTTCTTTGTCAGCATAGGGGTTGTCCATAAATTATGTCACGATCTAGGGGATGCACAGTGAGCAAGAATTCACTTTTACTGGACAAAACTAATAACTCTTCATATAAAAAAAATTTAAGTACCATTTTTGCACTGTTTACTAATTTTAGGATTGCCGTTTCAATGGTGACATTAGTTTTAATTTTAGGTTACTATGGATACCTAAACTGCTTGGCAACCAAATATTTTATTAACCTTAACAAATTTAAACTGGAAAAAGTAATTACTTTATTGGATTACTCCTATAATTATCAAATTGTAGCGATACAATACCGATTTTTTATTTGGTTGATAGTGACATCTGAAATGCTTGGCAACGGTTCGTTTTGCATAGTTACTAGCTTAAGAAACTTTTCTTAAATAATCAATGTTATAAACTGGACTAATATTAGTCAGTCTGAATAAAAATTATCTGATTCATTTAAAAAATTTAATTCATTTCCAATTACTAATTTTATGTATTTTTATGCAGTTCCAGAGCTCTATTTTAAATGTCATGAAACTATTACATAATGTATATAAAAATAATTGTAATAATTGTAAAACAGCTTTAGCTTCTTTTTCTTTACTATCTTGGCGTAATCTACAACCTGATGTAAACAATAGTTCTTAACATGAATTTGATGCAACTAATGGCGTCAATCTTGTTTTTTTTTGTTTTACTACTTAAAGTATCAAAATTCACCTGGAGCCTGCCAGATACTACAGTTGGATATGAGCAGATTTTTCCTTATCAATAGAAGCAGGGGCGTCGCTTTAGGAGGGAGGGATAGGGGGAGTCTACCCCCTCAATTGGGAAATTGGGAATTTCCTTTCAACGAGTTGGGACAGTTGGGAAATCGTTGATAAAATGAAAAAGTATTTTAAACAAAACTTAAAAGTTTGCAAAAATCAATCAAATATGAAATTTTATTTTTTACTTAGACAAATAAACTTTACGACTCAAGACTTAAACATTTTCGTCATGACGAAATGGGGCGCCGTTTTGATTTCCACTAATTTTTTTTCGCGCTTTTTTTTCGTTATTTACAACAAAAATGGCAGCAATAAGTTTACGCTAAAGGTTGTGTTTAGATCATATTCCATTCGGAACGATTATTTTTATTTGCGTATTTATAATAGCAAGGTACATAAAAGATTAAAAAGCAAGCGAGATAAAAACAATTGTAAATATTTAGTTTTCTAAATGACGTTGAAGCATTATTAAATTTACCTTACACTTAAATAACGTGCTATTTAATAAAAATATAGAATAACAATGAGCAATGCTTAAAAATGTTTTAAGTACCAAAAATGCACTTTATACTGCTTAAAAAAACGGTCTCTAATTTTAAATAATTTTTTTAGGGTAAAACCATCAATTCCTGGCCGCCTAATTTTAAACTGCGTCATATGTTACCGTGAATGGCTTCGATTCTTAAAAATATTTCTAAACTCTTAAAAATCCTCTTGAGATACCGTAGAACGGGGTGACTTTGATACGCGGGGTGACTTTGATAATTTCGTCTGTTAGTTACAAAAATAATGATTTGAATGTGAAATTGCACAATTAGAGACTTTTTTTTTTTTTATTCTTGTACATAATTATATTCTGCTAATATTTTTGAAATTTTAATGATTGTGAAGTGATTCTAAATTGTGCAAATGTGTTAGGAATAACATGACTATAACAAAAAAATAACGATTTTTACACGTACCAAAAAATGCCAAAAAATCTTGTGATTTTAATTTTTTTTTCTAAAAATCTATACTTAGATGTTCAAGTGGTATTTTCCAGTTATAATACCACTGGAATATACCACTCGTTTTTGGTTACTCTCAATCACATTTGCAGAAAAATCAGTGTAAATCAGGGTAAATCAGTACTTAATATTTATATGCAATTAGTATTATTTTTTTGTTAGTGTTATTTTATAACTGCTAATTACTATAACAATGTTATTGATATATTATTTTTCTGTGTTTAGCATATTAACATCAAATTTATTTTTGTTTTTTCTTTGTCCATTCTGTAGATATATTCGATAACTAAACATGCTGTCTAAATTTATAATTTTACCAGTAAATCTTATAAGTTTATTAATATGTTGTGTTCTAATTTAGTAAAAGTCAAAAAGAAAGTATTAGCGACACTGTAAAGAGGGTTAAATCAATAAGCCATTAAGAAATAATAGACTATCAAAGTCACCCCAAACGACGGGGTGAGATTGATAACATTTTGGATTAAAAATATATATATTAAGACAAAAAAAAATTAAAAATATTTAATGGAATTATATAAAGGAAAGGTATAATGTTATAACGGGAAAAAAAAAATCAGAAAAAATTGTAATAAACCAGATTTATTTTGCAAAAATGCTCAAAATCCTAACAAAGTCACCCCGTTCTACGGTACAAGTTATGACAAGTTTGGTAAATTTTGTTAATAAATTAGTAATAATAATTTTTAGTACAAATATTACTAGGCGTAAAAAACACTAAATCATGGCCAGAGATACAAAACATGGCCATTGCGAACTTATTTCTGGCCATTACGTTTTACGAAGTAAAAGTAGTGATAACATTTTTAAATTTAAATAAAAATTAAAACAAGTTTATTGTAAAGAGTTTAGTAAAGAAGTTCTACATAAACTTTTACTTTTATAAATTTCTTTTTTTAAAAGGTAAACAAACAATAGATTTTAAAGCTTACTAAAATTTTCAAACTCAGATAAAATAACGTTGCGTTAATCTTACCCAGTGGGCACCCGACGTCAATCCGACGTCGGATTTACGTTTGATTTTCATCAGCGATGTCAAAAGACCTATTCCGACGTTGTTCCGATGTCAGTAAAATGACGTCAGGTGATGTCTTTATCTTAACATCCCCTGACGTCGTTTCGATGTATTTTGACGTTGTTCCGACATCTTATAAAAGACGTCCAAAAAACGTCGCAGTACTGACATCGATCCAACGTCGATAAAAAGACGTCGGGCAACGTCATAATATTAACGTACTCCGATGTCTTTTGACGTCTTCCGACGTCAATCCAACGTCCTTAAAACGTCGGAACAACGTCGTAAGACATCGCTGATGAAAATTTAATCCAAACCCAACAATATGTGTGCAATTGCGCTCTTCAATAATTATGTGAACTAAGCGTGTTTTTTTATTAATGGAAAAAAGGTTGAATAAAGGTTGATAAAACATCATGAGGTTTTGTATGATGCACTAGCATAGTTTTTTAACTATTAACATTTTCGAGTATACATTTTTTATAATATATAACTATTCGTTTTAATATTTATATAATATTTAAACAAAATTATTTCTTATCAAAGTAATAATTCCCAAATAGCTACAATTATAAATTACTAAATAAACGCATCATTTAATATGTCCGTGAAGTGTAGTGGTAAGCGCATAGGATTTAGTATCTAATAGACCGAGGTTCGATTCCTGCCAAAGGCAACGTTTTTTAGTTTTCAAAAAACACGTTGGATTTACATCGGAATGCCGACGTCGCGCGATGTCAGTTTATCCGACGTCAAATTACACTTCCATTTCCAACGTAAACCCAACGTCGATCCGACGTCGAGATCCGACGTCGCTCGACGTTCGTTCGACGTCGAAATGCCCACTGGGTGTGTAACAAACTGAGGTTCCAATTATAAAAGTTGGATTATACTTTCATTTTTAAAAACTTGGAAAGCCACTAACTCAATATTTAAGGCAAAAAATTTCTTTTTTTGTGGCCAGGGTTTCGTGGTGGCTGTATATAGGTGGTTTTATTATAACGAATATTTTCTTTTTGAATGTTTACACAATTTTTTTTAGCTTGCATTTCATTAGAAAATATTCATTTCAAATATTATTTTAAAAATATTGTTAGAACTTTTTTTTGTGTTATGAGTTAAAAAACTACTTTTAACTCATAACATTATGAATTTGACATGAATACCGCTTAAGCAAGTAGGACATCTAGCTTGGACATTTGGCACCCAAGAAATGTTGTCCCTTAGGCCCCTATTTCTGCGCGCCTGGTTATTACACAGTTATGTTTATAATTTTACTACTAAATCCATGAATTAATACAGAGTAACCCACTGTAAAAGCAATGAAGTTAACTAAATAAATACCACGTAATAAAGCAATTATAGTAACAAATATATATATATATATATATATATATATATATATCAAACATGTTGTTATTAATATTGCTCCGTAAATGTTTTTAAATGTTGTTCGGCAAAATACGCAAATAAAAATAATCGTTCCAAATGGGATATGATCTAAACACAACCTAATTAAAAGCAGTTATTAATTTTTTTGACATACTTTCTACTTTGAAACATTTTCATGCATTAATTTTAACATTTCTGTCTTTGTATATAAGGTATGATATCATCAAAAATGATTTGATTTATTTTTTAATTTAATAATTTAGTATAAAGCTTTTTATAAGTATAAGAAAACAAATAGTAAACTCTGATAACAGGCGCAAAGCGTTTAGCTTTGCACCTGTTATTACTTTCAATTATCAGTATACTAAAGTAGGATCGGTATTAGATTTGAATGATAAGGTCTAATATGAATAAGATTATATAATAAGTCTTATTCTATTATCATTAGAGTGATAACTTTTATAAACACTAACTCATTTAAAAATTGCGGTAAATTATAGTATCTGCGTTTGTTTTCCAGAGCAATAATTATGATAAGCAAGAGATACAAAATACAATGTTGCGTATGAAAAGCAGTTTTTAACAACGACTATAAAACCAGTCATTTGTTTATGGTGGTAAAAAGGTTCATATACAAACAGTGGGAGCCCCAGAAAATCCTTTTGTAGCCTCCTTAGCTTTAAAAAACGAAAAGTCAAACATCAGAATGCTGATAACGATGTTGAAGTGGATAAAACAAAGTAGTGAACATACAAAGTTAGAAGACATTGAAACATCAACTTCAGCAATTGAAACATCAACTTCAGCATGTGGTATATCCATAGAAAAAGAAACAACATTTTCTGATAAAAATTTTTTTAAGAAGACGCAAGTTCAGAAATTCAAGATCAGATTCATCAGCATTGATAAGCCATGACCTTGGTTTATGTCCACATACAATTACGGACAATCAAAAATTGTATTTACTCCAGTTAGGGCCACACCAACCAAAACTTACTAGTTTCCCAAGTGACGGTAAAAATACATTTAATCCCCAGTGGTACAAAGAGTTGGAACATTTAGAATATAGCACCGAGAAGAATGCTATATTCTAAATGCATTTTTTTTTTGAGAACTTTGTTTTGTTTGCTGTCTTTTCCCCAAAAGTGTTGGAAAAAAGGGAAAAACTGAAGATGCTTGAATAAATGTTGGGGTAAGATCTTGGTCCGAGATGAAAAGCTATGGGAAAGAAAAACTTGGGAAGCGTTAGGTGCACTTTACCTCTCAAGCACATAAAGTTGCATTAAGTAAATATTGTCACTTTCATATGAAAAAAGGACATATAGATCACCTTATTGATAAATCCAAGAGACTTGCTCTTATAGAAGAACAAAAAATAGAGGAGCAGAATAGAAAAACTTTTTATCGATACATGCAAGACTTTAGGAAGTCAAGGCGTTTAAGGGAATCTGACAGTGCTCACCAAGGTAACTTTGTTGCAGTAGTGAATCTCATCTCTCGCCATAATCCCACACTAAAAGCCTGGATTGAAGATAGAGCCCTTCGTTTATATAGAGTTACATCCACAAGTCCATCATCTCAAAATGAAATGATTAGTTTAATTGAAACTCAATTGAAGAGTCAAATCATTGATGAAATTAACAGCTCCAATTTTTTTTCTGTGATGACCGATACTACTCCTGATTTGTCACACAAGGACATAATATAGTTGTAAGAACGGCCAGTAAAAACGGTGAGATTCGGAAAAGGCTTTTGAAATCAATTGAATGCACTGATTAGACTGGAAAAGGGATGGCTGAGCTAATTTTATCTTCTTTACATAAAGAAGACATTAACTTATCAAAGATGGCCTTTCAGTCGTATGACTATGCAAGTTCAATGTTTGGACAATTTAAGGGAGTACAAAAGTATGTAACAGAAGAAGTTGGCGATAATGTACCCTACATACCTTGTCAAGACCACAGAACACAGACTGCTCTTGAACATGCCTGCAATGTTAACACTTTAACACAAGAATTGTTTAATGTCCTCGAACAGTTGCATATTTTCTTCACATCAAGCACAAAAAGATTTAGTCCTTTAAAGGAAAAACTTGAAGACATTGACAATACAATACAGCTTGTAAACCTGTCTAGAACAAGATGGACCACACGAGCAAAGTCTGTCAAGGCTCTAAACCAGTGTTTAGAGAAGTTATTGATCTTCTTCAGAGCATCTTAAATAATAAAACTTTTGATACAAATGCGAGAACTATGACAATTGGACTTCTGAAAAAAGTAACAACTTTTGATTTTGTAATTACTCTTTTCTTTATGAAGAATATCATTGAGAAGATAAAAATATTAACAGAAATTCTAAAAAGCCCAAACTTCTATGTCATTGACAGTATTAATCTAATTGAAAGCACTGCCTAGAACCTACAAAATATCAGTAACAACACAGATGCTATGAATGATTTGATTGAAAGTGCAGTGATATTTTCTAAAAAATTACACATTGATGCAGAAAACGACTACGGACGGCACCATAGATTAACAGCAATGGAGATGAAAAGTTTTTATCGGAAAGAATTCAAAGAGGTCATAGACTCTTTAGCAATGGGTTTAACCGAAAACTCTGCGGCTTTAAAGGATATTTGCCTCCATCACCAAAATTTTTAGTTTTCCTTTAAATAAAGACAATTTGAGTATTGAAACTTTGACAAAAGTAAACAAACTTTTTCCGCCTGGATACAAAGATCAAGTTCCAGACGTTCATGTGCTAAAAAGCCAGATGGAAATTTTGATAGATATCTGTTTAGGAGAAGGTGATGAAGAATTTAAGTCATCAAGAACACCACCAAAGGCGCTGCAAGATATTTTGTACCATGTTGTGAAATTAAAGGACATACTAAAACAAGCCTATAAACTATGCATTTTTGTAATCACAGCTGCTTATGGTGTAGCATCAAATGAGCGTTCTTTCAGTCAACTCAAGATTGTAAAATCACATTTGAGAACAACAATGAATGATGAGAGATTGGATAGTCTCATGCTACTCAAGTGCAAAAAAGAACTTTGTAAAGAAATTTACCCCGAACATCTTGTTAAAAGATGGGTTCAATTGAAAAAACATCATGTTAAAATCAAGCAGTAGACTAAAAATGATAGACTAAAGATAAAATATTGTGTAACGTTTCAACCTTTCGTCGGATGTCAAATTCGTCAACAAAGGAACAATTCTAGTAGAGCAATGTTGCACTCTTTCTGAAGCTTCAATTTCAATAATATCTTCCATTCTACTTTTTTGAATTGAATATTTTGTATATATGAATCGGTATAATGTTAAAAGGGCGGAAGTCCATCAATGTAAACTTTTGGGAAACTAAAAAAAACAGCACTGCTTCCTCAATAAATTTTTGTTAATGGTTTAACAATTGTTTTTTTAAAGGGGATAACGTTTTTCGTCTTAAAAGCAAAATTATATTTTTTCATATTTATTTTTAAAGAACCTATAAACCAAATAACACTGTGGACTTCAGCATTTTTTAACATTCAACAAATAATTACTGCTTATTTTATTATGATTTTAATTTGGGGCTATAGAAAATAAAGTCACAAACTGCAATAAATCTTCTCAAATTATATATTTATGAATTGTTTTTACATTATTAACAAAAATTATAAGGAAAAATAGTCTATTACAGAAATTTTATCAGCTATGCTTAATCGTTTTCCCCAGCATCTTCTGCTTCTCCATCGTTGCTTTCTGCTGTAGGCCGTTGCAGTAGTTCATTATAAAAGTCAATATACTCATGTGGGATATATATATATATATATATATATATATATATATATATATATATATATATATATATATATATATATATATATGGCAATATACTTATGTCACTTTCTCAATTCATTCAATTTAGCAGATTTTATTTTAACTTTTCCCTTTTGGTAAAAAAGACATTTTTTAGACGTCTTTTAGACGTCGTGTGTTTACTGGGTGCAAACTGAGTTTGTTGGCTTCTGGGTTTACCCATTGTTTGAACTGAGCTAACGTTTCTTTTATAATGGACTGCCAACCAACTTTTAACATCGTAAACTAGAGATGAACTCTCTACATCAACCACTAAAACCTTTTTTTGATTAGTACTTTTTAATATAATTTTTTTTTATTTCTTGGACGCTGTAAACTCTGTGATGCCTTTTTAACTCTCTTTTTATAATCGAAATGTCACGTTCACAGGGTAAAAAGCTGTGCCCTCTGATTGGGAAAAATTGATCTTTTTCATCCACTTATCATCAGTAAGCGTCATAAAAAGTTTTGGAAAGCAATGATTTTTATTTTGCCCCCCTCCCCCCGCAATTATTGGCATAAAAGTTGAGTTCATCATACTCTTGAGGACAGGTAGACAGGTAATGCATAAGAAAAGAGCAAGTTTCATTTGGAGACTTTCTAGCATGTCCCCTGTGATAAAGGTAGAGTGTTGCAACGTTTCTCTTCACATCATGAATAGAAAATATACTAACCGTTAACTGCTTAGGTAAAATAACTCTTGCACAAAGTTATTTTACCTAAGGCAGTATTTTGGGCAGAGAAAAGGTTTTGCATATAATCTACTGCTAGGGAAAAAACATTTACATTTTTTTCTTCCCTAGCGTCCTGTACATCTTGTTTTACGGCTTGGTAAAATTTTTTTGCCCGTCTGTTATGTACTGCCAACTCAGTAACTGCTGTTTGCTTAGCAACTTCACTAAGGTGAGGTGATTTTATCTTTAGCTATAGCTCTTCGCATATGCAACAGGTGTCTACTTGATGTTACCCGAAACGTAAATGAAAGTCCTCATTGTAGTAGTTATAATAGGGCTTGCAACTGAACTATACCCCTTCATTTTTTTTCATGAATAGTTCATACATTAACTTCACGTTCAAATTTTCACTCAACAAATATCTTTCTTTTTCGCCATAGTGGATCAGTTTTTTTGGAAAGTAGTCTATGTGAGCGTATACCTTAGTTAGTATATCGTGACTGGTAATGTATGTACTCCTCTCAAATCTTTAACTGCTTTTCCATCTGTTTTTAAACTCCTTATTCTTCGAACCCTCTTTTCTGACACAGAAAATATTCGTATGTACTCCTCTCAAATCTTTAACCCTCTTTTCTTTCTTTATCTTCGAACCCTCTTTTCTGACACAGAAAATAACTCGTATGTACTCCTCTCAAATCTTTAACTGCTTTTCCATCTGTTTTTAAACTCCTTATTCTTCGAACCCTCTTTTCTGACACAGAAAATATTGATAAAAATGCCACATCACATACCTGTACTCGTTCATCTCCTATTAAAACATGATTTTTAAATTCCTTCTTGTTTCCGCCGTTACTTTTTCTTTTTTGTACAGTATCTTCATTAACATCACGACTTTTTCCCTTGCTATCTCTTGAACCAGTCCTCTTCCTCACAATATCCGTAACATCAATCAAGCCGTGTAAAAATAAATCCTGCTCATCTTTTTGTATTGAACTGGCTGTAAAAGTTTATAAATGCATCCTTGAGGTTTTCTTTGCTAATAGATTCAAAACACTTTCTTGAACAACTGAAAAAAAGTTTTACTTTATAAAAAAAATTATAGGTAGCCTAGTCTAGAAAACAAAATAGAGTTTAAGTTAAAATATGCTAAGTGATTGTAGACTACCCTAAAAATGTCATTCTAAACAAGCAATCAACAACTTAGGTCTATAGGTCAACTATAAATTACAGAGCCTAAATCTGACCAAATTTTAGACAAATTATTACGATTTGGCATATACATATTATTAAATTAAGAATTATTGCGTATTATCTCTTACCTGCATGGATCTCCGATAGACTTTGCATCAAATTTTTGTCCTCTGTGGTTTTCATATGCCACACCAGTAAGCCTAGATTTTTCAATCTTGTTCCTTTTATAATCATCTGAGTTTCTTATCTTTTTTTTATAATTTGTATGATCAGACTCACTACCACTATCATCCATTTAAAAAAGCAGTTAATCAACTTAGTTCACTATTAAAATCATTTAATGTAATAAATCAACCTAAAGGCGAGTTTCCACTCATCCGTTTTTTCATGGGAACGGGAAACGGACGGGAAAAATAATCACGTGGGCATGCGTAGTATAAGTTTTAATATGTCCAAAGGAAAACTACGCATGCTCACGTGATTATTTTTCCCATTCCTTTCCCGTTCCCGTGAAAAAAACGGATGAGTGGAAACTCACCTTTATTTACCACGCTGTTGCACAATAAAAACAACAAAGTAAGGTTACGTTTGGTCCGCTGTCTTTAGCGCAAAGCTTCTTGTTTTTTGTTAAAAGGGCTAAAGTCCGGACTTATACAAATTTGATAAAAAGTCGATTTTGCAAAATATGTGACTTTCGCCCTTTTAACATTCACCAATTCATATGTAAAGCGAACTATGCTTTGTTAATACTAGTTAATAAATACTGATAATTGAGAATTATTTAGTGTGAGTACAGTTTAGTAAAATTATTAGTAAATTTTGTAAATAGAATAGATATTAATTACTTAAAATAAAAAAAGTTGGAAAATCTATGTTAAGCAGTTGGGAAAATTGAGATCCTCTCCCCCCCCCCCCCTCCGGAATTTTCCCACGCAATGCCACTGAATGGAAGCAGTAGTAGAATTTTCTTATTATCAATTACAAATTTAACTTATATTGGTTTATTTTTTAGCCGTTATTTGTTATTCTCTTCAAAACGAGTTTTAGAGCATATATACCTTTGTCAATGATGCTTTATGAAATTAGACAGGCTTTAGGTTTTCTCAGTTAAGTTTATGCCATTTGCAAAACTCAAAATGTTAGAATGAGTTCAAGTTTTCTTGTATTATATATGAATAAATTTCAATATTTTTCATGTTTTAACTATATAAAAATATGAATTTCATCTACAAAATCTTATAAATAGGTATTTTACGATGTAAAAATATTAAAACAAGTTTTTAACACTAATCTAGTCTTGCTGAGACGCAATTATTACATAACCATTTAAAATAAAATACTTATATTGTTTTCGCCACATAAAATCGGATACATCATTTAACTTGTAATAATCATTATTAGAGACCAGGCGGACATCTGTGGATTATAAACCAAATTTATATTGAAATTATACATATTGAAAAATGTTTTTTAAACTATATAAGCAACGAAAAAAAGCACTTCATATACGCCGTCATTTAAAATCATTTTATTTGACGTAACTTTTGTGCAAAATAGTGTTGTAGTAGCTCGTTTAAAAGATAATACTTGATTTTATTAAGTTATGTAATAAAAAAGTGTTTTAAAATTAACATCTGTTCCATGCTTATTAGTAACGCAAAAATATTATCAAATTAAAAAAAAAATACTGAAATTTAAAAAAAAAAAAAAAGCTTATTAATCTACAGATTAGAACCATAATAATCATACAAAAATATATACTTTTTATAAAAACTGATTGTTTAAGCTACAAAATGGTATATAATAACGTAATTTTTGAAAATTTATTTCTTTTAATTTTGTCCACCACCTGGCCCACTGTGGAATGGGGATGGTGGGGGGAAGGGTTTTGACCCATACGGGTTTTGTTTACTATAGAGTACAAAGTTGTAACAAGGGGGAGGGTCAAAAACTATCAAAATTGCGTGACATAATTTATGGACAACCCCAAAGCCTGTTTTTATGTATTTATTCAAAGCAACTTTAAATTTTTTATTATCAGCTTTTCTTTTTGAAGTTAATTTTTTTTTTGTACTGTTGACTTTTTCTACCTATCCCAGTAAACACACGACGTCTAAAAGACGCCTAAAAAACGTGTATAAAACGTCTAGACGTATAAAAGACGTTTTTTAGACGTCTTTAAGACTTCGTGTGTGTACTGGGATATCTCTATCTTTGTTTGTTGGTTTTCACATCTTGTCAATAAATAAAAGGTACCTTGTGTTATAAAATGCACTTTGAAAAAATACAATTTCTTTTTTCTTATTAAACATTTCCAGTAAAAAAGGTACAATTTTAAAAAATAAAAAATAAAAGTATATACGCTGTAATGATTGACTGGCTAGATTGACTCAAAGTTGACAAACTTTGTAAAATAGACCTTTGAACAACAAATTTGTTAAGTCCTTTAAGACCATATATTTTGATTCGTTTCTTTCAATTTTTTGAACAAAAATATCAATAAAGCTTTTATTAACATGATGCTGCTGCTGTATTGCTGCAACTCTATATTCATTTTAATTTTTGAAAACTTGCGTGTTTGTTACACTTGAGCTTTGAATAGAAAATATTACACTTTGTCTATAAATACTCTAAAATTTTGTGTGCTTAAAATTGATTAATGGTTTAAAAATTCGTGAAAAATAGTTTCAATTATTTTTTAAAATGAAGTATTTTAAATTAAATAGGCTTCAAAATTGAATTAAAAACAATTTATTTGTTTTTTCTTTTTTTTTAAATAGCATTAAAAGACATGTGCTATTTCTTATCCGTCCTTCCAAATTTATTGCTTGGTAGGAATTCAGTCAAAATATGCTGGTGACTAAAGAGTGACAATTTCAAAATATAAATACATTCATTTAGCATTGAATATTACTAGCTATAAGTAAACAAAGCTTAAAGAGTAAAGGACAATTATGGAGCCACGAGTATTAACGTATTTTTAAACATCAAATAACAAAAATGCTATTCGAAATTAAAACTGTTTGTTTACATTTATTAAAACTGTTTCGCGTTGTCAATAATTTTCCGTTTGTTAAAAGTTACAAAAAAGAAACTACAATAATAGAAAATGCGGGCCGGAGCAAGAAAAAAAAACAAATTGTCTTATCACCGAGTCCCGTTACATTGGTATTTTTAAACGATTTAAAAATTTAGATACGTAATAATTGATAAATAAAACAGTATGGGGCCATCCATAAAAGACGTCATCCAAATAGGGGGGGTGTCGATTTAAAAAGGACAAGGAGAGGGGGGAGGTTGTCAGAAAAGGACGTCACTTTATAGATTTTTCATTTTAGTCTAATTAACATGGAAAACTACATAAACATGTGTTTTTAAGAAGATAATGTATGAGAATATTTTTAATTTTATTTTTTAAAGGTGTAGCAACAGATTCAAACATCATTACAAGATGAAATAAATTTTTTTGGAGTTAAAAATAGGGAGGGGGTCAGGATTTTGTGACGTCCTTTTCCAGGGGGGGTATAGGGAAAAAGGACAACCAGTGACAAAGGAGGGGGAGAGGGGGTCAAAAATTGGCTAAAAAATAGTGACGTCTTTTATGGATGGCCCCTATAAATACATACAAAACATCACCAATAAAAATCCAGCGGAATAATTTGAAAAAAAAAGATAATCATGAAGATTATCAATCCACAAAAAATTGCGTTATGTTTTACTAAAATTTATTTAATATAAGATACGTATTTATGGATGATTAATAAATATCAACAAAAACAATTAAAAAAGCAAACAATTATTAACGAAAAAAATGTAGTAATTTTAATTGATTTATATAATTCACACCTTTTAAATTGTGTTCAAAAAAAACATTTTAAATCTAATATATCAAAGTCCATGTATAGTAAATGTTTAAATAAACTTTGAAATCTTTTCAAAGTGCAGTTTAAAACGAAGTCTTGCTTTTCATGAAAAACATGAAGAAAATATTTTCAAAAAAAAGATCCCCAATGTTGAACTTGGTACGAACTTTTAATTTAAGATGTGTTATGGGAAAAAAAAGTTATTCACTAAAATTTTAGTAGGATATTTATGAGTGATTTTATTAAAGTAAGATTGAAATGTTACTGAAGATAAATCACTTGATAAATATTAGGCTTAGAAATTTTTAAACCCTGATGTAACATTGAATGTTTGCAAATTTTAAACGAGAAATTTTTTTAATGAAATTCGACATCTGTTAATGATATATTTTATTTTGTTCGACATATTCTATTCGACATCTGTTAATGATATATTCTATTAATATAAAACACACACAAAAAATTTATCTTTTAAGTGTACAAAAGAGTTATAATCAGCGCAACAAGGGTGCTTTGATTTGGCAGCTTTTTTATCAAACCATATAAACCAAAACCTATAGATCTTTAGATAATCTAAACAGAAAATGTTAAATTAATGGCGCATTTATAAGTTTTAATAGTTTTTTATTTAACGATATCATAAAATTAGGTTTTCTTGTTAAAAAGATAAATACTTAATTGTGATCTAAACTTGAACTTTTACGAATATTACAAAAACTGCAACATTAAAAAGTTTTATAACGATTTGTTTAAAAATGCAGCAATTTTTTTTAATAAATAAACCTACAAGGGTAACAACAAATTCAGCTTAATTGATAGACAATATTTTTACAACCAATACGAAAAATAAATTGCTCAAAAAACGAATTATTAAAAGGAATTATTCATCTGATTATTTCTCCATTTTTCTCTATAAATAGAACTACTGAATTATTACCACTTCAAAAGAAAGTTATTGTAAAGCGCCTCATTAATGATAAAAATTTTATCTTATTTAAAGATAATTTTCTTTGGTAAATAGACTAAAGTCTAAATTAAAATCTTATTAGTTCTTCTTCTTTTTTTTCTTCTTCTTCTTCTTCTTCTTCTTCTTCTTTTTCTTCTTCTTTTCTTCTTCTTATAAGTACTTCTTCTTATAAGTACTTCTTCTTATAAGTACTTCTTCTTATAAGTACTTCTTCTTATAAGTACTTCTTATTATTATAAATACTTCTTCTTCTTTTAAGTACTTCTTATTATAAATACTTGTTCTTTTTATAAATACTTCTTCCCCTTATAAGTACTGCTTTTTCTTCTTATAAATACTGCTTTTTTTTCTTATAAGTACTTTTTCTTTATCTTATAAGCACTTTTTCTTTTTTTTTATAAGTACTTCTTCTCTTTATAAGTACTTCTTCTTCTCCTCATAAGTATTTCTTCACCTTACAAGTACTTCTTCTTGTAAATACTTCTTTTTCTTCTTATAAGTATTTCTTCTTCTCTTTATAAGTACTTCTTCTCCTTATAAGTACTCCTTCTTTGTCTTATAAATATTCCCGGTGGGAAATGAGCTAGCGACTAGCTAGCTTTATAGCGATTCTCTAGCGATTTTTTTTTTTCCTATTTTATTATTTCCTAATGTCTTTAACATCTTTAAAAATTCGATTTTTAGTATTGAATCTATTACAATTATGAGGATAATTGAACTTTAAACATTGCGATTTTGTAGCAATGTGTTGCTAGCTACATATCGTAGTTTTGTAGCTAGCTACATAATATCTACATATTAAAATTTTTTAGACAACGACTTTATTACAATATGACGCTAGCTACAATAGCCAGTGGGTCTTTAGCTTATTAAGCTGGCTGTCCTCTTAGCCAAATGTCTGTTTTTATCTTAACAAATATCGATAGCTTTTCTCTAACTTACAGGGTTATTCATTCTTATATGCGCGTCTATTTATTTTTATATGCGCCTTTATTCATTCTTATACGCGCATTTATTCATTTTTATATGCTCCTTTATTCATTCTTACAGGGTTATTCATTCTTATATGCGCGTCTATTCATTTTTATATGCGTCTTTATTCATTCTTATATGCGCATTTATTCATTTTTATATGCGCCTTTATTCATTTTTATATGCGCATTTATTCATTTTTATATGCGCATTTATTCATTTTTATGTGGTTTACAAAAGCAATTGTAAAAAAGCAATTTGAACCAAAAAAAATCATTTAATAAAATCATTGATAAAACAGTTTATTATTTCAAAGCAAATTTTTTTTATTTCCTAGTAAACGAGTTTAAAAATACTTATAAGACGAAGACTTTTTATATTCGATGATGGTTTATTTAACTTAGTATAAGTTTTTAGTTTAATTTTATTACATTATATTAAATTGTATTATTGTATTAAATTTCTTGATTGATTAAGTTACTTTTTATCTAATTATTTATTTTTCTAGATTTATTATTTAATTATTTAAAATTATTAATATCAAATTTTTTCCCTATGGATGGAATAGAAAATAATCGTAAAACAAGAAAAAAATGGTACAAAAGAGCACATTGAAATGCTTAAACATTTAGTTGAAAGAAATCAATCTACAACAAGCATTTCCACTTCTCCTAATTTATCGACGCGCACAGTTCAAAATCTTGCCGTTAAGTTAAACAGAGGAGAATTCGACGACATGACTGCATTCAAGTCGTCTTCTGATAAAAAACGAGGTGAAAGACCTATAAACATTCAAATAAAAAATATTATCGAATTATGCGTACAAGAAAACAATCTTTGCACGCAAGAAACAATAAAAGAAAATCTTTCTGCAGCAGGCTTCAAAATGTTTTAGCCTACTATTTCAAGAAAACTCAAACGCTCGGATTTATCAAGAAAACGTGTTGTGCATGTGCCAGAAGAACGAAATTCAACACGAATTATTAATGCACGCTATGCATTTGCAAGCGAAATTAACGGAATTTCAGATGAAAAACTTATTTATTTGGATGAAACTGGATTTAATATGCACACTAACAGCACATACGGTTATTTGCTAAGAGGTGCGCCAGCAATTTTACAGTCGCCTGCAAATCGTGGCAAGAATGTTAGTTTAATTTGTGCTGTTTTAACAATGGGAGTGCTTGCTTATGAAACAAAAACTGGATGCTGGAATGCAGATTCATTTTGTACTTTCATAACTACAATGTTGGCACCAGCGATTAGGAATACAAATGTGGAAGCGCCGGTGCTTGTTATGGACAATTGTAAATTCCACTGGAGTCTTTCTGTTAGGCAAACACTAGCTTCTCATGGTATAGCTATTAAGTATCTGCCAGCTTACACGCCACAGCTTAATCCAATATAAGAATTTTTTTCTTCTTTAAAACATGCTTACAAACAGGGAGAAAGGCTTCGAAATACAGATGAGGTAATCAGGAAACTTAAAAATATTATGGATACTACAGAGTTTTATATAGTTCCATTTTACAACCATTTGCGTAGTTATATAAATCAAGCGCTGGCTCGGCAACCATTTCTTAAATAAATAACAATGAAAACAATCTAATTTATATTTTAAATATGTCTATATAAAAATTTAAAAGCGTATTTATCGTTTATATTAAATTATATTAGAGATTTTATGGGTGGTTGACGCATATACAAACATAGGGATGTATAATTTGATATTTATAATAATTATAAATAAGTAAATTTAAATCGAGATAAATGAATAATTAGATAAATAATAACTTAATCAATCAAGAAATTTAATAATAAAATTACAAAGAACTAATACTAAATTAAATAAACCATCGTCGAATTTAAAAAGTCTTCGTTTTAAGTATTTTTAACCTCGTTTACCTGGAAATAAGAAAAGTTTGTTTTGAAAAAATAAACTATTTTTTCAAAACAAATTGCTTGAATGATTTTTTTTTGTTCAAATTGCTTTTTTACAATTGCTTTTGTAAAACGCATATAATAATGAATAAAGGCGCATATAAAAATGAATAAAGGCGCATATAAAAATGAATAAATGCGCATATAAGAATGAAAAAATGCGCATATAAAAATAAATAAATGCGCATATAAGAGTGAATAAAGGCGCATATAAAAATGAATAAATGCGCATATAAGAATGAATAAAGGCGCATATAAAAATAAATAAATGCGCATATAAGAATGAATAAAGACGCATATATAAATGAATAGACGCGCATATATGAATGAATAACCCTGTAATTAAATACTAAATAAGATTTCTTTGTTAATAATACATAAATCACCAGCGTGAAATGCATGATGCATAACTTAATTCTTACCTAATGATAAAATAATAGATTAATAAATAATTAAATAACAAATTATAATATAATTTCACAAAACAAGAATAATTTCACTTTTTCGCTTGGCTTCAGGCTTGATGTTATTTTAAGTCTACTGTATGTTGTAAGTAAAACTTCAAAAACAGTTGTAAGTTTGTGCATATTGTTAAGACAAAACAAGCAACATCAACTTTAACAACACACTCAGAATGTGTTTGAGAACAGCTGACAAAAGTATTGATTGACATGACATTCTAATCATGTGCAACATGAAGCGAGGTCAAGTAAAGTAAAAAGCTGAGTAAAGAGCTGGCGCAATTAATCTTCCCTTATGATCGTTATTGAAATTATTTAGACTCTCAAGGTATTTAAACTTATTTTTAACATCAATTCTTTAGTAAAATAATATATATAAACCAAGGCTTAAGGAATTAGTTATCTGTATTGCGATTTATATTTAAGACATGACAGTAGATCTTCTGTTAGAAAAATAGTACTTTGAATTTGCTGGAAAGAGCTATGCCTCGGTCTGATGATTGATCAGTTCCTAGTAGTGGCCAAATATATTGTTTCATACAAAAAGATAAAGCTCAATCCTCATAGTCTCTTATCAAAGGATCAGGGTTGATCACCCAGTGGGAAAAAAGACATCTTTAGACGAATAAAAGGTGTCTTTTTTATGACTTGTTATGTCTTTTTATAATCAGCCAAAATAAAGACGTGGAAAGATGTCTTTTAAAAAGACGTCTTCAAAAAAAAGTGGAAAAAACGTCAACCGGTTGTTAATAAGGAAATCATTATATGTTTAAGAAAATTAAAAATAATTATTGCCAATAGAACCTAACAAAAATGGGTTTTAAAATAATTATACAATTGCAGCTGCTTAGCTAAAAACTGTTAATCGGAAGAAGCAAAAGTGGATGCCGTGGTAAGATGGTATCGATATGATCTAGTCTCAATTAAGTTAGTCGCACGTAAGTGTTTTAAAAAAGTTTGACCATTTATTTTTAGACTAATTTTTCTAATTTTTATTGTGCTTGAAGAACGTTGTTTATTACATATTAAATTAAAATATTTATTTTCAGACGAAAAACAAAACCTGTAAACAATTCCTCTCTAAATTTACTTGTTCAAGTGCCAGTGAAACGAACGATAAAAAAAAGAAGCATTCAGTAGGCTTGTATTTTTTTTTATACATTTTTAAATGATCTGAATAATTTTGTTGTTTTTATTTAGTTGAATGATAAAATTGTTTATACAAAAGATTGGTTCTTCAATTTTTATGTTAAATATGCTATTTCCTTGTTAACTGTTATTTGTCATTAATAAAGCAATTATAAAAATACACATACTGACAACAGATTTATCTTTAGAAATGTTCGCAAAATTTTTGATTTGGATACAAAAAACCAAGTGAAAATGATACGGGAAAGGTACACTTTCTTATATCGAAATATCATTGCAACTTTCTAGTCTTCGTTTTTGTTTATGTGTATTTCATCTGTGTTGCTAATGATATCGCCAGTTTTTATAATTTTATGTTGTTAAGTAAAGCATCTTTATGTTTCAGGCTAAAAAAGAGCTTTGACTAATACTTTTTTCTAGTTTAAATGAATATCAACTCTCGAGGTGTATTAGCTGAGATATCTTTTTGTTTTGTCTTTAGTCAATAACGGATTTTTAAATTGTAATGAGCTTACAACACTTAATTTCAGCGAAATTCAATTAAAAAATCATGGTATAGAAGACAGAAAAATATCAATATCTTTTTTCAATAATTTGGCTTTCATAGCAAATCTGAGAAGTGCAAATGTTTAGCTTGATTTAAGTACTACATAATAAAATACATCGTTGAACAGTTATTTTGATGGTTGTAAATTTATTTAGCACACTCATTTTTATATATTTTTAGACTGTTTACCGTTTAACTCCTGTCCCAAACTAACCTAGTGGGTTCAAAAATAAGGGACCGCGCTGGAAACATGAGTGGATTAAAAGGATTAGCCCTTTTTGAATTAATAGTCGGTAAGTATAATGTGCTCCACTCAGCTAATCAAGTTTCGTTTGCTTTTTTTGTATAACCTTTAAGCAATAGACTGTTTTTTATGTTCTCTCGTTTTTTAGAAGTGGTAACCAGCTAGAAGTCGTAACCTGCTCGTATGAAAGGATTTCTCGACGTGAAGTTGTTCCCAGCAAACAAGTCAACGTTGAATCAACGTTGAAAACCGGTCGCAAAAGATGTTGCGGAAACGTTGACAAAGTAATCGATTTTGCAAAGATATGTAACGTTGTTAAAGAGACGTTGATTAAACGTTGTAGCGTAACGTTGAAAAATTGTTACTAAAAGACGTTACAAAAATGTCGCAACTAAACGTTGAAAAAGCGTTACTTAAAAAGCGTTGCATAGGCGTCGCAACTTACCGTTGAAAAAACGTTACTTGAAAAGCATTACTTTAACGTTGTTAAAGCAGTTGATTTTGCAAGGATTTGTAACGTTGGTAGTAAAACGTCGATTTAACGTGACTCAAAGACGTCGAGTAAAGGTTGAAATATAACGTTAAATCAACGCTCAAATGCGCAGGAGAAAATATCGCAAAATATTATTAAACGTGATTAAACTTGGCTATAATGTATATTGAATTTGCAAATAAAACAAAATTGTATGTTGAACTCTGCACTTGCAATATTTCCAAAGTCGATTTTTAATACAAATAGTAATATACAATGAAAAACATAAAAAATATACAATATATTTATATAAAATTTACAATTTATAGATAAAAATATAAACATCTTTTTTAAGATTTATGTGTGAGTGAATTTACAGGATTTACTTTTTTCTTATCATTTGATATTTTTTCTAATAAGTTGTACAACAAAATTGATGCGAATTGTGTATTCAAAAAAATCCACTTATACCCACTTTTCCAGCTTATCGCTTTATTGTGCAACTAAATAAATACCAACTATAATTTATTATGTATTTAAGCTATTTAACGTCAATATTTTTATTAACAACGAGGTCTTACGTTATGACTAAAAGTCATCAAACGAGAACCTGTAGCAAAATATATATATATATATTTATATATATATATATATATATAAATATATATATATATATATTTATATATATATATATATATATATATATATATATATATATATATATATATATATATATATATATATATATATATATATATATGTATAAATATATATATATGTATATATATAAATATATATATATGTATACATATAATATATATATATATATATATATATATATATGTATATATATATGTATATATATATATATATATATATATATATATATATATATATATATATATATATATATATATATATATATATATATATATAGTATATATATATATATATATAAGTATATATATATACACGGTATGTTCGGAATTACCCCACGTACGTAGGGTAATTCCGAACACCGAAGGTTTTGTTTTTAATCGAATTTTTTATTTTTTAATAAGATATATGAAAATTGCTTTTGAGTGATTCTAACCAAATGGTTAGACTAAATAATAAGCAAAAAATATCATTAATATATAGTAATAATTGTCTTTAATTCGCATTCCCGCTTAGCTGTTCGTCATTACCCCACTCTCCCCTATCGTATCGAAAAGCCAGGATATCATTGAGATACAGAATCTAAATCAAAAAATAAAACTTGTATCATTATCAATCTGAAAGCATATGTTTAAAAAATGTTATTGAATTAGTATGATCATTATTAAATTTAAAAAGTAAATAGTAACATTTATACATCCTAAAGTATATTTTTTAAATTTAAAATTCATGCTATATTTTGTATATATATGCATATATGAACATCATTGTGATCAACATGATCATCATAATCATCATAACCATCATCATCATCATCATCATCATCATCATCATCATCATCATCATCATCATTAGACGTATTACACGATAGATTTGCTACATACTTTATCGGTTAAGGAAATTTAGACATTTTTGCGGAAAAATAGTTTATATAAGTATTTTTATACTTATTATCATGTCAACTTTTATCTTAGCTATAATTTAAGCATTAAATTTAACTTTTAAAACAATATTTCCGCATTTTATTTTTTTTATGTAACATTTCTATTTGTGCGATAAAAAATGATCAAATTGCAGTGAAATACAGTGAAGGGAAGTGATTCATGTTGGTATCCTTTGATAGTTTACCTTTGCACATCATTCATCTTCTTTCATCTATACAAATATCCTAAATTTTGAGAAATAAAGAAAAAAAAATTAATTCAGGATCAATTACACAGTTAATATAAAGTAGTCGTAGATTTTGCGTATTTTTTAAAACTTTGGTTTTAAAAAAAAGTATTTTTTTAAAACTGGCCATAATTCACATTTTAGTCGTTTTTCTGGCTGAATGTTAGGTTGCTATGTTCCAGTTTAACTTTTTTATAGAAAAGATTAAAGATTCGAAAAAACTTTGAAATTATTTTTGTGATTCATCTTTGTTAAATATGTTTAAGCTCTCGTTATCATTTTGAAATTTTTTAGATTTGCTACTATTTTGTAGCAAATCTAACCATTTTATAAATTTTTTTCTTTTTGTGCTTTATTTTCAATTTTATACAAAAAATTATTAGAAATTTTGACTTTTATATAGCTACAGAAACATTACACGCGGTATTTGAAATTTGTTTGGAAAAAAGTGATTATTTTTCTTTGAGGTTCTATAATAGGAGCATATTCATCATTCCGTCGGGATTAGAAATGCTACTAAAATGCAGCATTTCTACTATTACAAAAATTTTATGAGAACTTTATGAGAAATAAATAAATTAATCTAACTTTAAAAAAGCTTACTGGGGATAAAAAGTTAATATTTTACATATTCAACTATGAAATGTTTTTCTATTATTATTTCACTGATTATAAATATTGTAGGGTTCTTTAATAATGTCTCACTCGGCAGATTTTAGATAGATTTGCTACATACGAGCAATCCTGGGTTCGAAAAATGTTGAATGTCTTTTATGCATATATTTTTATTCTCCTTGACCACATTTTTTCCTGATAGTCTTTTAGCCATTTAAACAACCATCATTTGCAGAAGTAGAGAGATTTGAATTTATTTGGAGAGAATGAAAAATATGACTTTTTTTTGTTTTTCCTCTTCTGAGTTTTAAAGTATAATTCTGCCACTTATAAAAGTCATACTACTTATCTGGATATCTATCTGCATTTGATTTTCTCTAAACAACGTCATTTATAATCTGCCTTTAGTATCACATCTCTAGGTCCACCTGGCTGGACAGATCCATTAATCACCCGTATTCTTTTTTTTTTTCACTGAATATAAATGTTCTAGAGTTTTCTAGTAATGTGCCGTAATGGCACAGTATAAGCTTTATAGAAATGTGTCATCCCTATAGCAATTTTTATGGAATTCAAAAAATGTAAATATAAGTGATCATGTTCTAATCTGCACTCAAAAGTGTAGCATGAAATTAGATATAAAAATAAAATAACAAATAAGAATAACAAAAGAGAATAAAAAGCGCACAACGATAAAAATTTAAAAAAATGGTAACGCAACTAATTCAAGGTAAGATAATTTCATTAATTTTTCTGTGTTATAAATGATTCAAACTGGTCCAATAGTTTCTCTAAATCTGATATTTTGGTTACCTTATTTCTGATAATAACTAACGCTAGACTACTAACTTTTATTGAAACTTGATAAACACTTTTTCAATTTAGAATAAAGAAACGCCGCTCTGTCACTGCTAATGTGCAAAATAATATGCAAGCGATTCTTAATTTCAGAATCGAAAAGATAAACAAATATTAATATAATAGCACATCTTTTTCTCCCAGTTCCTTAATTCTGTTTAGAAATCTACTCACAATACTTAATCGTAGTCAAAACCAGAGGCAAAAACTTTCTAGACTCTTTTCAGTTCTGTGTTTTAATTTACTTTAAATTTCAAAAGTGCAAGTCATATTAATTAACCTATCAAAGGTAAAGTAGATCGCCATTATTGAATTAAGAAACATTACTTATGAACTATTTAAAACAATGAACAAACAAGCAATCAAGCAAATCAAAAAAACAGGCAATTGGTTGAAATATTATAATTTAAAGCAAAGATCGCATTTGCTAATTAAAAATCGTATTTGCATTTAAAATTTTTATTAATCAACACATAGGGTAAAAGAATCCTTGCCATGCGTCTTGTTGTCGCCACTTGGTCACTAAAAAACACGCAGAGCAAAAACTAATTCCTGGAAAGTTCCGAAATCGTATCGGAAAAAAAAACTCTGTTCGCTTTTTAAGTGGCAAATGTGTGACAATCGAGACTATAAAAATAAAGACACAATGTGACAACGATTGCGGTGACGACTAGGCACTTAACTCTATGTGTTATATTTTATGTATTATTTGTAATAAATATACTAAACTATAAACATGTATTTTTTTATATTAAAAACTATACGGATAACTACATATTTTTTCTTTCCTGGAAGTAAAGTTAAAATGTCAAATACTTGTAACTAAAAAAAATATTTTTTATTTTCAATGGTCATCAGTAAAAAAGCTCAAAACGTTTTTTATTTCCAATGGTCATTAAAAAAGCTCAAAACATAAAGGAAATAAGTAAACAAAGTTTATTCCAAAAAATATATTATTCTCAGTAAGACATATATATACATCCTCAGTAAGAGTTTTTTAATATGTTTTTTTCGTATCTAATTTTGTTAATAATTTTATTAATTCCATATTTTTCTAATAACCGCTGACCATGGTCAGTACTTTCTAATTTTTGTCTGACTAAGCTTTCTATAATTGGTAAACATCGACTAATTTCTTTCTTGAAAATAACCATTAAGGTACGTTTATCGCCATGATCCATTTCACGAATTTCACAAATTTCATCATCGATCCTGGAGGCATCTGCATTTATTGATTTTGTTAGCGATAACAGCTTGTCATAGATGGATTTTGGATTCCTAAATTGTAGAACCGGATTGTCTTTAATTTTTTCACGAATATACGGAATATAGCAACCTTGAAAATCATGATCCTTAAAAAGATGCAAAATTTCTGCAATTTCATTTGGGGTCCATCCTCGTTTTATTGTACTCGTACTAGCTGTTGGCTCGTTAACAATATTATTAAAATCTTGATAAGAAAGGTTTTCAGCACATTTATTCATTTGGTTTTTACATTCGTTTGGAATCAAAATTTTTTTTTCAATTTTATTTGTTAATTCAGCTGCATTTTTCATTGTCTTTATGAGATTGTAATTTCTAGCGGCTGTTTCTTTTTTATGTTTCATGTGATTTGCCAGGCTTTCTTTAAGGCCATCATTTATATCCTCAGAAGAATAAAAAGTGGTAGTAATGCTTTTTCTAATAAGAGTTGCAGAAACTGGACAAACCCTGTTTGATTTGGTAGCTTTCTTCCAAAAGGAATCAAGTTGTCTAGAAAATCCATTAAGAGATTTGAACGACCATGTCACAAACAAGCTCTTATCTGGATCTGATGGGTTTTCATCATTAATTTCTGCAACTTTGGATCTGAAGAAATCAACATAACATTTCATTTGACTATTGATTTCAGGCGTTAGTACAACTTGGGCTGATCCGTACTTTCGTTTAGTTTTATGATGTTTGACATTTATTATAATATTATTAGTGCTGTTATCAACTTTTCCGTTTTCAAATTCTCCGAGAAGCATATTAATGCAATTTCCAGCACGAGCCGAATTTCTTAAGCAGCAAATACTGGCTAAATAATCTCTTACTAAAACGAAATTATCTCTACTAAAATCATTACTATCGCATATTATTGGCATATTAAGCAGCTTTCTTGCTTGAAGAGATACCTCTGAGTTATATACCTTTTGAAATTCCTCTGGATTGATCATATTAACAAGATCTTTTTCTAAGACTTCCCATTCACGTTGATCAACCTCATCACAATAACTTGACCTCCAATTTTTGACATCTTTTAATAACCCTTTCATTGTATCTAAATTAACTGTGCACGGTACAGATATTTTTTTTGCCCAAGAAACCGTTTTTTGTCTGATCAAAAACTCTACAAATTTGCTGAGCGAACCAAGATATGACCTTAATGTTCCTGGTAAATGTCCTTTACCGCTTTTACCTTTACCTGGAGCTAATGCCCATGGCAGCCAAGAGTTTCGCAGAGTGTGAATATCAAATAAAGAATCAAAGGACGAAAGTGAAGGATTAACACAATTAAGAATTGATTTCACTTGATTTTTACATTGACGAGCTGGTTTTTTTTTCTTTTTCCCACCTTCAAAACCCAATAAATGATTTTCAAAAGCATTTAAAACATTATCAACTGATCCTTCATCTCCATCATCGAATAAAAAATCATCTATAGACTCATCTGTTTTGTCTCCTTCAACATTGTATTCTGAATCGCTATCTGTTGATAGCGATTCGGAATACAAAGAATCTGTTTTATAGATAAACTTTTTGTATTCACTACAATTACTTTCTGAAGAATCACTTTCTAAATGGGTAGAACTATCTTCTGATTCTCTGTTATTAGACTTAAAAATAGATACAATTTTTTCTTCTTCATAGCCAATCATAACTGTTGCTTTATTTCGCATTTTACCATAAAGCTCTGTATTATTAAATAATTCCGAATGAGACTTTTTAAAGTGATCTGACAAGTTTAAGATAACTGAAAAGCATCCATCAACAGGACAAATTCTCATTTTTTTACGATAATGTATATCAGCATTGTTACTTTTGGAGTTTCGAAGTCCGAAAATAGATACTACTTTAGAAGCAGATTTTTTCAACAAAAGATGATCACTTTTTTTAGATAATTTTATATGTCTTGGCAAGTTAACAACCTTTGCCCCACACCCTGGAATAGGACACAATTTCTTATTTCTTTTTGGTTTTTCTGCACTTTTGTGTTTTGTTCTTTTATTGACTAACTGCGAGGAAGGCTTCTGAGTATCTTCTGAATGATGTTTTGTGTAGTTATTTTTAATGTTATTATTATTAACTATGGTATGAATTTGAGAACCTATAAAAAAAAAAAAAAAATAGATTTGAAAAAAAAATTAGCAGAAGAATTTAAATAAATAAAGATATTTAATAAAATATAACCTAATTTTGACGAAATTCTTTTAACTTCAGTTACATCTGCAACATCACATTTATGGTGAAATATATTCTGAAACAATATATTTTGATAATCATTAAAAACTTTTCTTTAAAAGAAATAATAATTGATATTACTCTCACATGCTTAATTCAATGGGGGTTAGGAATAAAAGGTAAAGGAGGAGGGGTGTTGGAAGAGGGAAATGGGAGAGGGAATCTTAATGAGAGAGTGGGTGAGAGTTTTTCTTTACAAAACATGCATAAAACAAGTTAATTTTTTGTGTTAATTGAGTGGCTTTCAATCAAATATTTTGTTGATACCAAGTAAGCGTTGATAAATGGAGAGGTCTTTATAAACTTGGGTTGGGTAGAAAAAAAATTCCAAGAATTAAAAAATGTCCCCTTCTGTGTATTAAGCATACTAGAGTACAGAGTTACTAAAAAAAAATTTAAAAATGATTGAATATAATATAATGATCACAGTTAAATATTTATTTAGAATAAATGTATAAAAGGATTTTATTGCCAGAGACTATACTAATTACTACTGAACTGTAGAGGATTTTGTAGAGGATTTTGTTTTAAAAAATATATACCTTTTTAGCACAAAGCAAATCCATTGTACAATTAACTTTATTTTCTTGAACGGTTAAGGTAAAACTAGCTTCATTTGCATAACTTTTCTAATTAAAAATAATAGAAAAAAAAAAAAAAATAGTAGAGAAATATAAAATGAAATACGAAAGAAAAACACTGAGCTACTTAATAAATTAAAATATTTAAAATTTTTTAAAAAAACTTACAGTTTTAGGATAGTCTTGTTTGATAAAATCAATACTATCATCAACATAAGCACAAACCTAAAAGTTTTAACAATAGTTTGTAGAGAAAAACAGTAAAGGATGTGTAAAAAGTATAAAAATAAATATTACCTAAAAAGGATATAAAAATAGCTACAGTTATTTAATCTTTATTGGTGCTGAAAATGATGAATTTTAACTGATAACATTATTTTATAGATTTATAAGGTTTGAAGATCAATTCATTTTTAATTTATTGTATGAACTTTTAAAAAAAAAAAATAGGCAACTTTGATAATAATATTTTTAACCATCAATGTATTAACTAATAGAGATATTAAAAATATTTGTAATTATTTAAATATTTTATCAACCAAATTAAACAGTACTTTACAATAAAACTTACCTTTTCAACTAAATCATTTAACAAACATTGGACCACACCTTCCTAAATAATAAGGTATAAATAGGAAAACTGAAAAAGCATAAAATATTAATATATTTAAAAAAAAAAATCATTTTCATAATCAATTAAATATATATTTAACTTACGTTAGATTCAAAGTCTTCGTTAAATAAAGTCATGTTTATTTTTAATTCACTTTGTTCTGGTAACTCTTTCTTAAATTATAATAAACAAATACTTTGCAAACACCAACACAAGAATTTTGTATCAACACACACACGCACATATATATATATATATATATATATATATATATATATATATATATATATATATATATATATATATATATATCAGATAAATATTTTTATTATATAGAATATACATTACCTTTTCATTAACTAGAGTAGTATTAGTTTCTAAAGTTAAAATTTAAAATACATATGTATATTATTTTATATATATATATATATATATATATATATATATATATATATATATATAGAGAGAGAGAGAGAGAGAGAGAAAATTATCTTAAATTTTAAAGAATACCTTTTATACAAGAATCATACTGAGCCCACTTCATTAAACGGCTATTCTCTAAGAGCCAAAAAATAATTTAGTCTTGTAATTTATTTGTGTTGAAAAAAAAAAAAAACCCTACTTTGCTGTTCTTTCTTTTGCAATAAATGTATAAAAAAATTCTCAGCGCTAACCACTAGATAAAGAAAACAAATCTTGCTTCAGGAAAAATATTTCAGTTTAAAAAGAATCCAAATAGAATGAAATAAAATAAATAATTGTTAATGAAAAATTACATACCAGACCCATCATTTATACTACTTTCTGATTCTTGGTCTCTTTCATTAATTCTAAATATGATTTAAATAAAATTTAAAACTTTTAAACTATAAAAGTTGTTAATTCTCAAAACTTCGCAAAAGTCTATTAAAAAAAAAAGAAAA
Source organism: Hydra vulgaris (assembly GCF_022113875.1). Taxonomy (NCBI): domain Eukaryota; kingdom Metazoa; phylum Cnidaria; class Hydrozoa; order Anthoathecata; family Hydridae; genus Hydra; species Hydra vulgaris. The sequence goes on along the minus strand of NC_061158.1, from coordinate 48,760,538 downwards.
GTTCATAATAACTAATACATAATAAAAAAAAAAATTATATATATATATATATATATATATATATATATATATATATATATATATATATATATATATATATATATATATATATATATATATATATTACCCTTTTGAAATGTAGGAATTTAATATGACTTCAGCCTAAAATAAGAAAAAAATTAAAAAAAAAACAACACAACATAACACAACACAAAAACCTCTTAAAAAAAAAAAAAATAAATAAATTACTTTGATTCTTGAAATCTGTTCAGTTTTAGCAAACAGATATATTATTGCCTCAGGTACAAGCACTTTTAATACATAATCATTGAGCTGAAAAAAAAGTAATAAAATTATTAGTTTAACTTAATATATATATATATATATATATATATATATATATATATATATATATATATATATATATATATATATATATATATATATATATATATATATATATATATATATATATATATAT
>NC_061158.1:48731622-48756622 GCF_022113875.1 Hydra vulgaris | reverse complement strand
ATATATATATATATATATATATATATATATATATATATATATATATATATATATATATATATATATATATATATGAAGATTTTATAGGTAACATTCATAGGCGCACACTTACACTCTTTAAGCTATTAAAAATTAACCGATAATGGAAATGACTTGAAACTTTCCAGAAATGTGAAATACTATCATATAATTTAGTATGCAAAAGTTTACAGAATAAAGTCTTAATCTTTTTTCAAAAATTAACCAAGTTATTAATTAATTAATTAAGTAGCATGACACTTGTAATGTTTACTTTTTACCACTTCTCAACAAATCAACTTTGTCAGACTTAATGCAGCAAATAGCATGATAAAAAAAAAATCATTTGGCGTGTGTATTTAGTACATATTGATATTATTATATGCTGAGTTTTATAGTTTTTACTTTTGTTCTTGTGACGGTCGTAACTGTGACAGTCATTACAAAAAATCCAATATTAAAAAACAACAAATAAAGCGTCTCAATCAACAATGTAAGAAAAGTATATATGGTTATTTAAAACCATGTATGTACCAATAATGTTAAAAAAATGCACTATAACATTATCAAAGTTCTCAATTATGGTTTTACAATACGATTTTTAATGCTACACAACAGGACTGTAAATAAACCTCTCAACACGTTTTTACAACCCTTTAACCTTTAAAACTATGTTATGGTATGATAAAATGCTTTTTTTAAATATTTTTTTTGTTTAAAAGTATTTTTAACTTGTTAAAAAAAAGAGTTAGAGTTTTATTACTTTTTTGCTTCTTTTTTTTTCTTCCTCTTTCTCGCGGAATTTCCCACATATATATATATAACAGGCTTTCCCCAGGAAAGGCGTGCGGTCGCATGCATAGAATATAAAATGTTTGTCCACACATAGAATAAATTTTTCTCACTAACTGACCACGTTTTATTATTATGCTTTTCAAGAATTCGTGCCAAAACAAAGTTAAACGAAAATACCGCAAAAATGCAAGCAATCTTAAAGTAAATAACAGAAATCTGTTTCTGCTTTAAAATTAAAAAATTAATGTATATTATTTAAAAAAAAATTTATCTATATTTTATTTATTTATTTTTTCAGGGTTGTAGTTATTTTAGCTATGAAAAATCAAATCAATAAGAAAAATCAAATCAAAAAGAAAAAGATTAATGTTTAAAGAAAATAAAAGGACCTTTTAATGTAAAATTTGTTTATGACTTTAATCAGTCAGTAATACTTTAAAATTCACGATAGAACTATAAACAATTTTTAAATGTTTCGTAAATGCATTTAAATGTTTAAATGTATTGATTTAAATGTTTGAATGTATTGATACGCAAGAAAACACGAAAACGATTGCTATTTATTAGTAAAATATGTTGTTTTTTTTTAAATGAAAGAAAATTTTATTGTCAAACGATTGAGTTGCTTATTTTGCAATCATTAATTGACATTGTGAACGAGTGTTAATGTATAATAATGTCCCGAAAGAACTGTTTTCGTAACAATGACAACTGAAGCAATGCAATTATTTTTTTAACTTCTTTCGTAATTACAAAATTATGCAATTGAATAATTTCAACGTAATAAAAGGCGAGCATTGACTTAGTTTAGAATAAGTCGAGAAAATTTTGTTATGTTTAAAATCTCAAATAATATATTTAATAATTAAAACAGAAATTTATTTTCTTGTCAAAGTATTGGGGAATAAAGTCAACGCCTTTGCATAAACCTTCGTAAAAACTAAAGTAAATGAGAAAGTTTAACCAAATTTGTCTAGCGTAAATAATGAATCAGTTTTTTAATACATTGTCTGATAAAGTTCGTGAATAAATTACATATCAAGTCTTTTTATTTTCGTGAAAACTTTATGACTTATTGTTGTCTTTTCCTTCACTTATATCAAATTTTGTAGCTGAAAATAGCAACCCTTAAAAAAGCAAACAAAAACAGTTTAAAAATTTTGAAAAAAATGTTCAAGACTTTTTTTTTTTTTTGTTTCAAGAATTTCTTTTTTTTTTAATTTTTTTTTTATTATCAAAATATTTCTCTTACATCCAATTTCAATTTTATACTTTGTTTAGCCTTCGTTTCCTTTTTTTAATATTATTTTTTATTCTCTGTGGATAATTTCCGCTTTCACACGAAATATTGCCGTGGTCACGTTTTCTGAAAAATTTATTCTATGCATGGACAAACAAGGCGTGCAACCGCATGCCTTTCCTGGGAAAGCCTGATATATATATATATATATATATATATATATATATATATATATATATATATATATATATATATATATATATATATATATATATATATATATATATATATATATATATACATATATATATATATACACATATACAAATAGTATTGCGTACTAAGGTAAGCAATCTGATGTCATACTGAAATAGCCTGCTACTGGGGGCTTCAGTACATACATCGAATGACAAATAGCCTGTCTCGCAGTGGAGTGCTGCTACATCGACTGAGGGTTTGGGATGGGGCAGCAATCTTTTTTTATTTTTTTAAATTTTAATTCACCTCCTCAAGGCCGAGAAGGCCACTACAGATGAAAAGGCTACTTATTTGTGGCTATAACCCTCTCTCAACTCTATAACTTCGAAACACGAATCTTGACGAACAAGGCCGCTGCGCAGAGAAACGAGTTGAGCGCAGTACTACCAGGGACGTGGTGGGGATCGAACTCGGAACCACTTGTTTATGAAGCGAGCGCTCTTCCACTACACCACGACCGCATTTATTTCATTCATCATTCTTCGTTTTTTTTTTCTAAAAAAGTCGTATGGGTTAAGGAAGAAAAAAAAGTCTTATAAGCAAAGGCTTATAAAAATACGCTTTAGTAAGTGTATATATATATATATATATATATATATATATATATATATATATATATATATATATATATATATATATATATATATATATATATATATATACATATATATATATATCCTTATAGTGTAGTCAAAAGAGACTTTTATGGTAAAAAAAGTCTCTTTCGACTACAATTTCAATTGCCTCGGCTCTTTAGCTGTGTTTGATTGTCGTCGAAATGTCACAGCAATTAAATTAATGCGGAAGTAAATTAAATTTTTTTTTTTTTTAAAAAAAACCCCAATAATAATGACTAGAAAGTTTTTTTAAATTAATAGTGTTTTTGTTATTGTTTTATTAAAAAATATATATTTTTAAAACATGGGCGGATGTACGTGTAGCGTTGCTACATCGACTATCTTATAGCCTGCTGCTACAAGGGAGTGTTGCAACTTCAACTATCTTATAGCCTGACTCGCAACAGAGTGTTGCTACATCAACTGACAAATAGCCTGACTTGCAAGGTAGTGCTGCTACATCGACTGACAAATAGCCTGACTCGCAAGAGAGTGCTGCTATATTGACTGAGGGTTTGGTTTGGGCAGGCAGTCTATCATTTGAAACAAAAAAAAATTTTTTTTCAAGTTTTTTAACTATTTCTGGTCTGGTTTATTAATGCACTCTTTAACTACAGTTTATGGAAAAGCTTTCTGACTACCATGCAAGGTTATATATATATGCATATATAGTATGCAAAAAATAATTGTACACTTAAAAAAAAATCATAATTTTAAAGATTGCATAAAAAATACAAGTTTGCCCGTTTAAATATTAAATTTTTTTTTATATATCAAGTATTGTTTATTAAATTGCTTTTCAAACCTATTAAATTTTACGCAAATGATCTAATAATGGATAAAATTGACTGCAAAAAAAATAATTGTACGCTAACAAAATAGGTTGTTATTTAAGCGAAAATCGAGCAAATTAAACAATCGAATAGGTAAATAAAATTGAAAATAGTAATTTTTTAAATACACTTCTGTTCTTGAAATAAAACAAAAAATAGTGTTTCAGCAAAATGGTGTCAAGAAAACAACATTTGCCTTTCCATCAACAAAGCCTTGTAGTTGATTTAAAAAATCAAAGAAAGTCCTACCGTCAGGTCCAAAAGAAACAGTAATTCCTTTTACGACAGTGTCCTCAATTGTTAAGATGATTGTTAATCATGATCTGATTGGAACCGTTGCTAGTGTGGCGAAGAGGCCGAAAATGCAAGACCACTAGTGCTATTGAATGCAATATCATCATTAATGTGAACAAAAATAGATCACATTAATGATGATAAGATCACAATATCACAGTGACTCCTCAAACAATCAGAAATCGTATTAGAGAACATGGATATAGAGTTAGAGTAATTTTTTTGGGACTCGGCATCCCTGATTTCCATAGAGTTTGACCAATTTGACATTTTTTAATTTACCAATACATGAATAAATTCTTCAAACAATACTTAAAAAGATATCTTTAAAAAATTTTAAATGTTTTATTGGACAACTCATTTTTTTGATGCATATATATATATATATATATATATATATATATATATATATATATATATATATGCATCATATATATACATATATATATATATATATATATATATATATATATATATATATATATATATATATATATATATATATACATATATATATATATATATACATATATATATATATATATACATATATATATATATATATATATATATATATATATATATATATATATATATATATATATATATATATATATATATATATATATATATTATATATATATATATATATATATATATATATATATATATATATATACTTACTAAAGTGTGTTTTGATAAGCATTTGCTCACTTTTTTTGCTTCCTTAAGCCATAGCGTTTTTTTATCGTTTTTTTGAAATATCGTTTACCGTTTTTTTGATAAGAATACCCTTTTTTTGAAAAGAAAAAAAACGAATAATGATGAATGAAATGATTGCTCCATCCCAAACCCTCAGTTGATGTAGCAGCACTCCACTGCGAGTCAGGCTATTTGTCAGTTGATGTATGTACTGAAGCCCCCAGCAGCAGGTTATTTCAGTACGATGTCAGATTGCTTACTTTAGTACGCAATACTATTTGTATATATATATATATATTTATATATATATATATATATATATATTTTTTTTTTTACATCTTGTGATTGAAGCAGTTGTTAAATAAACTTTTTAAAACTGAATGTGTTACAAAAACTTGAAGCATGAAACTTTTTAAACATTAAAGTTAGGTATTCTATTTATTATAAAAATTTTAAAATCAACTTTTTTTTTTTTGATTTTTAGTTATATTTTAATAATAGTTTAAAATAATAAAAGAAAACTTTTTTTCTATTTTTATTACTTTCGGTTTCTTCGGTTTTAAAATTTTTTGTTATTTTAATGTAATACATAGTCTTTTTTGATGTAATTTGCAATATTAATTCTATTTAAAAAAATTGAGTTTTTCTATTGCATTTTGTGTACATTTTTGCATTCAATATATTTAGGCTGGAGTCAATACTACTGATTGTTCTGAAAATGATGGAAAAAAAACGAAAAAGAAGAATATGGAGGATCTTAAAAAAGAGCTTGAGATGGTATTTATGAATTTTACTTTTTATAGATGGATTTAAAACATTTTTAATTTGTATTTTTGCACAGCACATTTGTGCAATCGTGTTTTTTGTAACACTTGTGCATTTACAAGTATGCAGAAAATAATATTTCAAATATATTTTTAAATTTAAAATTAACTTTTTCTGCTTATTGTTGTATTAATGTTGACATGTTGATGTATAACTATGTACCAAAAATAATGTGTAGTACTGAAATTTATCAAAAGTTTCATATTGCAATCAGCAAAACTTAACAACATATTGTTTCTAACCCACTAATTTAGATTTAATTGTTGCAATGTTTTTTTTGGGTACTGTTTGCCAAAATTTGTTATTTCAATTCTTTGAAATGAAAAATTGATGTTAAATTAATTTAACTTCAATATATTCAGTTATATGCTGCGTTTGTTAGTGTCAACAAAAAATAACTTTATGGAATCCATGAATGTTATGTATTAAACAAAATATTATGGAAATATTAAAGCAATTCTTTACGATTAGATGTCTTTCCTGGCATTAACCTGTTTTGCAGATCAGGAATCGATATTGTTATTGTGATACCAATATTATTCTTTGCTTACTTATGTTACTTTATGTTAACTTGATTCTCTTGCCTTTAACCATACTTAAATCAAGTCAAAGTTTTTCTCCTCTTTAGTAAAATATCTTTAACACAGCTACAGATCCGTAACTGCTTCTAATTTATACTTATAAACAAACACTGCAGCAGCTAAAGACTTCCTGAAAATTTAGGACTTAAAAGCTTTCATAAATTAATTAAGTTTTTAAATAAATATTCCTGAGTTCAAAAATTTTAAAGGTTTGAATAATGGTATTTGCTATGTGCCTAAATTTTAATTTTAATTTTAATGGCTTAGAATATTACAAACTGTAATTTTATTAGGATTTTTCTTTGGATAAACCTAACATTTTAAAATGTGTTTCACTTTGAACTACTTGCAAAATCAGTTTTTCAGAAATTTAGGTAAGAGAATAAGAAACAATTTTTTTTTTGAGCTTTAGTAGGTTTAATGGTTCCAGAGCTATTCAGTGTGATTAAAGTGGTAATAGAGCCATTCAGTGCAATTAGCATTAAAGTCACCATTAAAAATAAAATTTGCAAATGAGTAAAAAGAAAGGGCTCAGTGTGATCAGAATTTTTTGATCAATATGATCAGTATTGAAAAGAGTGCAGTCTTGAAAAAAAGGAAAACAATAAAGAACTAAGAAAAAAACCACAAGTAAACCGCAAAAAAACCACTTGCATTTACATTGTTTGCAAGTTGCTTGCTAAATCATGAATTTCTAGCCAAACTTATCACGCTTATCAAACTTTTCTTGGTATAATAATTGCTGACAGCCCCACTTCTAATACCAGCATAAAACCAGTGACCAAGTATTTGTCTAGAGTCTAATTTGACATAAATTTTGTCATCAAAAATTAGGAAGCCATCAAAGTTTAATTAGAATGTTGTTATACAATTTGCTTTTTTTGATATTTTTTTGGAGCTTTTCAGTATGGTTTGAATATTTTATTTCTTGATATTACCATTTTATCATTTTGCTCTTTCATAATTAAAAAGTCCAGAATTCTATAAATATAAACAACAAATTTCTGAGACTAACTTTTATTCTTAAATCCTTTCTTATGTCTAAATCCTGACAAGCTATTGATGGATAAAGATTCCTTGTAACATTTAAGAACCCAAGAAACAGTTTAATGGCTGACTTAATGTACTTAAAGAATAGTACATAGAAATAGTACTACACTCTACAAAAAAAAAAAAAAAGGTAGAAATTTCTACCTTTTATGTTAAAATATTATATCTTTAAGGTAGAAAATTGTATGCCAAGTTATTATTTTTGATATAATTTTTTTTTTTAAAACATCTTTGCTTTCAAAAAGGCTGCAAGCAACCATTAGTTAGAGTTGAAAGTTACTGGAAGAGAAAAGATAAAGATTGTAGAGCTTGACAGGCGACTTTAAAGATTGCAAATTGTATGAATCAGGAAAGCAAGATGAAGGAAGCAAATTCCAACGAACTGATGTTTGAAGTAAAAAACTAGAGAAATAAGAGTTTTTAGAGCACTTAGGAGCAGTCAAAGAAAAAGGATGAGACTTGATTGAATGACAAGTAACACGAGAATGAATTTTAGTAGATGGCACAGGAGGCGCTAGCTCTTTAGAGCAGTGCTCATTATAGTATTTGTAAAAATGAGAAAGAGAAGCAACATTACGACGATGTGATAATTGTTGGAGGTCCGACTATCTTTACAATGTATTTTTGCACCTTGTCTAAAAGAGAAAGACCATCATTAGAAGATCTGCCCCAGATATGGCAACAGTATTCCATAAAATGCCGGATTTGAGATTTATAGAGATAGAGAACAGAATCTGGATTAAGAAAGTGTTGAGCTCCATAAAGAGATGCAACTTTAGCAGATGCTAATTTTGCAACGGATTTGATATATGGTTTCTAAGAAAGATTAGAAATAAGAGTTAATCCTAGAAGATGAAGGGTAGAAGAACGGTAATGTACTCATTGAGTACATTACCGTTGAAATATAGGAAGGTCTAAATTATTGCAATAACGGTTGGCTGAAAAAAAAATATTTTTATCTTAATTAAAGTTCACCAGCCACTGTGAGCCCCATGTTGTAGCAGAAGTGAGATCCTTTTCAACCTTAAATGCCCCCTCCATGCAATCAGATAGTGTTGGCTTTTTATCATGACAAGAATAAATAGTAGTTTCATCAGTAAACGATGCCACCTTAGATATGAGAATATCTGGAAGGTTGTTAATGTAAAATAAAAAGAGTATAGGGCCAAGGATTGAACCTTGAAGAACCCCTGAGTTTACAGAATAAGAAGAAGAGTGCTGTCTATTGAGTACAACTTTTATACTATGATTGGAAAGAAAGGATTCAATAATCTTAAAGATGTTTCCAGATACACGGCAAAAAGAAAGCTTATGGAGAACACTACCATGCCAAACTTTATCAAAAGCTTTAGAAATGTCAAGAGCGATTAACCTCTCCACCTTTATCTAATGCACAATAAAACCTAGTGGTTAGAACAAGAAGGTCAAAATCCATATTGATGATTAGAAAGTAAGTTATTAGATTCAAGATTCAAGATAAAGTGTTTGTTTATTAAAGATTTAAAAACCTTGCTTATGATAGGAAGAAGACTAATAGGACAGTAGTTAGAAGAATCAGATCTTCCAGAATTTTTGAAAATAGGGATAACAGATGTTGCTTTCCAGCAGGCTGGAAAACTAAACTCTGATAAGTATTTGTTGAATAGTTTTGAAAGTACAGACGGCAACTCTGGAGAACACTTCTGCCAGACTATAACAGGTATGTTATCCGGGCCACAAACTGTAGAAGAGTTTAAGCAGGAAATCACTTTAGATACAGAAGCTGGAGTGATATGAATGTCAAGCAATGGATTACCTGTTTGACGGCTATATCAGGTAGAACGCAACTAGTGGAATCAAGAGATGATATTGATGAAAAGTTCTTAGCAAACAATTCATATTTGTCTTTAGGTGAGGTGACAAAGTCTGAAACATACAAGAGAGGTGGAGTTAAAGACTTGCCTTTATTATTGATACTTTTAAAGCTTCTCCAGAAGTCACAAGAGCCTAGTTTTTGTGATGAAGTACGAGATTTCATGACCTAAGAATAGCAGACTTTAGGGTTAGACAAAACTTTTTTACAATGGTTTCCAGTAGTGATAAACAAAAGTCTATTTTCTGGAGAATTGTTTTGCTGATATATATGGAAGTAATGTTTTCGATTGGCAATTGCAGCAATACAATGTGAGGAAAACCATGAAGAAGAGTGAGGCTTGACCTGGAATTGTCCAGAGGGAATAAAAGATTTTATGCCAGCTTGAATCCATGAAGTTATGTAAGAAGCACATTTATTAACAGGAAGAAGAAAGATTTCTACCCAAGGGCCATCACGAAGAAAGTCACGAAAAGAGTCCTAGTCAGCTTTGAGGTAGTTGTAAGAGGTACAATGATAGGAGGATTCAGATGATGAAGAAGAATGAGATAATAGTTTTATAGAGATCAAACTGTTATCTGAAGCACCTAAGGGTGAATGTGGAGAAACTGAGCACTGACTAGAATCAGAAACAAGACATAAGTCGAGTAGAGAAGGTAAATGATTCAGGTTGTCTGGAAAATGAGTTGGAAAGTTGACTATTTGAGTTAGGGATTGAGAATGGCAAAAGTTTTGGGCTTTAATGACTGCAGAGTCACTGACACTAGAGCCAAGCCATTCTGTGCGATGAACTTTAAAGTCACCAACAACAACAATATTGGCTGATGGATAAAAAGAGAGGGCTTGGTCAATATGATCAGAAATAACATCAAGAAGAGTGGCAGACTTGAGATGAAGGAGAGCATTATAGAACAAAGAGAAAGGCGATAGAGTGAAGCGGCGCTAAACAAAAGCACATAAAAGAGTAGTCTATGGATTCAAACCTAGTTTTTCGACAAATGGATGAATTTTTACTAATGTAAATGCCTAGGCCTAGCATATGACTATTGGAGTCTTTACAAATTAAAGGGAGATAATCATCAACACAAAGATCACGAGATGAGACAGCTGAACTCAAATTAGTCTCACAAAGAGCAAGTAGGTCTGGTGAAGACTCAACAGAAGAATAGTTACTTTTAAGACCACAAATATTAGTGAATGATAGGTTTAGAGAATTTGGTGATGAAGATGGTTTTTTGCATTTTATATTTTTTGTTTATTCATTTTTAAATTTATTAAAGAACTTGACTTGAAGTATTCATAGTACTCAGTACACTGTTTAATAGCCCAAACAATTGCCTCTTTACTATTAATAAACCCTAAGCTGTAACAAAGGGCTCCAATGTGGTCTTGGCAATGCACACCAAAAGTAAAAACAGGGGTTCCATTCATATGCAACATGGCATTGTTAATACTTTGATATTTTTCAGCTGTTAATGGAATCAGCCTCTCTGAGAGCTACCACAGATTTATGGAAACCTGACTACCAGCCATAAAAAAAACCATAAAAATGAGTTTTAGAGGTATACCCTCATTAGGAGATGATAGAATAAGTTGCCTAGTCATAAAACAGAGACACAAGTAAAACCCATACATCGAGTCAGGAAGATCCAGCATTCAACATCCTAAACTGGAAACAATGTATTAAAAATACATCTGCACCAGCCTAATAGATGAAGGAGGGGTGCAAGGCTGGTCAACAGATAGAATCTGTTTACCCCTTAAGTCTTTTCCTAGGAGGCTTTCTACATAATGGTAGCTAAATGTATTTAACATCTGTCCAAAATGAGTAATTTTATCGAGACACCAACTCTAGTTTTTACTCAACCAAGAGCCCCAAGGCTGGGTGTGTTTTATGTCAGAATTGGCATCTTTTACCCTTTGCCTAAAAAGGCTTATCCTTTAAGGCAGCAGGACATAAAGCAGATTTTACTGGGTTACATGTTCCCAGTAGCAGGATAACTTGACCTGACATCAAAAGGTATAAAATTATACCTTCCTAAGGATATATTCTAACCTAAGGTAGGATATGTGATATATCCTACCTTAAGTTAGGATATATCACATACCCTAACTTAAGGTAGAAGTTTCTACAATTTTTTTTAGTGTGTAGATGATAATACAGTGTTTTTTAAGTAATTGAGCATAATTTATTTATGTTTGATTTGTTCTTTTGACAACATTTTTGATAATAACCTTTTGAGAAAACTTTTGTTTATGTTTTTTGTGAAGTAGAAATACTGAGCTTTGTTTATATTTAAAAAGTTAACTTTTCTGTATTTTTTATTCTAAGTAGCAGAGCATTTAACTAGAAAGTTTGCGCCTCCTTCCTTACTATTATATTGTGCCTCCTTTCTTACCTGTATATAAGCCAAATAATAAGCCAAATAATACAAACCCTAACCTTGACAATATGCTTGCTTTAAACCCTAGATCTCCTGCTTCTAAAGCAAATACTATAACCGCTGTGCCACAGCGCAGTGGTTATAGCATTTGCTTTAGAATTTATTTGCGTTAGCTTTTTCAGTTTTGAGATGTTGATAACAAGTAAAAATTAATAAACACGGGGAACAAGAGGAAGGGGTCTTTTAGGCGGTTGGAAAAAATTTCCAAAAGTTAATGAATATTCCCTCCTGTGTAATAAACACCTAATAGTATGGGACTTGTTACTAAAGAGTTACACTATTGCAACAAGGGAGGAAGGAGGGGTCAAAAATTTTAAAACTTGATTTGCGAATGTCTTCTTAATAAATCATCTGAATGCGTATTCACCAAGCTTTCGTAACTCTTGTGTAGCTCGACTAAGTTTATGGAAACCATATATAACTATTTGGTATTCACTAGCATTTTGCAGCATTTCCATAAAGTTAAGTCATTAAAAAGAAAATCAACAAAGTTGATTTTCTTTTTAATGAACCAAGTTTTGTAATTTTATAAAACAAATTTTACTAACATTGAATTCATATAGTTTCTAACAAATTTAAATTAAGGATTGTTACTAATTATTATTTTTTACAGCTTAATAAAATGAAAAGATTTTTATAAAATTTTGTTATAAAAACTAAATAAATATTTTTATTGAGTACTTGTTTAGTAAAAAATGTTGTTATAAAAGTTAGGAAACTAATTTTAAGTAGAAAAGAGGAAGAGAGGGGTTCATAATTTATAAATCTACAAACAGGTTAGAAAGGGCAGGTAAATTTTGCGACTGTTTAATATACAATTAAGCTTGCCTTAAAAACATTCCTTTTTTCTTCAATTATAACTATCACATAAATAATGTATTTAAAATATAGATAATTAAAAATTTGTATACTAATTTGACATTAGCATAAACATATTTATGTTTAGAATTTGCATAATGTCTAAACAAGTCATAGATAAAACATCAAAAAAGTCTTTGTTACATTTGCCACATAACATTCAACAATATACTGCCTTTGATTTGCAAACAAATAGTTTAAATTTGTGTTCTTTGCACAATGCCAATTCGAATTTGGTTTTCTTGTGTTAATTAAGTCTTAGCATTGTGTACATCATCCTCATAATTGTTGAAAAGTTAATATTATCTAAACCTAAACAATTGCAAAGGTTTTCCAGTAAAATGCAAAGTTTTCAACTAAACTTGCAAAAAAATTATTTAACTTTAGAGAAAAAATTAATTATCTTAAAATCTTTTAAAAAAAAACTAATGTAATGCTTCATTTTACTGCATCTTATAACATTTTACTAATATTCAAAATATTTATTTTATCTATAAAATTTTGTTTTCTAGGATGAACACAAAATAGATCTTAAAGATTTGTTAATAAGACTGGAAACAAGTGTAGAAAAAGGACTCAGCACAAGCATTGTTGAAAGAAATTTAGCTCGAGATGGTTTAAATTGTCTTCAAGGTGTCAAAGGTACATCTCAATGGATAAAATTTTTAAAGCAAATGACAAACGGTTTTGCATTACTTTTGTGGGCTGGAGCTATACTTTGTTATATTGTAAGCATTATTCGTTTTACAAGCCAACCAGATCCAGTATATGATGAAGTGTACTTGGGCACTGCTTTGGCAGTTGTTGTTCTTGTTACTGGTATTTTTTCATATTATCAGGTGAGTCATTTATTGATTATGTTAAGTTCTTTTCCTTTTTTTTTTTTTTTAAGATTTATTTAGTGTTCATTTCAAAAAATAAAATCTATAGTAATTATTACTATTTTTGTAGAATTATATCCTCAATAATAAATAAAAATTATTTTTGTTTCTTCTTTTATTGTAATAGATATCTTTTATATAGAGATAATGCTTTCCCATCATAGTTTTCAATCAATGTATTAACTGAAATCCCTTCTTATTTCTATTTTAGTAGGTTGTTTCAGATAATAATATTAAATGTCAACTTGAGTTTTTAGTAAAAAAAATTATTTTTATTTTTTGATATTAAAAAATGCATGTACCAGGCTTTCACAGAAAGACGTGCGATTTCATGTCTTTATATGACCACGCAAAAAAAAAATGTTTTAATGATTTGACCACGGCATATTTTTAAAATTTAAAAATGCGCTACAAAAACTTACCTAAACTTATCTAAAAAAAAAATTTAAAAAAATAAAAAAATATTAACAAAAGAGAAAATAAAAAAAAAATACTAAGTTAAAGCAAAAACACAAAAAAATAAATATATATATATAACGCAACTAAAACAAAACTTATCAAACTAAAATGCTTAGTCTATTTAATTTACTCATTAAAAAACCTTTTCAATCTTTGTTTCAACATTTTTATATATTTTTTATTTGTTTAATATGTTCAAAAGTTAAATATTTCTCATAAAAAATACATAGTTATATAAATAAAATAAAAAAATTAATTAGAAGTGTTTTTTTTTTTAATTCATTAAAAGCATTTCGATAATATAAAAGCATTTAAGATCAAACTTATTAAATTAAAACGGTTTTCTAAAACTTTTTTTTTAACGAAGTTTTGTTTATCATTTTAAATGCATTAACTTTAATCATTCTTATATTTAAATTCGTTAAGCAGACTTTCGTAGTCGTAGAATGTCATCGTTTATAAAAACAAAACAATTTTTTATTTTTTAATAAGATTTATTTTAGAAATAAACATTTAAACAATTTATATGTTTTGAATTAAAAGAATATATACAACTGTCAATTGTATTTAAAAAACAAAACTTTTTTTCAGTAAATTGTTACTTTATTTAAAATCGTTTCGCTAATATAAAAACATTTGTTAAGAAGTTTTGATGTAATTAATTTCACTTTTTTAGAATATTTTTTATTTAGCGCGTTTCTAAAATGTTTTTTGAATTAGCCGCGGTCAAACTGTCATAGCAAAATGTAACTTGCGTGGTCATATAAAGACGTGGAATTGCACGTCTTCCTGTGAAAGCCTAATGTACTGAATGTTTGTATGTTAAATTTTTGAAAATGGTTACGTTACATGCATAACGAGGTAAATAATGTGCCAAAAAAAAGTCTAAAAAATTTTCAAAATTTTAAAATGTCATCTAGAGGTCGCCATCTTGAAAAAATAGCGTTTTTTACACTTTTTTCAAATTTAAACTTGAACAACTTAAAGAATAATTAATTTTATGTTACGCTACTGGGTGTATATATCAAAGGTTATTAGATGAAATTTGGTGAAATTTTCATAAAAATTGTTCAATGTCTAGAGGTCTAAATATTTTTTATTTAAATCTTAAAAAAAAAAAAATTCAACTAGGCTATTTTTAGGCTTCAGCTTTTCTAAGAATAATAATTAATAAAGAAGAAAGTAGTAATATAAAAAAATACTATAAAGTATTATCAGCTGTTTTACTGTTTTAGAATTTTGAAAAACTGTCAACAGTCAATAATGACTTGACTAAAAGACACAATCTTTTTTTTATTTACAGAAGTTGGGAAACTGAAAAATAATTGGTTGAATTGTTAATAATGAATCATAAAGCTTTTTGGGTTTTTCTGTTTGTTGGCTTTTATTTTTGAAAAAATTAAATTCAGCCTTTAAACGCCTGAGGTTACCTTACCAAGAAAATAATCCTGTTAACTAAATTTTATTTAGCAGTACATTAAGCTCTTATGTAACTAAACTTATTTATGGGCATTTCTATGAAACCACTTGTGGAAACTCAGATATATTTTGTCTATTAATTTTATAAAAACAGAATTGGCGATTTCCAATTAATCTGGTTTAGTTAATAAATTGTTGTTATTCTTCATTTTGCAAACACTCACGGAAATCACCAATAAATTTGATTCCTCTTTTGGCGTAATTATTTGTTAACTCTAATTGTTTAACAAAATTTTCTGCAGTTTGATAATCTTGGAAGAATTTCCACTCTTGTTGATTCATCTGGAGCCATTCCTGGTTGTTAATTAGTCCAAATAAATCAAAAAGAAGCCACGACCGTGGTCCAATTAAAAAATAAATAAAGGTTGAAGAATTTAATGTTGGAAATTTTGGTTTCCCAATTAAAAATGTTTTTGGTCTTGGGGTAGAAAAAAGTTTCTTTGCCATTATTGTTCTGGTAAATTCTGACAATTTTTCATTAAATAAAGATAAAATAACAAGCTTTTCTGTTAAATACCAAAGGTGACAGTTAATCGACGAAATCACAGTGGTTGCGATATCTGAATCTTTTTCTTGATACCAGTTCATTGCAACAACACATTATCAACTGGAGCAAATACGGTAATCCTTTAGCGGAGAGATTGCATCAAATAAGAAAGACTAATAAACTTAGTCATGCGGTGGATCATAATTTGCTCATTATTGGACATAATAAATTTATTAGATAAGAGTTTCATTTTAAAAATATATATAGAATGTAAAATAAGTCTCGCATTGTGAATTGCACCTGGTTTGTGAATTTTGAATATTCTGTCCATTGATAGTTTTCCCCAAGGGAGATAATAGTTAATTCAATTAACTCAAGATAATCTCCTTGTAGGAATATTTTCTCTTCGAGGCATTGGTAAGCCCATCTCAGAACTAAACTTGCTTGATTAAATATTTCTGATTTAATATCAGTAGGCCATTCAAAAAAATTAAAGTTTGAGGAATCAATATCAATTTTAGAAAATTCAGCTTGGAAACTTTTAAAAATAGGTTTATCTGGACTTTTGCTACCTCCTCGTAATGCGGTAAATGCATGTTTGATGTGTAGCTCATTATGATGATGGCGACATGCTTTGATACAACAGCAAGCAACCTGTGTTGCTTGCTGTTGTATCAAAGCATATATCAACAATGTTTTCCAAAATGTTCCAATCTTGCGCAAGTTTCACGGCCACGTCACATTGAGTTTTACCTGTCGAATCTTTAATCAAAAGTAAACCAATAAGTTTCGGCCTGCAAATAAAAGTCAAGTTAGTTTCTTTGAATACAAAAATAAAAAGTATACATAGGATTTATATAAATAAATAAAAAAGTACCTGTTAAGAGATCCGCTATTAAGAATTGCTACATGTTCTTCATTATGAGCTATGTCTAAATGAAAAAGCTTCGAATCCCAGTGCAAAATGGCCTTTTTAGGTTTGTTTATCTCCCAGTCAGCTTTAATTGACAGAACAATATTCTTCCGCGCATTTTGTCTTTGACGATGCACAGTTGATACTGACAAATTTTATCAAGTTTGCCTCTGCTTTTGCAGATATATATATGTTACTTCTGAGAGCTTTTTTGCTGATATCTCTAGTGAATTTGTTGAAGGCATTTTCTTTAGTGGTAAAGGAGTAAACTCTGTATCTTTTTAATCTTCTTCATCAGAACTTTCAACTAATTCACGGGCACTCGATTTTTGATCTTTGGTTGAACTTCTCTAAAAATCTATGCTTAGTCTATCTTCATAACATTCTAAAAATTTTGAAACACCTAGATCGATGCTACCTGTCATGTGATGTGACTTTCTGCTACTTTTTTGATCTTCATAAAATGCCCAACCCTCTTTCCATTTTAATCTACGTGATACTAATAACTGTTCATATGCATTTACTGCTGAAATGTCGCAAAGTTGCTTAAAGTTCATTACAAAATCTGACAATTTTTTCTTTTCCAGCGTTAACATCTTGACTTGCGTTATCAATTTTTTTTATTTTCACCTTTTTCCACAAACAATTTGGTAAGCAATGAAAGACAAGGGTTATCTGATTGGTACTCCAGCTTTTTCCCAAACTTCCTTAAGCTCACCAAGAACAAGTATTTTGCTTTTTGAATAAAAATGTAAATGAGAGTATCTACCCAAAACATGTTTTTTTGTTGGTAGATGACTAAAACTTGATAATTTATTGGATTCAGGGTAACCAATTAACCAATCTTGATTATTTTTTCTTAGGTTCACAGGCCTTGCGATAAAGTGTCGGGCGATGTGATTTTTACGTCGTCCAAGAGTTATTTTGCGTCTAGCTAGGGCTATTTGCGTCGAGCAAAAATTTTTTTGTTTGGGTATATTTAAAGATATTTTTTAGCGAAATTTTAATGAAGTAATTTACGATTATTTTAACATTTAATAAAATATTTTAAAAACCGCACGCAGTTGATATAAAAGTTTGAATTACAAAAAAATTAAATATGCTCATTATTTACAAGTAGAAAAAATTCAGATTAAAAAAAAAGTTTAAAACTTTTTTTTTAATCTGAATTTAAACATTTTAATAAAATTATTCAGCAATAGCAAAGTTGTCGATAAAATTGAACAAAAATACTTTCTTTTAGTTTTAGGTTTAAATAATTATTTTACGGGGGTTTATTAGGTTTTAAATTTATTCCATAGATTTAAAAATATTTATTAAATGTTAGACGTATTTAAAGTATTTAAGAGTTAATTCGAGGAAACATTTTAAAAATTGGTAAGCGCAAATAAAATAAAAAAGATAAAAGAATTGATATTAAAATGTATTCTACTTGATTTAATAAAAAAGTACAGTTATTAAAATTTTTGTAAAAAGTAACTTTTGTAAAAAAAAATTACTTAAATAATAACAATCGCTTTTTTGTTAAAAGTTACCGAAACTCAATGAAGCGTGCTCAAGAACAGCTGCTGAAAAGTAGTACGTCAATAGTTTGATAAGTTGATATAATCTGGTTTTGTTACCCGGTTTCTACTGATGTAAAGCGAATTTCCACAAACACCCTGAAAAAGGTTCGGTAAACGTAAAAATTAAAATAAAAATTATTTTGCAACCTGTAATCATAAGCCATTTCATAAAACTTAAAATATAAAATATATCTAAATGAGGACATATATAAAACGTGCATTAATTTTTTTTTCTTAAAAAAAAAAAGTTGTTTTACTACTACTGCTAGTGCAAGTAGATTTTATTTTACTAGAAATAAAATTCCTTGTAAATATTTTATTTATATTCTATTATATTTTTTAGTATTTATAAAAATAAATAAATAAAAAAATATTATATAAAATCGCTGGTAAAAATATTAGCTATTGCACAGTTTTTAATCGTACAATATTAAAAATTCCAGTATATTGCACGCTGACTTTTTAAAAAGAAAAAATAATTATTTGAAAAACTTTATTTTACATATTTGAGAAGTAAAAAAAATCAAATATTAGCATATTTTTTAATCTTTTTTAAATGTTTAGTTATAATTTTTTTATTTGTTTAGTATAGACAAAACGTGTCAAACGTCGAGAAAATAAAGAAAATGTTTTTACATTTTAAAAAATGAAACATTCCAAAACATTTTTAAACAATAACATTTCTACATTAATGATTTTAAGTAGTTTTGCGGTAATTAAGTAAATTGGTGCAGTTAATGTTGATAAATATGAAGAGCAAATGAAAAGAATTTAATGACGTCAAAAGTCACGTCCTGCTTATACGTCGCGCAGTTTTTATTCACAAGGCCTGGGTTCATTGTTACAATAAAATATTCGCTTATCTAACTAGTTTTAAGATATATATTTTAAATATATATATATATATATATATATATATATATATATATATATATATATATATATATATATATATATATATATATATATATACTATATATATATATATATATATATATATATATATATATATATATATATATATATATATATATATATATATATATATATATATATATATATATGTATATATATATGTGTATATATATATATATATATTTATATATATATATACATATATATATACATATATATATATATATATATATATATATATATATATATATATATATATATATATATATATACATATATATATACATATATATATATATATATATATATATATATATATATATATATATATATATATATATATATATATATATATATATATATATGTATATATATACACTTACTAAAGCGTATTTTTATAAGCATTTGCTCACTTTTTTTGCTTACCTTAACCCATACAGCTTTTTGAGAAAAAGAAGAAAAAAAACGAATAATGATGAATGAAATGATTGCTGCTCCATCCAAACCCTCAGGTACTTGGGTATTTTTTACTATTAAGATGGGTTAATATTAATTTGGTAAAATTGTACCGATCACATTGTTCGATAATTTTTTGTTTATGTATGCTAAATTTGGACCACAAGTAACAATTTTAACAATCATTTATTAATCACATTTAAAAAAAATAGTTTATAACATGTACACGTGCTATATAAATTAGTGTAAAGTTGTAAATAATAGCTCACAAAACTTGTGATATAGTTAAATGTAATTATATTTATTACCTCTGATAAAAGAGAAAAAAAAGAACCATTAATTTATTCAAGAAAGTGTATATGCTTTTTTCTGTTTGGCTTTCATCTGGTGTTGAGTAGAGGAACTTCTATACAAGTTTCTGACCATAAAAAGATATTAGATAAACTATTTGATATTGCAAGGTGTAAATGACCAATAAAATCATTTGAAGAAGTAATCTGTGATGGCTGCAACCAAAATCATCATATTGTTAACAAATGTTCTCTGAAAAACAAAACTCCTGCTAACTTCAATTTTTAAAGTCACAGAGGAATAAAATTTGTTCAAATCAATTTTTAAAGTCACAGAGGAATAATATTTGTTCAAATAGTGCTAATAGGTTGGGTTGATTAGAGAGAAGCAAAAAAAAAAATGATCAAAGAAAGCAGAACAAAGCAAAGAGTGTTACAACTGTATTATCAAAGGGAGTTATAACTGTACTGTATTCTGATGTATTATCTCAACATGATATGCTGTTAAATAGACACTGCAATCTTAAAAGCAGCCAAGGATGCAGGTTTTTTTAAAGGTAACGTTTCTGATACAAGTCTTGCTCTGAATCATAAAAAAATTGATCAGAGCAAAGAGTAATGAAAACCTTTAAAGTGAAGCATTAGAATAAGTTAAAAAAATGATAGACAAAGTAATCTTTGATGATAGAAAAAACCTTACAAAATTTGCTGTATATGGTTATGATGGCAAATATCACCATATAAAACATCACCAAAGAGAAATTAATAAAGATCACTATTGTTTATGTTCTGAGCCTGGTGGAGGATATTTATTTCACAATGTAAATAACTCAGAAGAGAGAGAAGGTTGAACACTTGTTAAACATATTGTTGAACAACTATATGATTGGATAACACATAATACAGGTTTCATTTTTATTTCATTAAAATATAAAACTTGTTATTTAAAACAATATGTTCAAAGAGCGCAGGCATTCAATATTTAGAGAAGAAACTAATCTGGATTATTTATGCTTTACATACCAATGAGTTGCCACTTAAGCATTTAATGTTAGCTTTGGAGGGAAAAACATTATCTGTCAACTATTTTGGAAAACTTATTAACAAAGCAACATTTTTTCCTATTTCCAAAAACAAACCTTAGCTTGATATTGCTGTAGACCTAATTCATCTTGAGAAGGAAGTTGTAGATTCTTTATGTACATATCAGAAGTAATTGTACAAATTATAAAATGCAGTAGCATCTGGTATTTTTCCTAATGATTTAAAGGAGATTTAAATTGGCCTATTCAATAATGCAAGATGGTTGAATCTTGCAAATAGAATATTCTTAGTTTAGTAAATAATGAATACAATGAATGCATTTTTTGTCTTGCAAACAAGTTGCTTCATGAGGATTTTTTTTATGTTTGCACAGCTCAATTTAATCAAGACTGTTTAAAAATTTTTTTTTGTATTAATACGAAGCAAAGGAGGCTGGAATTACAGGCCAACAGCAATGCAGTTTAAATCAGCATATAAAATTGTCTTAGTACTCCTTTCAATAAAATAATCTTACTCTAACAGTAATTGTCTTCCTGAATCAGATTTCTCAGCTGCAGTTACCATTGACTCAATCACCAACATAGTATTTGAGAATCAAATTTCTGCTAATGATTAATTGATTTTCAAACATCCAACTGCATTATTTAAAAAGAAACAAAAACCTTACGCATTACAAAACTGAATCAGTTTCAACTGATTCAGTTTCACAGTCAATTAATTAGGTTTTGAAATTAATTGCAGATGATTTGATAAAGAAAGTTCAAGTCAAAAATGTGTACAAGTTCTTTCAAGTGTGACACCCTGTGAAAGTAACTTATTTAATTCTGATTCTTTTTTACAAAACCTACTTCACGAAATGGAAACTGTTTTTATAACCCAAATGAAACTTATATTAACTAAAAAAAATATTATACAACAAACTATTAAAGTAATAAAAAACAATTGCAATTTTACATTTCTTTATGATAAACATATTGATTATGCTTTTCATTTAAAAGAAAGTTTAATCAGACACTATGTTTATATGAGAATATCTTATTATATAAGGTTTTATAATCGTGATCTGGCACCACAAAACAAGACATGTAAAAATAAGTTAGCTCACATTATCCATGCTTTATTTTATTTTAATGGTAATTCTTGAAAATCATTGATATAAAAAAAAATAAAGACATAGGTGACAAAAAATGTCAAAAGTAGAAAAAAATTATTTACATTCTGCACACACAAAAAAAATTGTTTGTGCAGGATGTAAATCTTATTATATTTGAAAAACTACTCGCCACTTAAAAACACGAATGATTGAACATTATAGAAGGCATATAAACTCTTATTTATAAGCATCTTCACTCAAAAGAAAAATGTTTTACTAATTATTGCGATGAATGCTTTTTGACTTTGGGTTGTGTCAATAACAAAATTGATTTAAAAATTAAAAAAATTATTCATTTAGGATGAAAAAAACCTGCTATGATTAAACAAAGTATTAACAAATAGTTTGATTGTCAAGCTTTAATAAAAAGCCCTATTCATTTTACAGTTTATTGTTAAAGCTACTTCTATAAATCTTCATAATTTTACTATGTAATATCTATTTCTTTGTTAAGATTAGGAATAAAAGCTGATGCTAGCTCTTTGTTGTAATTTCTAATTTTTCAGTAATTTCAGTCAATCTTTTTTTCTTATACTGTTATGAAAAAATTTGTGAAAAAATGAAAAAAAAAAAAAGGAAAAAAAAATTAATTTATTTAATAATTTTATTTTTCTTGAAAACATTTACTTTTCATTCTAGTCAATAAAATATTGTCAAAAATTTTTTTTTTCTTATTTAGGATTCAAAAAGTTCCAGAATTATGGATAGTTTTAAAAAACTTATTCCACAAGAAGCCACAGTGATGCGTGATGGTTCAAAAGTAACAATAAATCCCAGTTATTGTGTTGTAGGAGATGTTGTTTATTTGAAAAGTGGTAACAGGATTCCTGCTGATGTTCGCATTATTGAATCTAGAGGGATGAAGGCAAGCAGTTTTATTTTTAAATAAGCATCAATTTTATTAGTTTGACTGATTAGAAACAAGTTTATTGCAAAAAAAAAAAGTTAATATGGTAACTATTTTTTTATCCATTTAAAGAGATACTTGGTGATAAACTCCTTATTCTTTGACGAGTTTACTTTACAACAACGTATTTATATTCAAAGAAACATAATTGTTTTTTGAAAGAAAAATTGTTAATTTTCGTTATAAATTGTTTTTATCATTGTTATTTTTTTACATCATATTGTTTATATTAAGTTACATTATGTTATGTTATATATTACATATATGTCATTGAATTGTAATGAACTGAAAAGTTGTAAAACGCTAGTCAATTAAGCCAGGTTTCATTCCAAAACCACAGAGAGAGTTTAATTTATTTAAAAAATAAAAATCTGTATTAAACTAGTCATTGGCTACCCAAGGTATTTAGTATTTTTTTCAATTTCACATTTTGAAACAATATTATTGTTATTATTACTAATTACATTAATACTTTACAAAGTAGAGAAACTCAACAAAAAACTCAACAGATTATTTAAAAAGCATTAGAAACAATTTTATCAAATTCCTTTTTTAAATGCTGACTTCAAATTTTTTAACAAATGTTAGTTTATTAAACCTTCTGTATTTTAATTACATTTCAATATTGCATAAAATTTATTTCAAAATGGCATTTGTACATTTACAATGACCAAGTATAGTATTATGTTTTAGTAATGCACCTAAATAAACAGCCTGAATATATTTTATAATCTAAATATGTTTAATCCTTCAACCAGGGTTGGCAAAAACCCAGTTTTTTTTTAAAAAAAACCCTGGCACAGTGGGTTTTTTGGGGTATTTTTGGGTTTTATTGGGTAATTTTTTTTATTTATTATATTTTTTTTATTTCATATCTGTTAAATTTTTTTTGTTTTTTGTTTAGTAGTATTGAAAATTAATATAATTTTCTAAATTTATTTTTACTATTTTTAACACTATCAAACACTACAAAATGTTATTATTCAAGTTTAAGAATAAATAATCATACTATATAAACACAAAATTTTAAAAATATATTCACTAATATTCACTTTTTCTATGATAATTTGCAAAGCATGGAGCTGTATAAAGTCCTATGTTACATTCTACACATTCATATCTTGAATCTTTTCGAATTTTATGTTTGTAACATACCACACAATTTCTCTGACCATTAATCATTTTTTTTAGATGCATTTTTTTAGATGTCTAATAGCTAAAAATTAGGTAGCAAAAAAAAACTATAATTAAAAAACTTACAATTTGTACCAACACTTGAAAGTATTTGTTTAAATAAAATAATAACATTAATCCAAAATCACATGACACTGAACCAGTCTGGTTTGACCTACACATTAAACATTAAATATTGCTTTCTAAAGAATCTGTTTACTTTTTTGTTGTGAGATCCTTATATAACAGTCTCTATGTGTATTTGTTACACATAGAGCCATTAATACTAATAATGTCAAGTAATGGTAAAATAAAAATTAATACTAATAATGTTAAGTAATAGTAAAATAAAAACAATGTAGCTTCTAAGTTCTTTTACTGCTTTTACTTTTTTAATAATGCTTTTCATTAAAATTAAACAAGTGGAGACAATGATTAATTCAATACTTGTTTAATCCTTTAATTCCCAATTCTCTCTTTCTCAACCATAAAACACCGAATGAAAACCAATGTAATGGAAACTAGTTGTTTTTTGTGTTTCCTGAGGCATAGTGTAGGCCTCAAATGTCTTGATATTAAATAAACATTCTACATTCTACAACTCTGTGTTGCTAATTTTAACAAACTAAATGGTTTTAACTGATTTTAGAAAACTAAAACATTAATTAATTCTAATTACACTAAATTTGTTAGCTTGTTAGTTTTAGTTTGTCGGTTAGTTTTATGATTGTTTTTATAGGTTATTTACTTTTTATTTTCTTTTGTTTTAATGATTTTTTCAGTTGGTTACAAATTTTAGTTTTGGTCAAAACTCTAAATCTAAGCTTTTTTCTAGTTAGTTTAATTTTGTTAACAATTTAAAAAATATTTTTTTAAATTTTGGTCATTCCACGCCAAGTGGTCCAGAGATC
>NC_061158.1:48684122-48726622 GCF_022113875.1 Hydra vulgaris | reverse complement strand
GCAGCAGAAATGAATAATAATTCCTATGTTTCCGATGGTTAGTGATAGCAATAAAGTCAGCAAAGAAGACTTAACATTAAAAAAATAAGAAAATTATCTTAAACAAAATTACTGTTATATTAGTAATGCTGCTATTACCTCTGTCAGATTTGGTAGATCATCAACTATTACTGTTGCTATCATTATGGTCTTCTGAAAGATATTGTGAAAGCAGGGAAACTTGTTGAAGATAAAAATAATCTCATTTATAGCATGAAAGTTCATTTGTGATAGCATGAAAGTATAGGAAAATTTAGAGTGCAAAAGAAATATAATCAATGAAATTTTTATTGATGGTAGAAAACATAAAACTTTAATTTTTATGCATGATAAGAAAAACCTTCAAAAACAAAATTATTCAAGAAAATCATATAAATAAGGCAGAAAAGTCTAGAGGTTGCTATCTTGCTAAGGGTGCTATTGGATTATTCAATTGGTTAATGGAATTAAGTAATGTTCTTAATCTCCAACTAATTAGTAGCAATACCGCAAATGAAATGTCTGGATAGAAAGGTTGAATGCTTCATTTTGTGGAAGAGTTTCTCAATCCAAAACCTTTAAGATCATTTTTCTGGCTTCACATTAATGAGCTTCCATTTGGTTATATTATGGAAAAACTTTATGGGCCAGCTTCTTCAGAAAAAGGATGGTATGGAGCAATTAGTAAATTATTTTCTAAAATTGATAATATTGAAAGAATTACTAAATTTACATTGATTTCTCTTCTGGAGCCTTTAGATAATATCAGTAAGGATTTTGTTAAGCAAATGAGCACTGACAGTTTAGTTGCATGGAAGTATTTAGATGTAATATTAAAAGGAAACTTTGATCCTGAAGTAGCAGATCTTAAATGCAGTAGATTGTCTCACAGTTCATAACTTACATGTGGCATGAGATGCTTGCTTCTACATATAAGCAAGCATAATCTTAAACCTGAGAATGCAGAGATCTTAAGGCTGCTTGCAACTTGGGGGACACAGGTTTATCTTCTAATGTTTTTCAAAAATAAAATAAATCATGGCATTAAATACGGTTCTGGTCATCTTGTAAAGCAATTTCAACTTTAGCAGAAGCAAGATAATAGGATTAAAGAAGCCTTATTTAAAAGTCAAACTCAAAGCCTTATTTAAAAAGTGAATCCTGGTGGACTCATCCTGAGAATATACTAGGCACACTCTGTTCTGATAACTCAGAACAAAGTAGTATGGCAGTCAGGGCTGGAAGTGAACATGGCTCTTCTGATGTGAGATCTTTAAAAGTCTCACAAACAATAAACCTTAATGCTTGTGACATTAAAAAATTTATTGATTGGAAAAAAGTTCATTATTGAACCTGATTTTACTTCAAACTTGTCATTATCCTAAATCAATGCATTGAGAGTTTCTTCCCTGGAGCTTCTTTTATATTCATTACATACCCAAAGTTGTGAGAGAGCAGTCAAATTAGTTACCAATTCAGCAAACATTATTTTAGTGGATTTGCAGTGGACCTATGGAGGCATATTTTAGCAGTTTTTTGGAGTTTCGCTCATTGGTTACTTAATGGACCATTAATGGCTGTTGCTATAAATGGAAAATTGATAACTTTCTGACATGTTAATAGTGTCTAAATATTTTGGTCAGCCATTTCTGATGGCTGCTACTACAAGCCTTGTTTTTAATAAAAATAGCTTAGCACATTAGCCTAATGTAAATTTAGCATCATAAAATTCTCTTTATTTTTTTATTTTTTAAAGGCATTAACTTTTTTAAATTACTGCAATAATATTAATTACCTCAAAACGAGTTAAATATTGTTCAACTTGTTTTTTATTATTACTATTAGGAGGTTGTTTTTTTTTTATATTAATTAAATTTAGTATTACATTAAAAAAATTTTCATATAAACAAATTGTTTTTCTCAACATTTGTATAAATGAATAAAAATGTTAATTTTTTTTAAATGATTATTAAATAATAATTTTAAAATATTTTCAAGTAAAAAAGATTTTTTAATTCAAAAAAAAGTTCGAGTAACAAATAAAAATATTATATTAATTTATCTACTTTATTTATTAAAAGTTTATTATTTTTTTAGCAATTTTGTTTTGAAAGCAAAAATTATATATTTTTAAAAGAAATCGTAAAAATTTCAAGAAAAAATTGATAATTAAAATAAAAAAATTTAATTATAAATTTATTACTATATAGAATATTAAATAAATAATAGAGATTAAGTTTTTGTAGTTTTTAATTTTATTTGAGTTTTTTTTTTATTAGTAAATAAGCGCTTACATCCAAAATAATTGTCATTCAAACTTTTTTACATAATCATCATTCAAAAGTTAATGTGGTTTTTTATAAAGTTAATTCTTTTACCT
Source organism: Hydra vulgaris (assembly GCF_022113875.1). NCBI lineage: Eukaryota > Metazoa > Cnidaria > Hydrozoa > Anthoathecata > Hydridae > Hydra > Hydra vulgaris. The sequence continues at coordinate 48,724,224 of NC_061158.1, read as the reverse complement.
TACCACTTATAGAATAATTTAAAAGTTAAAAAAGGATGAAAAGTTGCTACATGGAAATTGTTCTAGGCGTACGTAAATTTCCAGCATCTTAACGCTTTAAAACAAGGCCTGCCACTAATGCTCTACTAAGTAACCAATGAGCAAAACTACAGTGGTCCACTCAAAATGCCTATATAGGTCCACCGAAATTCCGCTTTAAAATGTTGGCTGGGAGGATATCTTAAATTGATATTATTTGGTTGTTATTACTGTCTTTGTTACTTGATTGTTTTATCTTCAAGCTTGTTAAATTTATTAGTTTTTTTTAATTACTTTTTTGTTTGTTAATTGCTTTTCCTACTATGGCATTCCCAATATTAAAATGAAGGTTGTTTATTTATATTTTTTAGGTTAAAGTGGGGGGGGGGGGGATGGGGCAGGGGTGTGACACTCCCAGTTTCTCTATGTAACTTTATAAACCTTGGGTATGCATAATATGTTGAAAAAAAAGGTTTTGTATTTATGTTTACATTAACAGTAAGCATAATATATCTTAATTATTATAATAAAATTATCAAGTACTGACAAGGGGATGCTGGGCAGCCCTAACTGTTTTTATACATTCCTGGAACAAGAATTCTGGGGAGGTTAATGATAATTTTATCAATTAAATTACATCGTGTTTTTTTTTTATTTTTATAAAATTTTATTCGGTATTAATAATTGTGTAAAACTTTTTGAAAATTAAACCCTAGTTTAAAAAGATTAGTTTTTAATAAAATTGTAATTTTAAAAGTTTTTCCTGGTAGCTGAATATTAATATAAATATTATCAATGTTGAATTCCCTATACCCAAATACATAGGAGTCCAAGCATGCTAGTCAAAATTTTGACTGAAATATGATGTACCCTAATATATATGTATATATATTTTTACATATGAATATATTTTAAATTTATATATATATATGTATATATATATATATATATATATATATATATATATATATATATATATATATATATATATATATATATATATATATACATATATATATATACACACACATATATATATATACATATACATATATATATATATATACGCACACATATATATATATATATATATATTGATTAATTGATGTTTAATATTGTATTACAACATAATACAAACCTCTGTTTCAGTTAAGAGTGGTCAATAATAGAGCAGTGTGTATATATATATATATATATATATATATATATATATATATATATATATATATATATATATATATATATATATATATATATATATATATATATATATATATATATATATATATATATATATATATATATATATATATATATATATATATGTGTATATATATATATATATATATATATATATATATATATATATATATATATATATATATATATATATATATACTTAGTAAAGCGTATTTTTATAGGCATTTGCTCACTTTTTTTTCTTAAGAATGATGGATGGAACGATTGCTGCCCCAGTATAACGTCAGATTGCTTACCTTAGTACGCAATACCATTTGTATATATATATATATATATATATATATATATATATATATATATATATATATATATATATATATATATATATATATATATATATATATATATATATATATATATATATATATATATATATATATATATATATATATATTTATTTATGGAACTATAATTTTCATGCCTATACAACAATCATCAGTCATGTACAAGCAAAAAAAATTAACAAAATTACATAATACAGTGGAGTGACATCTGACATCTCTATGAAGACAAAACAGAAAACATAGAACAAAAATTATATATAAATTAGCTAATCACCAGTATCATAAAACGAAAGAAGGAATTTATTTTTATGTCTACAGTTTAAAACCAAATTGTTTCTTTTGTTTAACAGATTTTCCCCTGTATGCATTAAAATATAAAACTTTTCATTAAGACAAAGGTTTCAAATTTTGGACGAAGGATTATATGTTTGGCAGATGTCGCTCCACTGTATTTTTTATTTTTGTTAACTTTTTTTTGTTTGTTTTTGATATAATACATGGCTGATAAATGCCATACAAGCATGAAACTTATAGTTCCATGAAAAGTTTTTTTTTCTCTATGTATATATATATATATATATATATATATATATATATATATATATATATATATATATATATATATATATATATATAATAATATTGCGTACTAAGGTAAGCAATCTGACGTCATACTGAAATAGCCTGCTGCTGGGGGCTTCAGTACATACATCGGCTGACATATAGCCTAACTCGCAGTGGAGTGCTGCTACATCGACTGAGGGTTTGGGATGAGGCAGCAATCATTTTATTCATCATTCTTTGTTTTTTTTCTTTTTTTTCTTAAAAAGCCGTATGGGTCAAGGTAAGTAAAAAAAGTGAGCAAATGCTTATAAAAATAGGCTTTAGTAAGTGTATATATGTATATATATTAAGTATATATAAAAAAAAATATATATATATATATATAAGTATATATGTATATAAATATATATATATATATATATATATATATATATATATATATATATATATATATATATAAATATATATATATATATAAATACATATATATAAATATACATATATATGTATGTATATATATATGTATATATATATATATATATATGTATATATATATATATATATATATGTATGTAAATATATATATGTATGTATGTATATTTTTTTATTTGAAATTTCCATGATAAAATCGTTTGTAATGTTTTTACCACGTTTTTATTAGCTCGCTTTCTTGTTTGTTTGTTTGTCCGGGTGGAATTTTGCAACTCAATTTTAACCCACTTTTCGATTAGCTAGAGCTCTGAAACTTTTACTATAGCTCAGAACCTGATGACAATGCAATATTATACTACTTTTACCATGATTTGCCGAGTTTCTTGAACAATTTCAGCAAAATAAAATTTATTATGGCGAAACTTTTGGAGGCGTCGCCGCAATTAGACGCGTCGCTTTAAATAAAAAATTTTCAAACAAAAAAACCAAATTTATTTGTCGCTGTGATTTTAAATGGACCGCAGCATAAAAACAAAATCAGTTGTTTACAAAATATAAAATTCCACCCATCAAAAACTAAAAAGAAGAAAATAATATAACAAATAAAAAAACTTTTTATAAAACCACGTTTTTGTAATGAACTATAAAGTAGAAAATAATTTTCTCTTGTGGCTATAGAAATTTTTGAAAATTAATTGAGTCCATAGTAAGTGACATGAAAACTTTTGATTATGAACTCAATAATTACGATAATATTTGTAAAATTTTAAGCGAAAAATGTGGTGCACATTTAGCGAAAAAAAAGAACAGAAGAAGGAAGCAATAGTTAAAGTAATTAAGGACGATGATGATCATTTAAAGTGACAAGATGCGCACCACGTTTTTCGTTTAAAATTTTACAAATATTATTGTAATTATTAAGAGTTCATAATTAAAAGTTTTCATGTCACTTACTATCGACTCAAATAATTTTCAAAAATTTCTATAGCCACAAGAGAAAATTATTTTCTACTTTTTAGTTCATTACAAAAACGTGGTTTTATAAAAAGTTTTTTTATTTGTTATATTATTTTCTTTTGATATTTTCTGCACTGATTTTGCCTTAAACTCTAATCTAAATATTTTTTTCAATGAGCACCTTTTATTTAGGGTTCGGAAATTATGCGCATATTGGCAAATATATATGATAAATGTAATATAGATAACATTTATCTGTTAAAATATATATTTAACAGATAAATGCTTTATAAAATTAATTAAATATTGTCAAATATAGAAGAAAATGTTTTTTAAATCAAACACAAATGACTTTAAATTAAAAGAAATAATTTTTTATTTGATTTTCTGTAATTATTTTTATTTATAAATATTTTAAATTATTTTCATGATTTTTAAACAAATTTCTATATCACAAAACTTAATAATTCAATTTATTTTTGTATTACATTTGCTCATTTAAAATTTCTTCACACTAAAACTCACTGAGAACTACTACTTCCTCTAAAATGCAGCCATTCTTGTTGTTTGTATCCATCAAAACACTATTGGTATATATGAAAACTAATTTTTTTACGCATTTGTTTGTCAAGAGATTTCTCAATTGTCAATGAATAAATCGAAAAATTGACCAAGTTCTCTCTGCTTTAGCTGACGAATAAATCATTTCAATAATAGATTTTGCAACTTTAAAGACTGGACAGTTTTCATATAATAGGGAAGAGTGAGAAGAAGTGAAACAGCCTGAAATTTCTAATTAGGAGTGGTGCCTAAATACTGTTATTTAATATCAAAAATTAATTTTAATCCCCGCTATTTATCAAAAAATGGTTTTGTTTCCTCGCGTGTGCTTGAAACCCAAATTTTGAAATGTGCCTTAAAAAAGTGTTTACATTGGGGTGAAGTGGGACAGAAAAAAGAAATATTTATGCCCGCTTCTTCCTGTCGCCATTTGATTATTTCAATTGGTGAAAGCTCTTGAACAATTTTATGTCGATGAGGTGATTTTATGATATTATCAGTTTCTATTTAATAATTTATCTTTAAACGTTATTTTAAATTTATTTGTCCCACTTCTACTCACACTTGTCACACTTTACCCCAATGGCATGGTTTCTCTAAAAGCAAAAATTTATATACTTAGTTATAATTGACTGAAAACATAAAGGGATTGAATCAGTGCCTAAAAAGAAGGTTTATTTGTAAAAACTTGTTTGGTTCAGTTTATACATCAAATAAAAAAGATATCTCAATTACCTTAAAAAAAATTTGCATCTTCCACTTCTCCCCACCCTCCCCTACCAGTAGTGTTTTGATGGATATAAATGACAAAAATGACTGCATTTTAGAGGAAGTAGCAGTTCTTAAACTATAAATTTTTCAGTTTTTTAAATTAAAGCACTTTTATAATTAAACAACAAAGTCATGAATTATAAAAGTGCGGTAACTAAAGAAATTTAATAGTGGTATTAAATGTTAGCTATTTATTACACTATTAAAATTGATGAATTTTTTGTTTCAAAAGCACATTATTTAAAAATTTTATGAAAACTAAACTTAAAATTTGTTTTTTGGTCTGTCTAGTTAAAACAGTTTAACGGTTTTTAATGATTTAAAATTGAAAAAATGTTATGCGCATAAGTATGTGCATAATTATGCGAATATATGCGCACAATTTATCTGCAAATATTTGCGTATACAAATTTTTTTGAACCTTACTTTTATTACATTGCAACAAAGTACTTGGGAGATTTTGTAACATTGAGATTTAGTTTAATTGTAATTATGGAATCAAAAAAATTAAAAATCGCATTTACGTTTGCTTTGTTGTTGTTTTTTCTTATCAAAACATGCAAAGAGTTGTGGCCAATTGTCAAAACAAAGTATTATATGCGTGGCCTGATATAAACAACTTTAAAATGTATTCTACAAAATTTAAAAATAGAGTGATCAATGTTTGTTTAAAGAACAGAGCAATAAGAAATTAGTAGAAAATCACTTAACAAAAATTTTTCATTTATCAGAAGTTATTATCAATAAAGACTCATCAGAAAAGTTTCTGATGAGTCTTTTTTGATGAAACACAATGTTGATTAAAATATTTTTGTGAAGTGATTTATATATATATATATATATATATATATATATATATATATATATATATATATATTATATATATATATATATATATATATATATATGTATATGTATATATATATATATATATATATATGTATATGTATATGTATATATATATATATATATGTATATATATATATATATATGTATATATATATATATATAGATTGATAGATAGATATAAATACAGATATAGATATTTACTATAGTAAATATCTATATCTGATTATATAAAGATATACATTTGCTTACTTTTTTGTACACGTTTTTTTTTGTGTGGAAAAATTAGAAAAAAATCAAGGAATAATGAAATAATTGATTGTTGCTCCAGCAATTAATTGATGTAGCAGCACTCATTGCATGTTCTCTTTATTTAGTCAATGTATGTACTAAAGCCTTTAGTAGTCAGTATCACGTCAGACTGTTCAGCAAAGTATGCATGTATATATATATATTATATATATATATATATATATATATATATATATATATATATATATATATATATATATATATATATATATATATATATATATATATATATATATATATATATAGATATATATAGATATATATATAGATAGTTATATATATATATATATATATATATATATATATATATATATATATATATATATATATATATATATATATATATATATATATATATATATATATATATATATATATATATATATATATATATATATAGGTATATATATAGATAGTTATATATATATATATATATATATATATAAATATATATATATATATATATATATATATATGTATATTATACATATGTATGTAAGTATGTATATATAAATGTATATATACAATATATGTATAGCATTTAGATGCTGTTCCACTAATGACATAATACTGAAAGAGAGATCAATCTTTTATTCTTTATTTGAAAAAAAAAAAAGTTTTTAACATTAAAAAAAATTTCATAAATTTAAAGAAAAAAAATTTTCAATTTTTAATATAATTATTACTTTTTATTTTTTAATTTTTTTTATAAATTTTTATTATTCTTTGTTACTGTTTTAATAATAATTTTGTTACTATTGTTATTATTTTTGTTGATATTATTAGTATTGTTATTATCAGTGCTTGAAGTGGGGCGGAATGCGATAGGATGCCATCTCGTTACATTTTTATAAAGTATAAACCATCCTGCCACCTTTTTATAAATCTCTATATAATAATGATTAGGTAGGATGGTATTTTTAATTTACCGAATACCATCCCGTTACTTTTTTTTCCTGACTTTGAGTACTGGTTATTATTATTTTTATTATTATTACGGTTATTATTGTTCTTATTATATTATAGTTGTTGCTGTTGATTTTGCTTTATTAATATTTATAATGTTTTCACTATCATTAACTTTATTATTATTACTGTTATTATTATTGTTATTATAATTGTTATTTTTACCATCGTTATTATTGTTCTTATAAATATTATTATTGTTGTTGCTGTTGTTTTAGCTTTAATAATAATTATGACACCATTATAATTTTTATTGATACTATATATTTATTTATATTTTATTGATAATAATATTATCATTATTATTACTATTATTATTATTGCTGTTATTAATATAAAAAGATTATTATTTATGCTAAATATAAATAATAGATTGAGAAAGGTGACACTCACACAGAAACCAATCAATCATTATTTATACTTAATGATGATACTCATTATGATTTATTATTATTATTATTGTTGTTCATATTATTATAATTGTTCTTCTTTTTCTTCTCATCATTAATATTATTATTATTGTTTCATTATTATTATTTTGGTTATTTTTATTGTTATATTGTTTAATGATTGTAAGGAAAAATAAGTATCTTGTTGTTGTTGTTGTTGTTGTTGTTGTTGTTGTTGTTGACTGATGGGTTAGGGTGAGATAATTTATATTTCTATCTTTTAGAAAAAAAATTATATTATCTTTTAGGAAAAAAATTTAATGCTATCATTTAGTTAATTTTTCTAATTTGTTGCTGGTAGTGTTTTTCTTTGCTTAAATTGTTATTTAGTTTTAGTTCAAGTCGATAAGCTTGAATAGACATTTTATTTGAAATTAGACTAAAGTTTTACTTAGAGTTTTGAACAAACTATTTAAAATCCATAAATAATAACAATTACTTCTTTTTACATAATTATTTGTTTTAATGATTTGGTTATTTGAAATTCTTGTTTTATAACAGTTTAATTTTATGCGTTTTATTGCTTGACTAAAATTATACTTAATAATCACTAACCTTATCATTTCAACTTTTAAGAAAAGATAGCAGTATACATTGATAATTTTATTACATGTTGTCCGCCAAAGTTATTATTATTTCTGTGTTTTTTTTTGGCTCAAAAATATAATAATAGTTTTGTTGTTTAGTTATTTTAACTATTTTTCATTAAGAAAAATTACAGCAAAAAATTATGCTTTTGGCAGTTTGTTACAGGTATATTGTCTGAACAACAAGTTGTAAAAGAGTGTAGGTGAAAAATAACTTAAGGCATGCAAGAGTAAAGGTGAGTTTCCACTCATCCGTTTTTCTACGAGAACGGGATAGGAAAAGGAAAAATAATCACACAAGCATGCGTAGTTTTACTTTGGACAAATTAAAATGCATGCCCGCGTTTTCCCGTTCCCGTGAAAAAATGGATGAGTGGAAACTCACCTTAATGTTGATTTAGGTTGAATCAAGGAGTAAGTAGTACAATTTTTGACAAATGAATGTTTTACTAGTGTTCGGAAGAGTGATGTTTGAATTAAGAATCAAGTCTAAATAAAAATGGACTTAAATTTCTTTGTTAATTTAAATTTCAGAAAAATTATTTACATTTAATACTAATATATTTGATTTATTTAACTAATTTGTTGTAATCTTTACACTGTCTATTTAACAATCCGATTGCACCATCATATTGACAGAAATGTGTGCCAAAAATTCAACTGATGTTTAATACAGCACTAAAGCAACAAAACAGTGATAGATAGGTAACAGCTACACAGCAAGGGAGCTGTTATTAATTTGAATGAAATTGAATTTCTAATCCAATTTTGTATGCAGCAAGATTGTTTTAAGAATACATAATTGATAAATATCTGGAAAAAAAAATTAAATGATCTGAACTGGCATTATCAGAATCAGAAAAAGCTTTGATCAAAGTGTTTTAATGATTTACAAGGGTTTACAAGTCAAGAACTTAATTGGTTTTAGAAAACTTTAGCCCATATAAAGTTGAATATGGTAGACCTGACTTGGTTGCAAGAGTCCTGTTGAGTTACTTATATATAGATCATATAGTAAGAAATTTTTTAAAAGAACCTGTATGTGTTTTCTATAAAGATGCCAAGCATCAGGGTACCAGCAGTTTAAGATAAAAATTTTAAAATGTTTAAAAATATCCGTATCCTTCAAAGATAATAAGATTATCATTCATTTAAAAAAAACCTATTTTGATAGTAATACTGTTAAAAATGTTCTAAAATTCAGTTTATTTACAGATTTAAACTTTTTTTCAGTTTTTTAAGTCTTTTGTTGATCATTATCCACAGTGTTATAAAATAGGTTTTAACCTTAACTTTCTGACCCGGGAAAACCCTTTGGCGGAATGATAGCTCTTACTATGGGGATCACTTAGATATAAGTATCAAAATCAGATTACAACGTCCTGGCAAGTTATTTACATTTGAATTTTCATCCTAGTTAACACAAAACGTGTTTTAAACGTTTAATATACGTATTGATACGTATTAAAACGTATTATAAACGTGTTAAACACGTCTTGCGTTTAATAAAATACTTTATTGATTGCACAAATATGCAATATGAGCGCTTATTTTCCTTTTTGTAGTATTAAAAATCTCCAATTTACATAAATATAAACAAGGAAAGCAAAATAATATATTCTTGAAGTTATACAAGTAACAAACATAAAATATATTCAGAAAAAAAGTTTCTTTTAAATGGAACAAATTCAAAAACAACTTATTCTCAAATCCCTTCTTAAAATGACTTTTCACAAACAATGTTTAGTATTGAAGTCAACAATGCAACATTGCAACTTCTTACTGTATTCTGGATGATGATTGGGTCTTTTGTACCTTTGCCAATGTATCTGAAAGTTGTGATGCATTGCTTCTGTTGCCTGTTCTGAGTAAAGCCCAAGAGCCTGGCCATATCTGTCGATGAAATCTTTTACATGAAAAAATACTGCATGGACCTTGGGTGTTACAGACACATTTTGCAATGCCAGATAAGACACTCTGAATGCTTCAATTATTTGTGGGTAGTTTGGATTAAGGTTGCACCCAAAACAGCCAGATACTACCGCATTGAATTTTCGAAAAGCATCAATGAATGGGATGGCTGCATAGCATGAGTGTTTCTCAGCAATTGATTGAAGAATATCAATATTGTGTAGCAGCTTTCTGGACTCATTTCCTGCAAAATGTCCACCATGGTAAGGTTGTTGTTTAATGTGTAATGCATCAGACCAAAGAGTTACTCGAGGAAAAACTTGAAGCAGCGCAGCAAAAAGATGATTAAAAACTCCAATTAAGAGATGCAATTCCATGGGAGGAAGAAAATTCAAAACCAAAGTGTCTCCAGGTAGTTTAAATATTGGAGAATGAACAACATTTTTATAGTCACGAGCTTTTCTAATATTGGAACCAGCTGACTTGAAGAGTGAGACATTTTTTTCCAGAGATTCAAAAGTCCTCAATTTCCCTTGATTTACAAGTTCTTTTGAACCAGATTCACACCAGGTGCAGGGATGTGCACTTGAGTGTGCTTGAAGCCCACAAATTATATTAGCAAGTTTTAGATCACAGGACATGACAAACTCCTGGTCTTTCAATTTAATCAACTCAAATACTTGCAAAACGTTAGTATAACTTTCTTGAAGCTCCTCACAGACAGCAATGACTAGTTGTTGTTTTACACCAGTGTCCTTAAAAACCTTGCTTGTGCAGTTGATTTTTGCTGGGGGAATGCAAGGTTCATGATTTAATTCAATAATTCCCAGGGTAACTTTCAGAAACCCACCTCCTCCGTCAATTCCAACCTTTACAATGTGATTTTTTGATGTACTTCTCATGGCTATAATTTCATTTTTAAGCTCATGGAAGTTCTTGCAATGTATGACTGTCCTCACACATCCAGCGTGATCTTGAATTAATGAACTTGTGAAATGATGTACAAGTTGCTTGCTGAATTTGTCAAATTTTATGGCGTAATTTTTTTCAACAATCTGTTATGAGGTTGACTGATTAATAGTAGCTGCTAACCTCTTAATGCCATTGTTTGAAAGCCCTGTGTTTGCTTGAACTTTAGCAAGGTCTTTTACACTTATTGATGAATTTGAAGAGAAAAGTTGTCTAGCTGATGACGAACCTATAGTGAATACAAAAAGTTAAAAATTTAACTTATCATTAATTTGAACCATAAAAAACTATATAAAATTTATACTTGGTGTTACTGGAAGCATTCTTCCACCATAAAGTTGACTTAATCGAACAGTTCCATGTGGAGAAGGAGCTTTATTTGAAACAACAAGAGCTGCAATTCTTTCTGATGCCAAAGGATCCTTTGTTACTACAGCAACAAGATTATTTCTCAAAGTGCCTTTTGTGCAGTTGTGAGGCAATCCTCGACCAATAATTGAAAAACAGTCTGAGCATCTTTTTTCTACTGTTAAAGAAGGTGTTCTAGTTGCTGAACTTTGTGCGAATTCAATTTTCATTTGACCATTGTGTCTCAGTTTACCAATTGAACAGATCAAGCAGTTACAGTGAGAGTCTCGAGTTTCTGGTCGAAGTTTTATAGTCTCAAACTTATACAATGATGGGAGTGTGATGTCTTCTCCACTTTCCTTCCTTCTTAAACAAGAGCGACATTTTTCACATATTCCAAGTGGAACTTTGTCATCATTAAAGTTGATTTTCTCTTTCAGTATAATCTGACATCTTTCTTTTAGATTTGATGTTAGCTTTCGTTGACTTTTACTAAAACAAAGAAAACAAACAGATTTCCTGCATTCTTGGTGGTTTTTAGCAGTATTTGGCATTTTCGGTAAAATTAGATGTGCTCAGTTTAGCTCTCATTAGTAAAGTAAAAACAACGTGCTTTTACCCAGAATTCAAAAGTAGAAATTTATTCCAAAATAATTTATGTCATAATTAAATACGTTTCATATCAATTAAAGCAGTTTTTACAAACTAATCATAGTTTTGGTATGTAGAAATGCAAAATAAGCTGTCATTCCGCATGTTTGTGCAATCAATATATTTTATGTTTGTTACTTGTATAACTTCAAGAATATATTATTTTGCTTTCCTTGTTTATATTTATGTAAATTGGAGATTTTTAATACTACAAAAAGGAAAATAAGCGCTCATATTGCATATTTGTGCAATCAATAAAGTATTTTATTAAACGCAAGACGTGTTTAACACGTTTATAATACGTTTTAATACGTATCAATACGTATATTAAACGTTTAAAACACGTTTTGTGTTAACTAGGATGAAAATTCAAATGTAAATAACTTGCCAGGACGTTGTAATCTGATTTTGATACTTATATCTAAGTGATCCCCATAGTAAGGGCTATCATTCCGCCAAAGGGTTTTCCCGGGTCAGAAAGTTAAGGTTAAAACCTATTTTATAACACTGTGTATCTTAAATACTGTCTTGGTGAAGTAGTAACACAAAATCACCACTAACATAACTGGTAGTGAATTTTTATTTTTTGAATGAATTCTTTTACTAGAAGAACCTAACTAAAATACTAAACATGTATAAGTTGTGCATAATTGTGATTTCAAATTTTGTTTTAACTCCTTTTTACTATTTTTTCATTTTTTGTGCATGAAAATTTTTTTTTAATGCTTGACCAAAATGCTTTCTTATGGGTATGGTTTCTGTTATGTATTTTATACATTTTGTATCTATACATATATTTTTTTTTAACATACATCAGAATTTTGGAAAAAAATTTTTTCTTTCAAATTCTTATTTCAAAAATTTCAAGTTTTTCTTATTTCAAAAAAGTGTTACTCTGATGAAATAGTAAAAATGACATTTTAGAGAACAGAAGTGTTTTTATTACAAGTAAACACAACCATTTAGAAAAGAATTGCTTGTGAGCAACAGGTTATCAAGAGAAGTTATTTTCAATAATAGTTATAACGAAAATAAAAGTTACAACTATTTTCAAAATTTATTTAGGAAATAAAAGTTTTTCATTTGGCTTTTAACACATACTATTGCATTAGAGCAACAACCTATTAATTTTCTTCATTTTATTTAATTATTTAAATTAAGTTCTTTAAATAATTAACATTTAGCTAATTTATTTGAAGATTTCTTTTTAGACTACTTATTGTCCTATAAGAAGCATATAATAGAATTTAAAATTATTTGTATTACAAGTTAAGTTTATATTTAACTATATTTAACAGTAATTCTCTCTTTATCATAGACGGCTATTTGAATACTAACTCTAGTTTTGGGAGAAATAAGAGTTTAGATCATTAGAACCAGATCAATCATAAAAGATTTTTTATAAACTTGTTGATACCATTAATAGTGTTTTTAAAAAAGAACTTGTTTAATTTTTTTTATTATTTGTTATGTCTAATGCAGTGTGGAAAATAACTTCTGTTCAACAACTGCCCAAAATGACCCGTTAAAATAAAATAAAAAGATTTAAAAAACAAGGTTTGACAAATAATCAGCATGTAATTTGGAAAAAGCATATACTAAAAATTCATAAAATTATTTAAATTTCAAAAAAGTGTTTAAAATAGTTTTATTTTTTACAATATGCTCCTTTAATTTGCTTTTTTGATAATTATATATGATGTAAACTATATCTAATAATTTTTTGCTTCACTTATTTAGATTACTTTCATTTTACTGGTGGTGAAAACCGCCAGTAAAAAAAACAGAGTTTCCTTAATATAATTTCTTATTTTATTAATATTTTAATAAAAATATTTAATATATTATCTTAATAATAATGCATAGTAATTGCTGTATTTAGCTCGAAGCATTTTTTATTTTAATTGTATTTAACAGTATTTTTTTAAAATCTTTTAATTTATTTTCTTGTAAGTTTTTACTACAAATTGCAGTTAATTAATAAATGAATTATATACAAATTTAAAATTTCTAATTGCATGTTAGCAATATTTTTTTTATAATAGGATTCTTAAAAAGTTACATATATATTTAGTAAAAATCTTGTTTTATTTAGTAAAAATCTACGTTTTTTAACATAATTTTTATAGTTGTGTTTCATAAAACAACTGTCTTGTTAATATTAAGTATTCAGTTTAAATATTATATGTGCAAAGAGAGTTAATAATATTATTATTATTATTTTATATTTATAAACATTATTAATAACTAATTTAACTTAGCAGTTTTTAAAATTATTTTAATGAGCAAAGAAATCAGATGTGCAGGTATTTTTCTTCTTTAATGTTGTTAAGGATTAAAGTTCTTATTTTTTTATTCTTTGAAATTGTTGTACGTGACTAAGAACATTTTTTATTCAATCTTTTTTTCATTAAATCTTTTAATTTATTTTTCCTGCTATTTGCAAAGTTGTTGCAATAAAAAAGTTATTTTTTTAAATAAATTAAAAATTGTCAATTACATTATTTACTTATTTTTTTCTATTAATAAATTGATCAAGAAATCACACAAAACATATATTCAAAAGTAAATATTTAGTAAAAACTTTGTTTTATGTAACATAAGTAATTGTTATTTCATAAAATTTTCATGAAACAATTTTTTATGGTTTTAAGTTAAAATTTTTTAAATATTTAATAAAAGTTCTTTTTATATTTAAAAATTTAACAATAAATTACCTGGATGTTATCCAACTTCCTTTTTTTAATGAAAATCTGTGCACATGAGAATTATTAAAAATTATTAAGATTAAAAGGTAATTTAAACCTCAGTTATTTGCAAGTTTCTATTAAAAAAATGCATTGATTTTATTTAAAATAAATTTAAAAGGAATACGAATTTGTTTGTTTTCAAGCATTTTTCAAGTTATTTTCAAGTTATTTTTGTTTTTATAAAGTTCAATTATGTAGAACTATTACTACGATAAAAATTTAAACAAAGAAAAAAATTAAAATTTAGACTGTTTAAAAACACCAGTTGACCGTCAATTCCTTTTGTTACTCAGTTGAAATGACTGGTAGCCTCCAATTTCTTATTTTCCTTGCTGGTATAATGGTTGATTTTGCTTTATGACAATGTGATAATATGTCTACTTTTTCAAAATAAATAATTTTTAAAAAGCAGTGATGGTAAATCCATCATTTTTTTTTAAACAAAGCAGGTAATAAATTTAAACTTATCTTGTCTTTGCAAGATAAGTTTTAATTTACAACAGCATGAGATGCATCATTTAAAGAAAAGTTATTCATCACTTGCGTTCAGAGAGTTATGATATATGGCAGTGAAAAACAGGCAAATATGTTGATGGTGTTAAGCACCTTGTAAGAACAAAGAAGATGATAATCATATAAATGTGTGATGTGATTTTTAAAAGTAGAAAAAGAAGTTATGATGGGTACCATAAGGGTAATAACCAGGATAGATTAATGCATTTTATGGATGTAGAACGTAAAGATTCAGCTAATTGGGTATAAACAAGTAAACTTGGGAAGAGTGGGTTATAGATGATTTGAAAAAGCTTTAGTTAAAAAAAGAAGATGCTTAAGATTATCTATAAAAAGAAACAGCATTTTATGAGAAATATCCAACTTGTGCAAGCATCAAAACAATGGCGCTTATACAAGCAATTGTTAAATGCTTTGAGCTTTGTTTTGGTAAGCAAATTAAGTTGATTTTAAGTGATTTAGTTTTTTAGTTAATTTAGATTCTGATGCTCTTATTCAGTTGAAGAACCAAAAGCCTTTATATCAATACAGTACAAAGTAACTTCTTATTAACTTAAAGATTTGTTTTACAAAAAATTGGAAAACTTCATATTACTTTTGCTTTCAGAAAATTGGTACCTTACTGTTATTGCTATCATTTCATTTTATGTTTAAATTGTTATTAATTGAGTTTTTATTATAACATAATTCATGTTTTGTTATTTTTTAAGCTTGTTTTGATTCTTCCATAGTTTTTAGCTTGTTTTATTTCTTCCACAGTTGTCCAAAAAGGAGTTCTAAACTTTTCGAAAATGACCTAAAAAATTCTTTTTATATCTTTTCTATAGGGAATGGGGAAACTTTAAAGTAAAAATTAAAATCATTTAATTATGTCCGCAGGAGAAAATTACATTCAAAGTTTTCATGTAATTACACAAAAAAGTAAGTCATTCTTGAAAATTACCCAGATTGAAAGTTATAGGAAAGTTATATTCAAAAAACATCACGTCTGCAATCAAGCTCTTCTGCCCAGGATGATGGTGTGAAAAAACAGCTGGTTGTTGCTGCAGCAGATAGTATTCCTGAAAGATATGAAAAGGCAATCTGAGCTTATTCTTGATGTAATTCCTCCAATGGAACTCCATCTTTTTCTTGTAATCTTCAACCATCTTTTTAAGCAACTCCTTGATATATGGGGTTATGCTGATTCTTTTGCACCTTCAAATACAAGTATATCATGAGGGACAGTTAAATGGAATTAAATACAACAAACTGTTGAATAATGCTGACATTCTTTAGAGGCTTGTCAAAAAAACATTGTGCATTGCATGCAATGTCTTTTGTTAATTTCTTCAGAAAGCTTTAATCTGTTAAAAAAGTTTGCATTGGAATGATCTTGGAGGCAAGATTCTGTCAAATAAATTCAAAATTCAAGCATTCTTGAAACATGCAACTTTTTATATTGCATTAAGGAATTTGCTGAAAATAATGAGACTGGGCTGGGAGTTTTCAGTAAATAACCCACTAAATCCATGCATGCCAAATTCATGATCCACTGGCAAAGGTATAAATGGCAGTCTTCTCATCCTGAAGATGGAATTAAACTTCTGAGTTGTGTTATTGATCTTAATAGCAAACACATTTAAAATAAAATCTTTCTGGAAAACTCTCAGTAGAAAAATCACAGTATATTTTTTTGTGTGTGAGAATGCCATCTTTATGATTAAAATTTTAAAATCAATTTCTTTTAATTTTTTTGTTGTATTGGAATATATGTAAAAATTCTTCATTAAAATTTTATTTTGACCTTAGGAATGATAGTTTGTTAAATTTGCTACATTTAAGGCAGAAAAAGTGGGTCTTTTTTTTTTTGGGGGGGGGGACTTTTTACAGGGAAAACACATTTAGAAAATAAAGGTTTTTAGTGTATTTAGGCAAAAACTTTTAAAAACATTTTTATATTTTGGGTTATTTCCAAAGAGGTTATGACCCCTTTTTGGATAATTGTGCTTCTAGATTGTTTTAGAATATATAATTTTTATACTGATGAACTTATTTTTCATTATATTACTTAATTAGTATAATTAAAAAGAGTGAAAAATTGATTAGATTAAAAATCCTAATATTTTCAAATACCCAGCCTAATTTTTGAATAGTAATATACAAAAGAGACCATTATGGTAAAAAAAATACAGCAACATTAAAAAATTTCTTAATATTACCTCAAAGATAGAACAGTTAAACTGATTGTAGAAACTTATCAAAATGAAAAAATTTCAATGACTAGTCTTCTACATTCCTTGATAGAATTTGTTTTTATAAAGTAGTTTTTTGTACTTTTTTTTATTATTTAAATGTACATACATTGACTGATATAGTTACAGGGGCAGTGGAATTTACATACATTGACTGATATAACCAAAGACACAGTGGAATGTACATGCATTGACTGGTATAGCCATAGATACAGTAGAGTATACATCTATCAACTAAGGGTTTTGGATTTAAAGCTATATAGTATTAATAAAAATTATTATTATTACTATTATTATTATTCATATTCTTATTAATATTATTATTATTGTTATTATTATTATTATTATTATTATTATTATTATTATTATTATTATTATTATTATTATCATTATTGGTCTTTAATTTTAGAAATAAAATAAAACATTTCAAGATTTTAAAAATTCTTTTATTTGAAAAACTTTTTCAAATAAAAGAATGATAATACATTTTTTTTTTTGTGAGTAATTATAATAAATTTTTGCAGATACAGCTGCAATAGATGTCTTTTATAGATAGGTAGGGTGTACCCAAACCATTATTTGTTACATTTATTGATGCCACTTTCTATATATATATATATATATATATATATATATATATATATATATATATATATATATATATATATAATATATATATATATATATATATATATATATATATATATATATATATATATATATATATATACATATATATATATATATATATATATATATATATATATATATATATATATATATATATATATATGTATATATATATCTATATGTATATATATATATATATTATATATATATATATATATATATATATATATATATATATATATATGTATATATATATATATATATATATTCATATATATATATATATATATATATATATATATATATATATATATATATATATATATATATATATATATATATATATATATGTATATATATATGTATACATATATATATATATATATATATATATATATATATATATATATATATATATATATATATATATATATATATATATATATATATATATGTATATATATATGTATACATATATATTATATATATTATATATATATATATATATATATATATATATATATATGTATGTATGTATGTATGAATGTATGTATATATACCCACATAAATATATATACATATATATACACAAATTTATATACACATGTGTGTGTGTGTGTGTGTGTGTTTGTATGTGTTTATATATACACACAAATATTAAGTTGTAAGCTAAATTTAAATTTTGAAGTTGAGTTTTGATGACATTTTCTTATTTTGATATGGCATTATAGACATAAATTTTTTGATTTATATTAGTTAAATAAAAATCATGATTTGAAATAATTTTTTGGAGTTCTATTGTTTTGAATAATTATTTATTAGCTTACGTAAACTATTTATATTCAAATATAAAATAAGCTAAAAATAACTCTTTTTTAAATTAGTATTGAGAAATTAGTCAAGTAACATATTAATAATAGATATAGTGCATGTTTTTTATACTTACTTTAAGACATTTAACAAAAAAAAGTTTTTTGTTTCACACATTAACTTCTTGACTAATTAAATTAACTTTATTAATTCTATCTTATTACTAATTGTGTAATAAATATAAACATTTTTCTTTTGTAACAACTCTTTTCATATACATTCAAAGTTTATTTTTTTCAAGAAATTTAAAAAGTTTAATAACACATTTATAATAACTATTTTTAATTAAAAATCATTATTTTAATTTAAATTTAATTGTAGTTTAATTTAAAATAAAAATAATGTCAAGTTGCTATTTACATGCTTCTATAAATAAATGCAAAAGTTTGGTAGTAAAATCTGTTGTTTAGTAACTGATAATGCAGTAAACATGTAAAAAATAAAGCAACAAATAGAAATTCATAATGATGTTTATATTATTTTGTGTAGATTTTCAGATTATATGCTCAATCTTTTAGCCCAATTTTGGACATTCCAAGCATCTGTTAGCTCCAATAATGGTAAATTCAAACAGAACTTAGTTCAGTTGTTAAATATTTTAGAAACAACCATTTTTCTATTGCATCATACAAAACAAAAGGTTAATTATGACATAGGATGCCTCAAGTTGTTAGATGAAACACATTAGCTGAATGTCTTGAATTGTATCTAAAATACTGAATAATTGTATTACCAATTTGTGAAGAAAACAGCATATTAAATAAGAATATAACAAATATTGTTAACATTCTTGGTGTAAAGTAAAATGCAGAAAGATTGTTTCAAATGCTTAAATTGATTGCTGTTTCAATCAGACCTGATGCAGAAGAACAGTTGTACCCTTGGTGACTGTGTATTGAAAAAACTTAATACCTAAACTTAACTAAGGCGCTAATAAGAAGTTAAGCAAAAGAATAAAGACAATTATTTCCCAGCATATTTCTTGACTAATATTATAATCTTAAATACAGAGGTAGAGATTTAACTGGAAAAGAAATAAAGGTTTGAATTGATTTTGCAGCTTCAATAAATCCATATTTTTTCTGATTTTGTTTTTTTTAAAGCAGATGCTGTACCAATTTAAAAATTCTAATATAAAATTGTTCAAACCTATAAAACCCTAGAATTTGTGGAAATCTTATAATGATTTTGTGAACCAGGAATTACTAGAAGTTGTTGATCAATTACTTAATGCTGTTGCTTTATCTGCAGGAGTTGAAAGAATAATTTCATTATATATTCTTGTACAGTTATACATTAGAAAATGACAAGAAAATGAGAATAGAAGGCAAATTGATTTTCCTATTCAATTTATTAAATTAAAAATTATTGGGTTTAATAATTTATTGAATTGAGTCTTAGACAATTTGTAAATAAGTCAACGTTTAAAAATATTTTTAAATGTTTCAAATTGATTTAATATGATTTTATAACAAAGTTTTACTTACATCAGTTTTGAATTATATTATTTTTAATAATTATATTATTAAATATAATATAAAAGAAATATTTAATTAAACAAATTTATATTTCAGAAAATGTAAAGAAATCCAATATACACCTAAAAAATCTAATTTTTTTATTATTTTTTTTAAAAATCATGATTTTTAATCCTGGTTACGATTGAATTAGAGTTTTATTTTATAACTAGATGCCCTATGATTTAGATGATTTAGATGCCCTTAACGTTTTATTTCTTAAAAAATGTTAAATAGAAATATAGGTAGCACAAAAGGTCTTTTACTGTAAACACTTTTACTAAGTTTCTCATTTGTATAAAAAGTTTTGAAATAAAAAAATTTGATTGTAGTGTTGTAACAATGAATCACTGTTGTTATGTACTGTTGTTACGCTTTTATAAAAGAAAGTGTTAAGTAAAGGTGTTATTTTTAGTGGGAATGATTTTGATTTCAACCTTTTTTTTTCTTTTCTTTTTTTTTAATTAAAAAAAAAAAGGATTAAATAATGCTATGTAGTTTATTAAACAGTCTCTGCCAATCATATACATGATTTTAAATTTGATTTACCATTAATAATTTGTATAATTTCTTAAATTGTTTGTTTTTCTTGTATATATAGATATTCCATTAAACGATAAACACTTAATAGTAAATTACCTTTTTGCTATTACTAAGTAATGTGGTGTTAAATGTTTCAAACAGTGTCTTTAAATATCTTAAACTTTTCTATTTCATGCAAATAAAAATGGAAAATTACGCTATTACAAGTAATGTGGCGTTTTATAATTCAAATGGTGCCATTAAGTGTCTCAAACTTTTCTACTTTGTGCAAACAAAAATGGAAAACTACACTATTACAAGTAATGTGGCGTTTAATATTTTAAATGGTACCATTAAATTAAACTTTTCTGCATTATGTAAATAAAATCAGAAAATTTTATTATCATATTATCAGCATATTTATATACATATGTACTATGTATTTATATGTATATAAACAAAAGTTTACATATTTTATACATACATATAGTTATCATTAACTGAGAGTGAGTTAAAGCTTTTCCAAAAAAAAAAAATATTTTAACACATTCACATCTGCAATTATGGTGAATTTTGATATCTTGAAATAATATAAAAAAATAAATAAATTAGCACCTCTACAACTACCTTCTGTAAAGTCTTTTTTTTTTAATAAAAATATTAAATTTATTAATTTATTAAATTAATGAAATTATTATAATTTAATTAAATTATTATAATTTAATGAAATTATTATAATTTAATGAAATTATTATAATTATTAATTTATTAAATTAATGAAATTATATTAAATTAATGAAAATAACAGAACATAAAGTTTTAAGAATCATTTAAAAAGAAATGAAAATATTGAGTGATAAATAAAACAAATATATTTATTTATGCTTTATATGATTTATTTTTTAAAAAAATTTCAAGTTTTTAATTGTTGATGCCTAATTTTTTATTTTATTTAAAATAAAAGTCATTCATTGCGCATCTTTTTTATAATTTTTTTTTAGATAAACTACAGTAAAAACTTATTTTAAAATTTTACGATTAAGTAAACATTTTTTTTAAAAAGAAAATTATTTTACACATAAAATATATTTTTTTATTTTAGTGCTGTTTACCAGTACAAACTGTAATGATGTTATGAACAAATTCTCCTGAGAAATAATATTTATGCTTTCTTATACATTTTTTACAAATTTATTATGAAAATTTATCAAGTAAATTTATTATACATTTTAAATATATTTACAGAAAAGACTGTACTGGTGATGCATCAGAGGTGGCCATTTTAAAATTTATTCAAAACACTGTTGGAGATGTTATGAGCATACGTTCAAAACATAAAAAACTTGCAGAGGTTCCTTTTAACTCAACTACAAAATATCAAGTGTCTGTTCATGAGATAGAAAATATCAGTGTAACTTCTAATGGACCATCCTATTTTGCTGTTATGAAAGGTGCACCTGAGAGAATCTTGGAGAGATGTTCAACTGTTCTAATTGATGGAGAGGAAAAACCAATTGATGAAGACTTTATAGATATGTTTAACAAGGCTTATGCATCTCTCGGTTTGTAAATAATTTTTTTTTATGAAGTTTTTTTAACAGCTTTAAGGTTGTTAACAGTTCTTAAATACTTGTGTTTAAGAAGAATTTTTTGAACTTATTTAAAATTTATTTATTTTGAAACTATTTGATTTTTTTTTATTGCTATCTTAAAAATCTAGAAAATAAGTGCTAAAGAATGGTTTTTAAAGTCAGAACTACAAACTTTAGGTAATGTTTTCATTATGGTAAAAATATGGTCACTTTCATTGAAGGACTGATTAAAATAACAAAAGGTTAAGGCAATTCATTGAAAAATTGTTGGTGTCAATAAGATATTTATAGCCATAAGTTAATCCACCTGTTATGGATGGTGTATGTTGTAATTGTAGATGTTGTTACGTTGCCTATTTGTTCTTAAATATGTCTTGGTTGCTATCATTACGGTTCGGTTATGCTAAACTAATTTTAGTTCATTTGTTCAGCCGCTGAGGAAATCCTAATTTTTATCTCAAACTATTAATGAGGACTGATTTATATTTCTGTCTGTCTATTTCTACTTCGTCCAATTCTTTGTTATACCTTCTTCTTCCTCTTCTTTTATTACTTTTTTTTGCAACCATTAAGCTTCTTTTTTTATTATTTTGAAACCATTAGACACTTTAGCACTTGAGTTATACTTAATGGTTTTATTGTTCATTAATAGCATAACGCTTTACATTTGGGTGAACCACTTGTTTATATCCAAATTACTTATTTATTATTTTACTTGTTTATTTTTCATTATTTAATACTTGTTAATTATTGGTAATATTTGTTTATTATTTATTAATTGTTTATATCCAAACACTTTATGCTAGGGTTTTTATTCAATGCGTTATACTTGAGCTAGCCATCTTTGTAATACACTTATACCCATTTACTCTGATAAAAAAAAAGTTATTAATTGCTGCAAAAAAAATTATTTGGCATTAGACAGATAAACAGATGAACAGGTTTATAGAAGACAATATTCACTAAATGTTCAAACAAATATTTAATTACCTTAAATGTAAATCATATTGCTTTGTCAACATTAAGATTAGGTATAAGTAACTAAGCAACTAAACAATCTCAGAATGTCAGGTATTAAGCTAAGCAACAGTGAATTTTTCTTTTAAGTACTTAATAATAAACAAGAAGTTAAAATACAAGTCTGTACCATTAATAAAAATTCTATACCATTAATAAGTTATTAATACCAATTACCATTAATACTTAATATTAATACCATTACCAATAACTAATACTAATTACCATTAAGAAAAAGTTTTTTCCATTGATAAATATTTTAAATTTTATTTTTGTGTTTTGCCAGGAAAAGTCTAAAAATAAGTTTGTACAATGTCATTAGACATGTTGATTTGGAGTTCTAAAAACAAGGTTGAAAAAGTGCACAAGCACAGAATAATTCTCTCACAATTTACTTTACTATCACCTAGCATTATGAGAGGCTTCACATTTTGGTTCAAAAACCATATAATAAACTTCAAACTTTCAAACTTTTGTGCTATAATTTTGATCAATAAAATAAGAAGGTGGAAAAAAATCTTTGATCAGATTCAAATCAAAGACTTTTTTTACTAATTTTACAAATTTGATCACTTGGTTTTGAGCCTCAATGATACCTCATACTTGATTCTTCACTGCATTTAGTTTGTAAAACATTATGACAATGACATTTAAAGATTTTTTTAATTTACTGTTGTTGCTTAGAGTTCTTTTTTTTATTAGCTTGCATCTTTTTAGTTTTGTTTTCCTTAATTGTTGAAACCTTTTCCAATATTTTATCCTCCATTGAGCGTGGTAGCTCTAAACTTTTGTTGGTGTTACTTTGGTAAAAAGAAACAAGGTAGGCATTTCTTTTAGTGTTAAAGATTTATCATACATTGTTTGCTAAGCTTTTATAATGCTCTATGTTTTTATATTTACAAGGTTGCTGAGCCATAGTGAACATGTAAATTGTTACTACTATTGATGATTGATGATTTTTGTTATTTTCATTAAACATAATTTGACTATAGTTTTGAGTGAGTGCAAGAATTTATCTCCTTGCACTCACTCAAAACTGAGATCTATACTTTAGATGCCAATTTTTTTACTTGCCTTTTTGTTGGCTCTGAGAAAACAATATTTTTTATAAGTTTATCTGCTATTTTGTTAATATTTTTACATTTTCTGTGCAGTTAAAAGCACAATTTATAAATACAGCTTTTTGTCTCTTTTTTGTGATGTCTTTTTGATCAATTGCATAGTAAAATTTAAAAGAATTTGAATTTTTTTATATAAAATGTTTGTTGTGGTTATATGCATGTGATACAACATCAATGAAAATTTTTTCAGAGTTGCTTTCTTAATTCTAAACTATTCAACATTTAATTAAACTTTGCATCTAAATAAACTATTCAACATTTGTTTAAACTTTGCATCTAAATAAACTATTCAACATTTGTTTAAACTTTGCTTAATTGTTTAGTTTTTTATTGTAATAAATTTTTTTTATTGTTTTGATTCAAACAGTTAATAAGAAATAGATTTTATTTCCTACTCATGTGTATATGTTATCTGTTATTGTTCTTGATATAATGGGCTGAGGACTCTTCGTCATCTTCAGTATAAATTGAACAATATTCTTTCACTCTTTCCAGATTTGGTAATATGTATAAAGTATAAATAATAAGTGACCCAAAACATTAAAAAAAAAATTATGCTGAAATTCATGATCAAAAAAGCAAACTTGGCAACAGAATTACTTGTTATTTAATCTGGCATTCTGAGGTCTATAAAGAAAAAACGTATATCCTAAATATAAAGACATACCATAAGAATATAGCTGAAGTCTTTTTTAACCTTTTTGGCAAGTAGGAGTAATTTGTCAACTCATAAAAGTAAAAAAATGTCTGAGAAAATATTTTGACTTAAAAATTTGATGTTTCTAGTTTGATAAAGCAAAACAATATTACAGTTTATTGAGTTTATCTAAAAATAATCACTAGGGCTTCAATGTTGGTATGAATGCTCAGAGAAGAGACAGGTTCATAAGGGCTACAATGGCATATAAAGAACTGATACTGTGAAGGGCAACGACAGCATATAGAGAACTAATGCTGTGTGCCAATCAAAAATAGATTTGCTAATTATTTTTTTAAATAAATTTCTGAAATCATGTAAATAACATCTTAAACTCAAAAATTTAAACAAAAATATAAAATTTAAAAAGTCAAATAATAAAATAGACAGATAATATTATTATATATATATAGCAAAA
The DNA here is from genome assembly GCF_022113875.1 of Hydra vulgaris. Classification (NCBI taxonomy): domain Eukaryota; kingdom Metazoa; phylum Cnidaria; class Hydrozoa; order Anthoathecata; family Hydridae; genus Hydra; species Hydra vulgaris. The sequence goes on along the minus strand of NC_061158.1, from coordinate 48,698,457 downwards.
AATTGTATCTACTGAAGATCTATTCTGTTCATTTTTATTTTAATACATCATCATCATTCACATTTTATAAATACTTGGCAGTAAAATAGATATACATACAGAAAAAAGGTTGGCATTTATTAAAAATTATTTTTAGGCGGTTTTGGAGAGCGTGTATTGGGGTTTTGTCAATATTACTTTCCTCTTGACCAATATCCTAATGGGTTTGCATTTAACTCAGAGGATCCTAACTTTCAACAGGATAGATATTGTTTTATTGGTTTAATGAGCATGCTGGATCCACCAAGACCTTCAGTACCAGATGCTGTGAGTAAATGCAGAAGTGCTGGTGAGTATTCTAATGTGTTATTTAAATATAATTTTATATAATATAAATTTTTAGATGCTTTATTTTAACTCTTAACTAATTTTTCTCCTTTTTTTATTTTAATTTCCTTTTTGTTCATTAGTTAATAAGCATTATTTGTTTCATTTTTATGACAAATTTGGTTTCAATTTATTTATTTATTTTAAATTAGAGCATGTAAAAGTTAAATATATTTTTTAATAATTTAATTTTTATAGCTTGTGATTAGATAAGTTAAATTGTAAACAGTACAAAAATAGATGGTTTTAATTTTATCTTTTCTGCAAATTGTTTTTTACTTATACGCAAAGAAAATATAAATTGCCTAACTATAGTATCATTAAATGATCTGAACTAAAGCCTAACAATCTGTTCAAGCTTACACATGTTTAGTTGTGATATTTAATATAAAGTTTCATAAAAAGAAATTGAAATGCAATAAGTGAATTAAACAAAGCTACTTTTTCTAAAAAAAAAAACAACTGGTAAATTTATTTATGAGATCTAGTAGCTTTCTTTTTTTTGCTTTTGTAAGCAAGCGGTACAAATATCTTTTAGTCCTTAGTAATATTATAGTCAACTTTTACTTTGTACTCAGATTCATTTTTTTTTTTTGCACTGTAAAATCTTTGCACATAAAACTTATTTGATGAGAACTATGTTTTTACAGGGATCCCAAACTCCCAACACATGTTGTGTTCATATTAAAGATAATGTTAAAAAAAAAGGTTTGAACCAATTTTTTTTGATTAAAAATAAATAATGAATGCCGAGAAAAACAAATGTTGAAAAATGAATACCGAGAAAAACAAATGTTGTTGTTTTTGCCGAAGCTCCTCTTCTCCATTTTTTTCAACTAATCGGAGTCTAATTATGCGTCGCAATCTACAGACTTTGGCAATTCCTTTGAAGCGCGTTTAATTCATAAAAGTTTTAGTATTTGACGTCAAGGTAGACTTTTAACAAAAGAAACTCTGGAAATATTTTTATTTATTTTTAGTCGAAGTTTTTTTGGTTATTTGTTTAGTTTTTTTTTTTTTTCTACTTTTAATATTTAAAAAGATATTAAAAACCTTAAATATTTTATGCTGGTTCGTTGCTATAAATTGTTATTGCGCCATATATTTAATGTTTATAAATTATGAATATTTATTATCTCAAAAATTGTTTTACATTAATTACCCGTATAAAATTAGTAACAGCTTTTTTATTTGGTTAGACAATATTTCGTTTCAATTTGCTTTGCATAAAGTTCGGAAAGTCAAACGAAAAAAATTAGTTTGAATAATCACGTCGAAATATATTTAAAACAAATTATTTTAATGACGGGGGTTCTAAAGTTTTTTATAACAAATGTAGGTAAAAAAATAAATAACTAAATAAAAAGTTCAGTATTAAACACCATTTCTTTATTATATTGCAACTGTAAATATTGAATTATTAACTTGAACTAAATTTACTTAATTTATCTAAATAATAATTTAGAACGACTAAGCAATAAAAATAAAATGCCTCTAAAATTATGCGAGATTGTGTTGTTTATTTGATAACAGTTGTTGGTAATGTTGTTTATGTTGATTATTTTCATAAATATCAAAATAGTTCCAGATTAATCTGTTCGTTGCTTTGCTCATTGTTGATTTATTTCTAATTTAATTTTATCTCAAACTATAATTATATATTAAAAAATAAAAGTTTTTATTTCATCGGGCGCTCTTTTTATAAAAGAGTAGAACAAAAGAGAAAGAAACGCTTCGCGCAATTAAACTTTGAATGAGTAAGAGTTGTATAGAATATATATATTTTTTTGCTTCACTGATTCTTTTTTTAGATGAGAGAAATAAAAGTTTAATAGTAAATTTTCTTTGAATAAGTGAGAATTGGAAGAGAAAATTGCTTGAAAATTTGTATTTGTTAATTGTGTTTTTAAAAATTTTTAATTTTTCATGTTAAGAGACAAATGCCAATTACGACACAAATTTGGAAATACCAAATATAATATGTTTTTTAATGCGTGTTATGACATTTTAACAATTTAAATTACCATCTATCTTGAATTATTGCCTTTAATTAATGTGTTAATTATTGCGTTATTTAATAATAATTTGTCCGTATTTTGGTTAAATATTAGTTTATAAAATATTGAACAGTAAACTTATAATCAAGATTTATAATACCGACTTGTGTTGCAATTAATTGTACTTTTAATGCAAAATCAGGATCTCAATGAACGAATTTTCATATCTGATACTACTGTCAAGTGTTAAAAAAAAAGGACAAAAATACACTAAACTATTGTTTAGTGTATTCTTGAATTTTTTTTCATAATCTTAACAGGTTCTAATTGGTATGGAGTTGCTGACATTTTAAAAATTTCATTATCAAAAATCAAATGTAAAATAAAATGGTATTTCCTTTTTATCCGTATCCAATTCAGCAAATTTAGCAATTTAAATTAAATCAGCGTGATCAAAAAAATTTTATAATAAAAAAAGTTAACAATTCATTAAATATCTCTAATTAATACTGCTAGTTTATGAAAGTAATTGTTAATAAATACTTTTTTTCAACGGGAAAACAAAAAATTGTCATAGCGTAAAAATAACCAGAGAAGTTAGAAAATAGTTCCCATTGTTTAAATAAAAATAATTAAGAATCAGAATATATAATACTGCGCTCTCTTGCGCTAAAACAAGAGACCCTATATAATGTAAAATACTCGTATGAAAATCATGAGATTGGTAAGTAAAGCTTCAATATTTGTTTTAATTTAAATAATTAAAGAAATATAAGTAAGATATATAAATCTGAAAATTATTAAGTTATCTGTAAAAAATAAGTTGCTCCTATAAAATAAAAATAATTTATTGTTTTTACTTTTTACAAAATTTTTTTTGCGATGTTAAGAAAAATAATACAAATAAATTTGTTTTGCTGTATGTTAAAAAAATACTACAGTAGAAAAATGCAGCTTAGTTTATTTACACTTTTCTTTTGTTAAAAGTCTATCGTGACGTCAAATACTAAAATTTTTATGAATTAAACGCGCTTCAAAGGAATTGCCAAAGTCTGTAGATTGCGACGCATAATTTCTAGACTCCGATTAGTTGAAAAAAATGGAGAAGACGAGCTTCGGCAAAAACAACAACATTTGTTTTTCTCGGTATGCATTCATTATTTATTTTTAATCAAAAAAATTTGGTTCAAACCTTTTTTTTTAACATTATCTTTAATTTGAACACAACATGTGTTGGGAGTTTGGGATCCCTTTAAATTATAGGGTTGTAAAACGAAAATATTATAAGAAAGTATTATAAAAATATCTTGTTGATATAGTGATGTTTTTGGCCTAATGAGTATTTTATTTACGAAAATTGCTTAAATAAAATTTAAATTGATTTAATGCATTTTTTTTTTTTTTCGTATAACTACAGTATCGGACAAAACAAGTGCAACCAAATAATGCTAATTTAGTTTCTTTATATAAGTGCTGCATTTTTTCTATTTAGAGAAATAACTATGCAACTGTTTAGAGACAACGTTCTTCAAGTTTTATTCATCACAAAGTTCATTATTTGTACACGAAAATTAATAAATTAATCACAAATAATAAAAAAAGTTTTTTTGATTTCCTTTTGGACAAAACAAGTGCAACTCCACAAAATGTTGACCAAGCTGTATTTCGCTATCAATAATTCGTTGTGAATCCTTTGTTGCTGATCACAGCCTTGCATCTTCAAGGCATAGATTTGATCAGGTGATCAATGAAACTTTGTGGAATCGCTGTCCAGGCCTTTTGGATTTGTTCAAACAGTTGATCCTTATTACCAATACCTTCACGATTAGTTCTGTGGTTGACGATCTTCCACAGGTTTTCGATAGGGTTGAGATCTGGAGATTGAGGCAGCCAATCCATCACCGATAGGTTGTCTTGAAACCACTGCTTGACTACTTTTGCAGTGTGTTTCGGATCGTTGTCTTGCTGAAAAATCCATTTTATTGGCATATTCCATTCAGCATGAGGTAACATAACATCTTTTCATCTATACATGAAACGGTCCATTATTCCATTGTTTCAATGTATTGGACCTAGACCATTAGCAGAAAAACACCCCTGGGCCATTACATTGCCTCCACCATGCTTCACGGTCTTATGGCAGTAATGTAAATTAAGGCGTTTTCCGGCCATACACAGCAAATGCCATTGCTCCTAATGATGTTGAACTTCGATTCATCACTGAACAGGACAGTTCGCCATTTCTGCACATTCCAGTCAATATGAGATGTAGCAAACAGGAGTCTTTTCTTCTGGTTCATTAATGAATACAGTGGTTTCTTTGCAGGGCGTCGAGAAAACAATCCGGCTTCAACAGCATGTTGTCTGATTGTTCGGTCCGATACAGGCAGCTCTAATTGCTTTAGTATCTCAACTGATGATATCCAGCGATCCTTCTTGACAGATCTGACAATCATAGAATCCTCTCTAGAAGTGGTGGAACGTGGTCTTCCACCTTTGTTATCTGCTGCCAACTTCCCCGTAGAACGATATTTGGAACATAGTCTTGATACGGTCTATTTTTTCATGCAAAATTTATCACAAATTTTTTTTGTGACATTCCACTTCTGTAATTGCCAATAATTTTCTTTCTTAGTTCCAATCCAAGACTGTCGGGAGCTATTTTCACACTTGAAGTCATAAAAATGATAAAAATAAATAATCGGGCTTCTCAAGGCTTACCGTGTTACATTTACATTGTGATGATACAAAAATGCTCTGTGGAACACAGTTTTGGTTGGATGTGGACTGTATTGATGTAATGAAACACTTGTTGTATTTCACTTCTTGTATTGATGTTCTTTGATAAAACACTTTGATAAAACTCACTTTGATAAACTGTCTTGATAATACTGACTGATTGACTTCCATATACTGACTGAATTACATGTCGGTTTACATGTTTCTTATATAGTAAAATGAACCTGTGTGAACCTGTTCTGGAAGATTCTAGATGCTTCTTTTTGATGCTTCTGGATGCGTCTAGATGCTTCTGAATGTTTTTGGATACTTCTGGATGCTTCCAGATGCATCTTCTGGAAACTTCTGGAAGCTTCTGCATGCATCTGGAAACTTCTGGAAACTTCTGGATACTTCCTTTAATTAGTAAAAAACTTCCGTGACGTTGACACGAACCAGACTTAAGAAAATGAAACAAACCAAAAAAGTTGCACTAGTTTTGTCCACTGCAAAATGACACTTGTCAACGAAATTCTGCCTGTGTGCTGTCATCTGTCAGTTGATTGCTCATGTCATGGCATGCTATGACTAAATGCTAGTATTAATAACTGCAACAATAACATTAATAACTGCAGCAATAACATTAATAACTGTAACAATAACATTAATAACTGTAATAATAACATTAATAACTGTAACAATAAAAAGTGGCTTAATTTAGGAATTAAAGTCATCATGGTAACAGGCGACCATCCCATTACAGCCAAAGCTATAGCTAAAAGTGTTGGAATCATATCTGAAGGAACTGATACTGTTGAAGACATGGCACAGAGGTTGAATATACCCATTGAAGAAGTCAGAAAAGATCAAGTGAAAGCGTGTGTAGTAAGTGGTGGTAGGCATTTTTTTATGTACTTTTTTTTTATACTACAATTTATTATTCAATCAATTAGTAGTTTTTCCCAAAATTATAGGTTGTTTTTCCTGTTTTTATTGCTGTTTGTTTCCATTTTTATAGGCACACAAATAATTTATTCAAAATTTTTTAAGATAATATGTAAACATTAAAAGATAGGCAAGTTAGGTTGATAATAACTATAAAAGTCTTTTTTGCGAAAACCATCCCCATTAAAACTAACAAATGTATACAAAGATCTAAGGTACCAACTGCTTGTCAGGTGCTTTAATATTTCTTTTTAACACAAAAACTAATAGAGAAACGACAAATAAACAGTTTACTCAGTTTTACCATTTTATAAATAAGCAAGATTACAAATATTAAATCAAATAAAAAGGCAGAAGAAATCATGATTTGATGAATTAAAAAGTTTACTGAAAATTGACCGTACCCATTGAAAGACTTACAAAAATACTCAAAAAGTTATTGTGTTTAGAGACAAGCTTACAAAAACAATGAAATTCTGGCCACAAGATTTTCCAGCTAAATTGGTTGATTCAGAGGAAAAACAATTATGGGCTCAGTTAACCTTAGACTAGGAATGCGAAGTCAGAGTCCGGAGTCCAGGAGTTCCTATTTACACCTGGAGTCCGCAGTCCCGTCTGTTATAAAAATTATTGGAACTCTAGATTTTTCTAGTTTTATATCAGCATATGAACATTTCCTAACTAACTCTTATTAACTTTTATAAGTTTATTAATTTAAATTTGTTTAGCCTACAGTTATGTAACTAAAAACTAGTAAAAGCATGAGCTTATTGAATAATGCTGCATATGGCAAGCCTTTTGGCATATTAATCATTAACAAAGGTGCAGCGTGTTTATGCCATACATCGCCTATAGCATCTACACTTGTAGTTAATAAGTTCCTTAAATAAAGTATATTAGTATAAATACCCTCAACCTAAAGGAAATAGTTATTTCTTGAGCAAAAAAATGAAATCAAAAATAAATTATAATTTTTTAGAATATAATTGAAACTTTGTATAGCCTACTCGAGCATTTCAGGGTTTATTTCATCTTCTGGTTAGTTGACTCATAACAGTTTTAAAAAAAAAATTTGGAGTTTACCTTTTCCAAATTACTTTTGAACAAATATTCATCAATTTATGACCCAGGAATATTGGGTTACAAAAAATTCATAACCCTAGTGTTCCTAAACAAAAAGTGCTTGTAATAGCAGTTGTAAAGTTGCTTGTAAATAGATATAGGTAAATAGTAGCCATGTATGTTATAGAATATTTATTTTTTGTTTAAAATTTTTTAGCTCAGTTAAAAGACATGAGTCAAACAGAACTTGATGAAGTTTTGAAAAATCATACTGAGATTGTTTTTGCTCGAACATCTCCTCAGCAAAAATTAATTATTGTTGAAGGTTGTCAACGTCTTGGTGCCATTGTCGCTGTTACTGGTGATGGTGTAAATGATTCACCTGCTTTAAAAAAGGCAGATATTGGTAAATTTTTTTTACAACTTTTTTATTACTACATAAGTTCAAAGTTCAAAATCTATATTATATAATTGAGAGTTAATGCAAGGTGTTTGCAAATGATAAATGTGTCTATCTAACAGTTGATAGCAAGAAGAAAAAAAAAGAAAGAGTAGGAAAGAGATTATTTGAATAAAAAGAGAAAGTTTATCAGTATAAAAGAAGATAAAGGTTTTCAAATAAAAGCCAAAAAGAAAACTTCTAATCTTTTGTCTGAAAAAAATTACAAATTATAAATTAAAAGTTATAAATTATTCAATAAATAATTAACAAATTAAATTAAGTGATAAGAATTAAATGCTGCAGAATACATCTGCTTACAGATTTAAAAAAAAAAAAAGAAACAAAAAGTAACAATGAAGTTCAGATTTAGAAAAAGAACTTTTAGTTATTTACCATACAAAAAAAAAAGTAATGAAGTTTAAGAACCATTTAATGTTTTAATCATTTACACATATGTTTGAAATTTAGCTTATTCAATTTCTTTCCTTTTTACGTATCTATTTTGTATTATTAATTATTTTATTGTTAGCTTTATCATTGTATATTTTATTATTGAGCGTTTTTCATATTTATAGTATTTTTAATATTTATGTTGTTATTACTATTGCTTTTTTTGTGATAGTTATTATTATTATTGTTGTTATTATTATCTCTTATTATTATTATATTATCAATATTTTTATCATAAACTTCATCATTGTTATATTATCATATAGTTACTGCTATTTTTATATTGTTTCTGTTGTAATAATCTTATTAATATCAATATTTCTAAACTAATTTATATTTTTATGTTTAAACTTGCAAAATCTGTGATAAAAATATTCGTGCTAATCATCTTTCACTTCAATGCAACCACTGCTTAAGTTCAATCCATAAGAAATATAGATCTTTGAATAATATTTACTTTAGTTTATCAAAAAACTCTTCCATTACTTTTTGGATCTGTATTACATGCTGCAACAGTATTTTTTCTTTTAGTTCTATATTGGATAATAAACTTTCATCTTCAACAACAACAACAACAACAACAACAACAACAAGTTATTTATTTTCCTATAATAACAATAATATAATAATAATTATAATAAAAAGAATAAGAATATCTATAATATTATAAATAATAAAATCAGAATATATTTATTAAGAATAAATATAAATAATTGATTGAGGAAGGAGTCACTCATGCAGAATCCTGTTCAAAGGAGTGACACCTAATAATTATATTAATAATATTAGTTGAAAAAATAATAATAATAACAATAATAACTTTATTCATTAATAAAGCAAAAGTAACAGCAAAAATAATAGTTTTTATAATAATAGTAATAATAAAACAGCAGTAATGAAAGTAATAAATATTAATGACAAAAACAATAAAGTTTCTATAGAAATGTTAAAAAAAAAAAAAGAAGAAAACTAAAGGAAGTTAATAATAATAAAAAAAAAAAAATTTTTTTTTTAGAATTTGTTTAAATTTATTTTGTTTTAAATAAAGAAATAAAGATAAATTATTTTGAATTTTTAACTTTTCAAACTCATTCACAATGCACACAAGACTTTGTGTGCATTGTGAATGAGTTTGAAAAGTTAAAAAATTTCATTCACTGATGCACTGATGTGTAATTTAATACTTACAATACCTCAAAGTTTTATAGTGAGGTACATTTAGTTTTCCATTATTGATGTTTCCAGTTAAATGTGAATGTATAAATCGAGTTGCAGAGAAGAAGGTTGTAATAGAGGAAGGTAAATTTTTATTAAGGGAGTTAAAAACAAAAAGAATAGATTAGCTAATATAACTAGTGCTGAGAAGGTAGGAATTTAAGTTTTTTGAAGAAGTTTGAAGTTTCTGTATTATGGAGTTAAAAATGTATTATTTGGATTGATTGGCACTGAGCTGATAACAATTTATTAATATTACAGCTGCCAATTTGTCCCCACACTTGACAATAAAAGTTGAGAAAAATTGCAAAATACAGATTCTTAAGGGTAGTTTTATCAACATAATGGCGAATTATTGAAAGCATACCATTAGCTTGATTAAGTTTTTTATGGAGTGCTTGTATATTCCCTAATATTTTTAAAAACTGCATCTGTTAAACCAATCCATGAAAAAGACTCAAAACTTGACTGCAAGAACTATAGACCAATATCAATGTAAGCATATTTCTTGAAAAACAAATGTATTTTCCTATCTACCACTTTCTTGATAACTGTAAGTGTTTCTATGGCCGCCAGTTAAGGTTTCTTTTAAAACACTCTACTTCCCATGCTCTTATTAGCATTACTGAAATGATTCATGGTGCAATAGATAGTGGTTCTTTTGCTTGTGGCGTCTTTATTGATTTCCAAAAAGCTCTTGATACAGTTGACCACAAGATTTTGTTTAAAAAACTATATCACTATTGTTACATGGTATATGTTATATTGTATACAGGGTATATTCAAATACATACTCAGTTTAGCCCAATTAAAAGGTTTCAATCCACAAATAAAGTTATTAAGTATGGTGTCCCACAGGGTTTTAGGTCCTTTACTGTTTTAAATACATTTTAATGGTCTGTCTCACTCTATAAATAATTCTATTGTTAATCATTTCACTGACGACATTAATCTTTTATGCCTTAATAAATCACTTGTGCAATTTTGTAAAAAAGTTAATTCAGATCTCCATCAATTAATTCAGATCTATTCATTTGTGTCAGTTAAATGGTAAACATATTATTCTAAATAAAATTTTTTGCAGGTTAAAATAAAATTTTTTGGAGGTTGAAAAAAATAAACTGAAGTTATTTTTTTCAACCTCCAAAAAAAAAGATTGATAATGAAAATGTGAAAATTAATATTAAGGGTAAAAGACTTTTCCTTTCTAAATATATATCTTAGGGTATTTTTTGATAAAAACCTATCATGGTACTATTAACTAATTCAATTAAATAAAAAACTCTCACATGCAAATAGTATGTTGTTATTAGTACAACACTGTATTCCCCAACATATTAGTTTACTATTCCTTGTTCTCCTCTTATCTAAACTGTTGTTAAATTGTTTGGGAACAAAAAGAAAGTTTCCTATCAAATCGTATAAACAGTTTACAACGTACTTTCATAAAAATTATGACATTTTCTCCTTTACCATCTAATATGCAAAATAGGTTTTCTGAATTAAAGTTCTAAAATTTCAAGATCTTGTGAAGCTTTATAACTGTCTTTTTATGTTTGATTTTTTTCAAAATAAGCTACCAAATTTGTTTATTAATTTTTTTATTCAAACATGTGATACACATAAATATTATACTTGAAATACTGAAAATGTTAATTCGCACACTTTCTTTTTCAATATTGTCAAATATGGTAAGCTCTATATAAAACATCAATGTATTATAGATTCTCATTTGAACCAATTAATACCATTTATAAGAAAAAAAGATTTTGAATAAATACCCTTTTATTACCAACATCCTTCTTCTCAATTAAAACCAAATTAAGAAATTACTAAAACTATTATTTTTTTATTTTATAAAATTTTTTCAAACTTTATTACTGTTGTTATTATATCTTTGTTTTAGATGTTTTATTAATATTATTTATAATGACAGTGGTAAGTGATTGTAATGATAGTGTCATAGTAATAACTTTTTAGTTACTGTCATAATTGTTATGTTTATTTTATAATTACTATAATTAATTGTGGTTAATTTTTATTATTCTTTATTTAAAAGGTATTGCAATGGGTATAGCTGGATCAGATGTGTCAAAACAAGCTGCTGATATGATCCTACTTGATGATAACTTTTCTTCAATTGTCACTGGTGTTGAAGAAGGACGTTTAATATTTGATAATTTAAAGAAAGCAATTGTCTACAGTTTAACCTGTAACATTCCAGAATTAACTCCATTCATCTTTTTTATCATACTAAATATTCCTCTGCCACTTGGAACCATTCCGATGTTACTGATCTGTGTAGGTACTGATATTGCTCCTGCTATCTCATTGGCTTATGAACCTCCAGAAAATGATATTATGGAGCGTAAACCAAGAGATCCTAAATGTGACAACCTTGTGAATGCTCGTCTTATTTGTCAATCTTATGCTGTCAGAGGTGTAATTGAGGTATTTTTTAAAACTGTTTTGTTAAAAATATCCTTAAATACAATATTTACTGGATTTAATTGAATTTAAGCCGGGTTAAATTATTAAGAAGCATACATACTAGAGAAGTTAATAACTTCCTGCTTGTGCAAAAGTGGTAATTTTTTATTACTATCTAGTTCACCTACAACAAATGTTGTCACCATGTTATAATACAAATGGCCTTTCCTCTAGACAATAAAGCAGCACCAGGTCTTGTCTGTATCACCCCCAGCCAGAATTCATGATAACTGTATATAGCAGACCCAGAGAAATGGCTGGGTGCATATGAAAGCCCTTGATGTCAGAATATAAAATTTGAAATCCAACTATTTTGTCTCCGAAAATAAAAGGAGTTTTTATTAATATTATATTACAGCAACTAGACAAATGACAGCATAACTATTTTTTGCATTTTTACAGTATACAAAAAAATTTAAGTGAGTGATAATTTTATTATTGCATCACTAAAACATTGTTTTTTTTTGTTTTTATGACTTTGCAAAAAGAGCATACCTGTATTTCTTACATAAAATGATTTTTTTTATTATTGGTGTTAAAATTACAGAAAAGGACTATTCTCAATACATCAAAACAAAAAGCCACTCATTTTTACGATTTTGGAATCATTTGGTCTTTCAAAATGCCCAATCAAACTAAAACTCACAAAGATTGCCGGAAATCTGTGTGTTTCTTGTGCTTGAAAAAAAACATAAGGACAATTTTACTATCAGTGGTACAGGAAATTTCAAGCTTATTTGAACAAAAGATTAACTTTAAAGATGAACGAACGCCAAATGGGATTTGTGAAGGATGTTGTTCAATACTGTGCATAAAACTTGATGGAAAAGAGCTAAGACTCTATGACTTTGAAACCATCAGTGTCAGGCGACCTGCGAGTGGACTGATCTGTGATTGCATTATATGTCAAGTTGGGCATCTGAAGCTAATTGAATCCCATCCTCTTGAAAAAGTCAGAAAAATGACAGCATGTAAAGAGAAAGCTGTGAATAAAAATTCAACCTCTGGCCACAGGTGTTCCAAATGCCTCTCGGTTCTGGGGAAAAGAATTTCTCATGTATGCACTAAAGCTAAGTTTTGTAAAAATATGAGACTTTTGGCATCAAAAGACAGCACAGTTGCTCAACAAATTGCAGCTTCTGCAATACCTGGCACAGCTGCTTTCCCTCAAGGAACAATTTTTCTGGCTCAAGCATAAGGTGGACAACCTTTATTTGTCACCCCAGGTAAAAATGACTTTATTGTAGCATAATTAAATGTATTCAATTCTATTAGTTTCCAATGCCAAAAATGTGGTTATATCTTGAGAAAAATTAATTACTTTAATAGTGACAACTTGTAAAATTTAAATAAAATTGCCAAAATAATTACATAAAGGTCCTTCAAGTGCAAGGAGACTCTTTGGATCAACATCCTTAGTTACTGCAGGGGATCTTGTTCATGTGCGAATCAATACTGGATTGTCTAGAACAAAACGTGAAAAAGTTAGCGACAACTTTGAACCAAGTTTCAGCAGTCCGAATTACTGAGCCAAACATTCGCTCCGAATTTTTTGCATTAGGAAACTGACTTGCCGGATTTTTTGATCAAACAGATATTCTACCTGAACAAGGCAATGGAGTTATTAGCAAGAAACTTGTAGTTCACTGTAAAGATCTGCAAGAACTGATAAATGAAGTTCTTTTGTCACGAAAAGTCTTCACCAAGCCACTAATCAAACTTGGCATTGATGGTGGTGGTGGGTTTCTGAAAGTTACACTGGGAGCTATTGAGAAGATGCCTTGTGAAGATGATCCTCCTCCATGTAAAAAAAACTTGACTACAAACTCTTCCAAAGATAGCGGCTGCAATTGTCAGCTTATCATTGCAATTGCTGAAGATTTATCTGAAACCTATTTGAATGTCCAAAATGTTCTGTTTCTCATCAAGCCTAACCTTAAGGATTTTGTTGTTTCTTGTGATCTGAAGCTGGCCAACATCCTCTGTTGACTTCAATTTCACTCATCATCACATCCTTGCACGTCCCATCAAATAACCTTGCACAATCTGGAAATCTTCACACCTTTGGATCTTTCAAATCATCCTGTCAAGCTTTTGATGCTGCAGGATGTGACATGAAAACGCCAAAAGAATTCGAAAATGTGGTTCATCCTCCGTTACTTGCTTTGGATGATGAGCAATAGGTTGTCAATCACTTCTTTAAGATCTTGAAGTCAATTTGAAATGTGGCTAGATGCTCTTCACATAAAATAACAACCTATCCACGGAAGACAATTTGCTGGAAATGATTGTCACAAGCTTCTGAAGAACCTGGATTTGTTGCAAAATCTTGCAGAGAAAACATCCTCAATTTATATTTGTCCCATTATCAACACTTTCCTGAAATTTGAAGCTGTGGTCAGTGCTTGATTTAGGCCCACATTATCTTCTGATTTTTCTAGAAAAATTGACTATTCAGTGAAGCATATATGGCAATGCCATCTGGAAGCGTGACTCCATGCACATGAAAAAAAACTGCATGCAGTATTTTTTTCATATGAAGGAGTTCATCCAAAAGAAAAATACTGCTTTGGGAATCTTCAGTGAACAAACGACAGAAGCTATGCACCATCACTTTCATTAACACTGGCAAAGATACAAGAGACCATCA
>NC_061158.1:48604122-48679122 GCF_022113875.1 Hydra vulgaris | reverse complement strand
AGTAATAATGCTTTATTCATGCAAATCATTTTTTTAAATTTTCATTCAAAATATTTTTTTTAGTGTTGATCTTATACCCATAATGTTATATATGTTAAAAAATATACTAATGATTCCCTTCTTTCTACAGTCAAAAAAAACTTTTTTTTTTTAGTCTGTTGGTGCTTTTTTGTGTTACTTCATTGTTATGGGTGAAAATGGATTCCGACCTATATATTTACTTGGCCTAAGAAATGATTGGGATGATAAAACTAACAATAATCTTCTTGATTCCTATGGAAGTGAATGGAGTTATCATCAACGCAAAGAGCTGGAGTATACAGTTTATTCAGCCTATTTTACTGCCATTGTTGTTTCACAATTTGGTGATCTTTTTGCCAGTAAGACACGGCGACTGTCTCTATTTCAACATGGAATAAGGTTACTTTGTTAAAACTGTTAAAAATTTAAAAAAATATAATAACAATTTTAAATAAATTTATTTATTTTTTTTTTATTTTTTTTAGTAATTGGGTTATATTCTTTGCGATATTTTTGGAGACAGCTTTAGCTTCAATTGCCCAGTATACACCTGGATTGAATACTGCTTTGACATTGCGTCCAATTAGATTTGTTTATTGGTTGCCTGGTTTACCGTATGGCTTATTAATACTTGTTGTAGACGAACTAAGAAAGTTAATTATAAGTCGTAATCCAGGAGGTATGTATTAAACATATAGAGAGATTTTTTTTCTTTTGTTCTTGTCCTTAGAAATAATTCTTATAATGTTTGTTTCTAAACAACCTTTTTTAATTTTTGAGGTGTCTAGTTTTATACCTGTAAGAAACGAATAAAAGAATTAAAAAATGAAGTTTAATGCTTAAAAATAAAAAGAAACAAATAAAAATGAAAAAAAATAAAATAAGAAAAAAACGTTAAAGTTAGTGAAAGGCAATTAGAGTAAAAAATATTATAATTTAAAAGTAAAAAAGAAAATAAGATTTTTATAAATTTTACTTATAGTTTGAATTAATTTTTTGTAGAGATCTGTAGAGATTTTGTATTTATCTTTTACTAAGTGATATTAATTGTGTTAGTTGCTTGTTAAGGAAGTTTTGAGTGAAAATTTGGAAAAAAATGGAATAATGATTTAAATGTTAAATTATTGTAAGTGGAATACAGTTTGCTCATTAATGAACAAGCTTTAGCTAAATCCACTTATAACAATTTAACATATAAATCAGCATTCTAACTTTTTTTAAACTGTAGTGGTTACTGCTTATTATTTTAAATCTAATGCAAGATACAGAGAAAGTACTAAAAAGTTGAGTGCAGTTATAAAATTGAAAAGACAAACAAACTTTATTTAGTGTTACTTTCAGCGAGTACTAATTAAAGTTGTATAACAATAAATAAAGCAAGACCTTTTGGACATAAAAGCTAACTGCAATTATTATTGTCATTTTTAAATTTAACTTCGGTGTTTCCACAAAAAATTCATTTTCGTACGTAAACTACTCCAATAAACTACTTCTACTCTTCGCGCAGATGCCTAATAATAGTTTATTAGATATTATTAATAGTTTATTGTTCTTGATTTCTCATTATTTATTTTTTTATTTTTTTATTTTTTTATTTTTTTGCAACCTAGTTAATAGTTCATTGTCATTGAATGCTTTTGAATAAAAACAGTGATCGTGGATCTTTTTTGGGTTGAACGTAAGACTCTTTAATAAACATGGTTTTTATAACACCATATAAGTATGATGGTATGAACAATATTAGACAAAAAAGACTTGAAAGTCAAAAATTAGTAAAATGGGGTGAAAGTCAGAAATTAGTTATACGTCGCTAGTCTACAACAAAGTATTATTTTCTGGCGGTGGTAGTTGTGTTAGACAAACTTTGTAGTCGAGTAATAATTAATTAATAATTAATTTCTGAAAAAGAAATAAACTTGAGAAAATTGTATTTTAAATTTCTTTTTAAAAACAACCTTTAAATACTGTTTTTTACTTGGTTTGTTTAGGTTGGATGGAAAAAGAAGCATATTATTAGATGGCATTTTTTTCTAACAAGTCGATTTTTTAAAGTAAAGTTATGTACATTTATGTTCAAAGTTTATTCGCTCTTGTTTTTACGTTAATTGGTTTAATTTGAAGTTGTTATATTAATGTCTATTACAGTAGACTTTTTGTACCAACTTTAATTTGTTTCCTACATAAAACACCAGTAATAAATTTTTTCTGTAGTTTTAAGTGCATACGCTGTTTTTTCACTTTTATTATACAATAAGTCGATTTAATTATTGGACAAAAAATCTTTTTTAGGTTCTTTGTTTAATACTCTGCATTATACTAGTTAAGTGATTGTTAGGTCAATTTTTGTTTGTTCGTGTTTTTGTTGCATTTTCTGTTTGTGTGCGTTTTACGTTATTTTTTTCTTGTTATAACTATTAATATTATTATTTCTATTTGTATTATTAAATATTATTCTTTATTATAAGATGTTATATTGCGTTGCTTTTAGTTTGTTTGATGTTTTTTGTGTCGTTTTTTTTTTAAACAATAGTTTTATGCTACTTTTATTACGCCATTATTTTTATTTACAATTTTGCATTTTTATAATATATATTTATTCTTGTATTATATTTACTTTGGTATATTATTTTTATTATGAATATTACATTTTTAATCTTATACGTTGTGTTGTATAATTGAACCCGTCATTTCGAAAAGGGCACAAGTCCATTTATTCAAACTTTTCAGGAGCAACAAAAATAAATTTATAAGAAAAAAAGTTTATGGTGCTAAAGAAACTGAATATAAGAAGCTCCTCGCTTTATATAAAATTCTTATGCTTTTCGATATTGTACTACTCAAATTTTGTATGTGATAATTCCAAGTCAGATTTTCATCAATATAAATACCCAAAATATTTGGTTACTGAGACTTTTTTTAAAACTATGTTGTTAAAAAAAAGGAGGTGACATATCATTTGGCATAAAATATTTTTGTGATAAGAATGGAAAAAAATCAATTTTGTTTTAATAATTATTATTTTTCTTAGACCAATCAGAAACTCTCACTAGTTCTTTATTCATATTATGAAAAAGTAATGTGAGATAAAAATAAGTTCATGTCGTTTTCAAACATAATTGTCGTTAAACTTGAGGCTTTATGGAGATTGTTAACGTAAATAAGTAAGAAAAGTGGTCCTATTATAGAATTGCGAGTAACTCCACAAGTTATATTAAGCAAATTTAATGGTGATAACATATCTATGTATACAAATTACTTTCGTTTATTTATATAGCTTTTAAGCTAATTTATAACATTACGACATATATCGTAAACCTTTAGTTTAATTAAAAGAACTTTTGATCAATTGTACCGAAAGCTTTGGCTAAGTTGATAAAAACCCCAACTGTCTATTAGGAACTTTAGAAAGAGTTAGTCATACCTCTAGTAAACTGGAGAATTGCGTGCTCTTTTAAGTTATTTAATTTTAAATCCATATTGATTGTTATATATTAAATTGTTTCGAGATAAATGACTTTTGAACATACGGATAAAATAGATATAGAACGATAGTATCTAACATTAGTTAAATCTCCCTTTAAATATAGAAATCACCTTCGCTAATTTTAGCTGGTTAGGAAAGATTTCTTGCCTAAGAGAACGAAAAAAAATCTTTAAAAGTATATCTTTTATTACTCCAAATGATTTAATAACAATATTTACATTGATATTATCCGCACCAATTGATTTATTTAGTTGTAGCATTTTAAAGGCGCATTCAAACCCTTCAAAAATAAGTTTAAATGAATTAAACTATGACGTGTTAAGAATTATTACATTGCCTAATGGATTCACTGCTTGAGGAATTTCTTTAGATAAATTTGATCCAACAGAAATAAAGTATTTGTTTAGCTCATTAGCTATCTCTTCTTGATCGTAAAAAAATTTATCATTTATTTTAATGATTATAGCCAATGTAAATGTTTTTATTTTAAAGCTGCCTGTGATTTCCTTGATAACTTCTTAAGTGCGCTTAAATTTAATTTATATTTTTCAAGTAAATAATTGTAATAATTTTGCTTAAGATTTTTTCTTTTACGTTGAAATTATTTAGCGTAAGTTTTATATATAGCTTTAAGTTTATTAGTTTTTAGTTTTAGAAATTTAATTTGCAATTTTTGTTTGATTTTAAAAGATTTTCTTACATCCTTAGTAATCCATGGAGATTTTAAATTTTTTAAATTGCAATTTATTTTAATTTTTGTAAAGTTGACATCATATATATCAAATAAAGTTTTAAAAAAGTGTCGTGTAAAAAGTCAGAGTGCATCATCCAAATGGCTAATGTGCCCCCAATGAATAAGAGACAATTGCTAATTAAATGATTTCAAATTCTTTTTATTGAAAATAAAATTTCATAAGGTAACGGTCCGAATTTCAAAGTAATCGGTAACGCTTTGAGGTATAAGTAGTAAAAAACTGACAAAACTTCAACTAAAAATGCAATAAATCCTACACTAGTCATCCAATCAGACTGAAATTTTGTCCAGAGTTTGGAATGACTATTGGCTACATTTGCACCAATTTTTATTAAATTATATTGAGTGGTTCAAATTCTACAAGTGTTTTTATTGGCGTACTATGAAGTCAAAATTTGACTTAATTTGAACATTCAAATTAAATTATTTCCTGCGGACAAAATTAAATGATTTCAAAAAACTTACATACTTAGATGTGTACGCTGACTTTCCGTATAAGTGGCGTTCTTGGGACAGCTAGGTAGGCATTATAAGGATCCGTACTAACCGTGTTTACGTACAGATTTTGGTGTGTGAGTGGGGGAGGGGGAAGTGGAGGCTGGAGAAGCCACATCCATTATTTCGCTGGAGGGCCAGAATGACCCAAAGATTATTGTGATCAGCAAAATTTTGAACTGATCAAAATATGGAAATGAAATCC
Organism: Hydra vulgaris; assembly: GCF_022113875.1. NCBI lineage: Eukaryota > Metazoa > Cnidaria > Hydrozoa > Anthoathecata > Hydridae > Hydra > Hydra vulgaris. Next base: position 48,674,163 of record NC_061158.1, on the reverse strand, counting down.
CAATGAAATTTTAGTTTCATTTGATATAGTTAATTTGTATTCGTCCTTACCCATTAACAAAGCTATTGGAGTTATTTTTGATAAATTGAGTAATAACATCAACGACTTAGTGAATGTAGACATTCACCAAAAAGCGTAAAATACACCAACATTTGGTAATTTGGTTTTTAAACACAATTACGCCATCGTATGAGCATTTACTTACTTCTACACAATCTTTTAGACTATTCGGAAGTACCTCAGTACAAACTAATTTTTATTATATTAACAAATAAGATTCAGCAGTTTTATATGCGAGAAACAAGATTTTAGTGATTGTATTCGACTAAAAAAAATTTTTATTGATTATATTTTTAGTGATATGTATTTAAAAAATTATGAATATTGTTGTTTCCACGAGTCAGCGGTTCGGAAGACTGATTGATGTCAGATTAATTGCAAATAAACGCCATACCAAAAAAAGAAAAAAGTAAAAAAGTTACTAACTTTTTCTAGAGCGGTTTTCTTCGGCACGACCTGATAATCGTTCTTTATTTTTTGTAATGCAAAAAGAATGTAATAAATAATAAAAAAAATCTTGTTGTAAAAGAAAAACAAAAAGAAAAGAAAAAAAAGCTTATAATCATTTTGTTGAACATTATCCAAACTGCAGTGTGGAGACTTTATTCTAAATTTAAACTAATATGAAATAGATTTAAACGTGTGAAGATATGCTAACAACAATGAAAGGACTAATAATGGAAAAAAAAAAAACATTAATGCTAATGTGTAAACATAATTAGTGTAGTGATAAGTAATAAACATCTCCTCAGAGTCGCGTCTATTATTACTGGCGTTTCGATGAGGATCAGCATTTATAACTAGTTGATTATTATACTGCAGATTATTTTAGAGAAGAGGAGTTAAATTTAACGTTAACTTTTACACACAGCCCTAGAGAATCATTCGATTTTTGTTGGATTATGTACCATAAAATTATGTACAAATATGATTATGTACATTAAAATTGTAAATATTTTATACAGTTGTAAGGAACAGTGATAATAATTAATTTAGTTGATTGCCGTTTAAAATTTTCCTAAAGCACTTTTATAATTTTAATGACAATTTTCTATATTAAATATATATAATAAATTTTAGTAACGGGATATAACTAAAAAACGGTGATAACTTTAAAGGAGAAAACTCCCTTGGTTAATTAGATAAAAACTTAACTTTAAAAAAAAAAAAAAAAATTAGTTTTGGTGGGCAATTTATTTGCAAATTAATTTTTTTCAATCAAACTATTGCGTCTTACATAGTCTCATCAGCGCCGAGTTGACTTAGAAAAGCGCTATACAAGAGATTTTTCCATTTTAGAAAAGCAATACTTTATTCTATTGCGCAAATTCTCGAGATTATCAGCTTTTCAATTACCCTTATACACTTTTCCTTTGAAAGTACTCCAAAAATCCTTAATCGGACGACATTCGGGTACATTTGCAGGGTTAACTGCTCCTTTAACAAAAATGATCTTTTTCTCATTCATGTAGTTTTGTACAGATTTTGCGAAATGAGACGATGCCATATCAGGCCAAAATATTGAATATTGGCGAAGATATTCTTTAATGGGAAACGCAAATCCAAACGAGTAATTTCTTTTCATATTTTGCAGTAAGGTTAAATTTGACACTTGTTAGTTTTTGAGAAACATCACTTGAATAATAAATATAATTTCCATTAGTCAAAGAGTGATTAAATGTGAAGTACGACTCGTCGTCATGGATTTTGATACAGCCAACCGCACTTCGATAATTCTGTCTCTATTTGGTCACAAGTTCTTAATGAAATCTTTTTTTTCTTCTTTGGCCTGATTAAGGACTTTGTTTTTAATGTTTTGTTGATATATACTTGGGTGCATTTTAATTTCTGAGTGTTTGCAAAATACCGTCTTTGTGATCAAACATTGTTTCAAGTCTTTTGATGTTCCTTTTTGTCATTATTTTAGTAATCCTACCACTCCCAGGGACTCTTTGGTGTCTAGAATTAATTTCAGCGCGGCGAATAATGGTATAAATGGTGTTAATAGGAATTTTTTTTAGCAAGAAAGTGATTAGCTGTAAACTTTTTCCCTTTTGATTTTTCAAATAGAAGCTGTACAAACGTTCTCAGCGGGCTTCTTATTTTTACTTCATTTTTCTCCATTACAAATTATTTTAGTTTAAAATTAAAGAAGTTTTGAAGAGAGTTGAAAATGCGATAAACGAGGTAAGATTGTAACCATAATTAATATAAAGTATGTTACATAATTTTGTCTTTATAAGTCATTACCGTTTTTTAGTTTTAACCCGCTATTATGAAATTTTGTCAATAAAACTTTAAAAATGCTTTAGAACATTTTATTGACAATTTTTAATTAGGATTGGCATTTTTACCAGCCTTGCCAACAAAAAATTTATTAGCATCATAATATCACTAGAGTAAAAGCATAATGAAACGGCTTGTACAATTGAACAACTTATGTATTATGAACTGTTTTTTAAGGGAAAATTATTTTGAATTTTTTTTACAGTATGGTATAGAATTTTTCGCTGTAGCGAATTAGCTAGCTAATTTGAAAAATTTTCACAGTAAAATAAGACTCCGAATGACAAGAAATGTTTATTGCGATTGACCGGTACCGAAATACACCTTTCTATCAATGGTGGTGCGAGTAGAGAGAGCTGCATTGAGCTAAAGTTTTTTTTCCATTTAAAATCTAATCTGTCTATTTGACGTATGGTTAGATTTTATTCAAGCTAATACTTTTCAAAAAAAAAAGTCTCAAAATTGTCAGTATTATTATTTTGAGTTTTAATCAAAAAAGAAACCTATTCGTTAATTTTATGGGATACAAAGATTTTAAACTCTTTTATTTCCTAAAACACTTCGAAACCTTTAATTAAAATTCACTCGACAAGATCAGTAATAAAGACACTCAAACTTCGCAGGAGTTCGAAATGAGACACTCAAACTTTGCAGGAGTTCGATTATAACGGGTTGTTTTTCATTTTAAAGTAAAAAAATATTAAAAAAAGTTACATTAAAAAAAGTTAAAAAAATAAACAAGTTTATTGAACACAAGATTATTCAATTCTTTTGATTTACAAAGTTTTAAGAATTAACATTTATATTATATATTAATGTATATAATATTATTATATAATAATGTATAATGCAAAAATTATTTTATATATGGATTTAAAAAAACGTGATAATTTTTTTTAAACCAAGCAATCTTTAAACGGTATTATAGGTTTAAAAAAAAATTATATTCTATATTTAACAATCATTAACAATAATTGGGTCAGGGTTTGACCACCAGTAGACGATTTAACAAAAGTATTGTCATCATCGACATCATCGACGTATTCTTTTTCAAACAAATACTCTAAATATTTAGCAACGTAGGATTGATCAAGAATTTCACCTGCAAAGAAAGAATAAAAGTAAAAATAGTATTACAATTTTGCAATGAAAAATTAAAGTTCAAATCTCACCATTTTCAAATAGACCATCTTTAAATCTTCGAAGACACAAGTTAAGTATATCCATTGTAGAAAAGTGTTCGCCTAAAAGATGAACCGTAAATATTATAAGTTTAAATAACAACTGCCTCAAATCCAACTTTTTTTTATTTTAAATTGCATACCTGTTTTTTTAATATGAATAAGATTGGTTATTAAATACGCTATTTCAATAAACGGAATTACGCATGCTCGCCAATTTGATAATATCTGAATGTTGCTTTCACTTGGTATTAACTAAGAAATAAGTTTAATTATATTTAAGATATAATGTTTTATTCGATTTCAATTCGCGTTTAAACGGCTACAAGCCATTTGGCTTCAAACTATATTTGCTCCAGGCTCAAAGATTTTTTAGAAACGGAGGATAAACAAACCTTTAGTTTTTAAAGCCGGTGTAAGAGGTACAAAGTACTTAACCGGTACGGATCACCGTCAGAAAATCTTGATGGTACAAATTGATTGACAAGCCATTCCTATCTAGATGCCGAGCATCTACTTAGATAACGAACACTTAACGTTGCAAATGTAGTAAAACGAAGCAAAAAATGCAGTAAAGTTAGCGAAATAAGAAATTTGTTTACTAGCCATATTAAAAAAAAGAAATTCAAAAATATAAAATCACACGTTAAAAGTTTAGTATTTAAGACACATTTTTGTAATAGGTAATTCCACGTCAATAGTCCAGAGATCACCACGAGACAATCTCAGATTTAGATAAAACTTTGTCAGTGTGTTGTTAAATATGTTTTATGAAGATTGCCAAATTTTCTGATCATAATGTTTATTATTTCGGGTTTATAGGCACACCCAAAACACTTTTAAAGGCATACCTAAACTTTGATTAGATTATATTAGATACAAGTTTTATATCGTGCCTACATTTTTGTTTATGGTTCGTGAACTGACGTCAAAAATTCAACGTATATTTTTTATGAATTTTTTGTAGGGTCATATCCTAAAAAAAAAATTTTTTTTGTTTGAATGTTCTAAATACTAACATAATGATATGAAGTAAAAATGAGCTCTTTTATAAGTGTCTATGATAAGGTATTCTGAAATGATAATGGCGCCACAACTAAAAAAACTTAAAACTGTTTATTACGTATTTGAACCTCAATGTAAGCAGAATTTTTAATTTTTTTTTTGCACTATTGGCAAGTGCTTACTTTGCACTACTAGAAACAACAAAAATCATTTTGGAGAGATTTGAGAGATCTTTTTAACTTTTTGTGCTAACTTAAAGATCAACAAGCATGGTGCAGGATTTTATTATTTTATCTAGGAAATTTTAGAAATTTTTAATCTAAGAAAATTTTTGTTTAATAGTTTGTATTAAATTTTAAATTTTTATTTTTAAAATCTGGAAAAAAATTGGTGATTTCGCTAATTTAACCGCAATCATTAAAGATTTATAATATTACATCAAAACTAGGCTTCAAATTTGGAATTAATGTCTAAAACAACAATAGATGATAATTGATTGGATCTGGGATAACTGCAATAACATGCTGCTCCGGTACCCAACATGAGTTCATGCTGCTAAGTTTACTTAGCAGTATGAACTCATGTCAATGTTACTACTCCACCAATGTGCTTCATAAATACATGCAACAAAATTGTTCCTCTCGAGTGCCTTTTACACTGTTCACTCCATCACTGGAAACGTAAATAAAGTAATACCTGCCACACTTTCCTTGCAAAAATCATATAAACTAAAGGGATTTAAAATTTGATTATTGATTGGTTATTGAAGACTGGCAAGTGCTTCTAAACTCTTTTCCAACTCCTTTGCTAGGATATTTTCGATGACTAGTTGCAAAGAAATTCAACTTTGCATTTATGCCATATTCAGTATAATGAATATATAGTCGGTATGAAGTATAACATGAATTCATAAAATATTTGAAGTTTTTGTATTGTGCAGCTGACCGATCATAAATAAATTTAATAAAATGATGCATGAAATCACTGATAACACACTAACATTTATTTTGAATTACATCATTCAATTTGTTAATAGACATCAAAAGAATGCAAGGTTGCTTGGCTGTTTTCCCAGTAAAATCTCTACCAGCATCTTGCACAACAAAGGAATAATTTTCAGAAGAATTCATCAAACCAATTAACTCATTTGAACTATGTTCATTTTTCAATGATCCCAAATAGATGCTTTGGTTTTTAGCAATAAAACGATTCTGAGATAAAACTGACACTTTTAAAGTATCCATGAAGTATTCAACTAGAAATTGTAGGATTCAAGAGCTACACAATCTGTTTTTATTCATTACTTAAAAGTTAACGTTTTTTCTGATTCAAAGTCTTTAAACTGCTCTTCAAGATAAGTTCTTAACACTTTAGTTCTTGGACACTTCCCATCAATGCTTAAAAGTGCTGCTACAGGAAGTAACCTCTTTTAACTACTCCAGGTCAGATTCAGGATCATCACGATCACCCTGCTACTGGTACCATGTAACCCAATACTATCTGTCCCATGCTTTTGTGACTTTTAGGGTTTGGATTTTTCATTCTCATGCATTAAGGTTCTTGGTTGAGTAAAGGCTAAAGGTAGTGTCTCAATAAAAATCCTCATCTTGGGCAGATTCATCAACAGCTAGTAAATATAAGAGTATTAACATTGCTATGTTGCGCATGGATAGTGTCCATGTTAATGTTGTTGGTGGGCATTTTCAAGGTCACATAAGGAGCCTAAGTTACAATTTTAAATTAATTAGCAGCATTGAGACAACTGATTAGCTCATTACTGAGGATACTGTGCTTATAAATCATGCCAAAAGTAACCCAAAATTTTAAACATAAAAACCCATCCCCACCACCTAACTGCTTTAATATATAATTTACAAATATTTGTGGTCTGGGAAATAACCTTCCGTCAGTTAAATCTCGCATCTTGCGAAAATCATTAGACTTGTTTGCTTTTTGTGAAACCAACTTAAAATCCATCGTTCCTTTTTTAGATCTCAGTGTTGATGGGTACTACCCTTTGATTTACAAAGACTCCATTAGTCACATGCTTTGCTTACGGGTATACATTTGCATCAATTTGCTTATTTGTCATGAAATCAGGTTTAAATTTTTTGACCATTCTTTTATGTGCTTTCGCATAGCACTTCTACACTCTATCACCTTTCGCATAGCACTTCTACACTCTATCACCTTTCGCATAGCACTTCTACACTCTATCACCTTTCGCATAGCACTTCTACACTCTATCACCTTTCGCATAGCACTTCTACACTCTATCACCTTTCGCATAGCACTTCTACACTCTATCACCTTTCGCATAGCACTTCTACACTCTATCACCTTTCGCATAGCACTTCTACACTCTATCACCTTTCGCATAGCACTTCTACACTCTATCACCTTTCTGTTTGCTCTTTATTGTTCTTCTTCTTAAGACTCAAGACTTTTAGATTTTTTTCTGATCAAAATGACTATGCCCTTTTTCTCTACCCTTCTGCTAATTTTGTTGTTATTGGAGACTTAATAATCTCTACAAATCTTTCACCTTATACTTCTTCTTCTAGCTTGCCCTATCATTGAACTACTTACTACTACTTTAGGGACCTTCCATGATTTTCTTCGTGACAGTTCTTGGGCTGATGTCTTTTCTCACTACATAACCTCCTAGATCAAGGCAGAAATGGAAGCTTTTATTCCTTCTCATCAGTTCCAAGTCAAGCCTCATTCTACTCCATGTTTTTCATTTTCTTGTGCAGCTGATTATAATCATTTTTTTCATGTTTTTCAAAAGAACAACTCTCTTAAGAACCAATGTCTGCTTATTATTGCCAGAAACTGTTGCAAAAAGGTGTTGTCTGATGCTAAGCTCTATTATTCCTAGTTCACTAAATCTTGTATCTTATCTCAGAAGTAAGGCTCAAGATACTTTTGGAAAACCTTCAACAGCGTCTTTACCAAAAGTAGGCCTAATATTCCATCTCTCATTCATGGGACTGATCTTATTACCTCTCCCAAAGATAAGGTAGAATTATTTGCAAAAAACTTTTCTTCCAATTAGACTCTTGAATCTTATGGTCTTTCTCTTCCTTCCATTAGAGTTAAACAGGTTAATCCACTGTTTGACATCCAGCTTCTGTTGTTAAAGTTATATCTTAATTAAACACTTCTACGGTTTGTGGTCCAGACAACATTCTTGTCATAGCCTTACAAAATCATACTTCAGAATCTGGATCATTCTGACCCCTCAGAATGATCTCCAGATCTAGAGATTATTCTGACCCCTCTAACTATTGTTCGATCAGCCTTCTACCTGTTATTAGCAAGGTCTTTGAGTTTTTAATCAATAAATTTAAAACATCCTACCGTGAGTTAAATAACTTACTGTCAAACAATCATTACAGTTTTTGACTTATTTCCTCTATGACTGATTTATTAACTGCTGTGACTGAAAAATTTTGTTGCGCATTAGATGGAGACGGCGAGGCTAGGACTATTGCTCTTGAAATATCTAAAGCTTTCGATAAAGTTTGGCATACTGGTCTTCTTCATAAGCCTGCCTTATATGATGTATTTGAGAAAGTTTTTGAGATTATTAAATCTTTTCTTACTAACCGCTTTATTAAAGTCATCTTCGAAAGCCAACACTCATTTATTTCCAGTAACTTCTGGGGTACCTCAAGGTTCTATCCTTGGACCTGTTTTGTTTCTTATCTAGATCATTGATCTTCCTGACAAACTTTCATCTAAAGTGACTCTATTTGCTGATGACTCAACTTTAGACTCTTGTCTTGACAAAACGTCTTCTCTTTTCGATCAATTATAACATAAAGCTGATCTTGAATCAAACTGTTACAGAAATGAGATCATTTCTGTAACAGATAGGAGCTCGCAGTGGCTTGTAAATTTTAACTTCAATAAAACTCAGTTATTTACGGCAGTTATTTACAACAATTGCTATACTGTTGACATTCCAATATTGATGAATCGCTACCCTCTCACTGAGTTCTCTTCTTTATATCTTCTTGGATTATTGTTCACTACTGACCTTTCATGGAAACCATATATATAATCAATTGCCAAGATAGCATCTGCTAAGGATGTTTCTCTTTATTGTGCTCACCATTTTCTTACTTGTGATTCCATTCTCTACCTCAAATCTCTTATTGGTCCCTGTATGGAATACTGTTTTCCTTCTAGACAAGGTCCAAAAACACAATGTAAACAATCTGCCAAGCTTGAGCCTCTCTCCAATTGTTACAAAGTTGCATCTCTTTCTCTTTTCTACAAACACTATCATGGTTGCAGCTAAATGGAGCTATTTTCTCAATTCATTCAGCCAAGATTCATCCTTTAACTGTATCTGTCCCTGCATGCTCTAAAAACTTTTATTCCTCTAGATTTTTTCCTTGCACTCTAACCCTTAAGAACTCTCTCCCATCTTCATATTTTCCTGACTCATACAACCTACAACTTTTCAAGTCTTCTATCAACTGTTTCCTTGCTCTTTAACTCTATTCTTTGTTTTCTAGTAACTCCTAATTTAATAGTGGTTGCTTGCTCCTAATTTAATAGTGGTTGCTTGCAGCCTTATTGGAGTGAAACTGAATTTTTTTTATCACAACGAAGATAAGTCTTTTATATTTCAGTTCCTGAACATTTATCACAATGGTGAAGCATACATTGTCTAGATTCTAAACTATTCTTTCAACTCAAGATTGAAAATTAACTCTAAATTGAAAATTAACTAGTTTGAAAACTATTTTTTCTATAGACCTTTTTTTAGTAACTTTATAGTCTTCTGTAACTCAGTTACAGAAGACTATAAAGAATAAAAAAAAATTATAAAATCTGTTCTGAGTTTAATGGGAGTACTAATCATGTAACTTGCAAGCCTTAACTTTGTGTTCTGGTAAATAGTGCATATATAAATATAATGGGTGCCTGAAGAACTAACAGTTAAACACCATTTTGGACAAAATTTTCAGAATTTAGATAACCAAACTTAAATTACATTTTCTTTTTTATACTCTGCAAAAAGTTCCCTTGAATCAACTAACAGTAATTTGTTCTGCATATGCATTTTTTTAGCACCAATGCTGTGAGATACAAAAGCTTTTTTGCCTGGACAAGTTCTGCTATTTGCCTCATGCTCATAAAAATTCAAAAAACACCTCTTTGCAGCATTTCTTTGTGGTAGTGCCAAAATTCCACTTTTTTACTTTAACTTTGTAGCTACCTTTCTCTGATACTCTAAATTCACAACATGTTTTTATTCTTGACCAAATGTTTGGAATATGAGTTAAAATTTAAACTTTTTCACATGTATTACTAAGTGTTAACGCTTTTTTCTTTAATTCTAATATTAAATTTGAAAACTCAATAAAAAGTCAATACAATTCTCACACAGCACAATGGCACTGCTTAGTGGCATGACTTTATTTGGTGACCACTGACAGAAGCTATTTTTTCAGCAACAGTTGTATGCACTTTTTGAATTTTTCTTTTCACATAACTAGCATGATCTTTCTTACTAACACATTTCATTCTTAAAGGTGAAATTTTAATTTTAAAAAGGCTAATATTTAGAGTGATAGTTAAGCATATTATATCATCTATGTCATCAATATTGTTAACATTTTTACTTGATTTATATGCAAAGTTTGCAGTCTAATAAGCCAAGTTGCCTTGCAGCAACTTAAACACAATTATTGATCAGGGCAAATTGCCTTTTTTTGTCAATTTTGACAGACATTCTGCAGCCTCTAGATCAATAATTTGAAATCCTTTAGGTGAGCAACGACCGGCCATTCCAAAAGGATTTGATTAATGGCACTCTAAATGCGTGTATTTAACTAACAAACAATGATTTGTGGAGGAAACAAATTAAATTAATATATATGAATTATACGACAATCAAACTGTTCCTCATTTTAAAGTTTCAAGTGAAAGTTAATTAAACCCTTTTTTTGTGAGTTAGTTATTAAATGACATAGGCTTCCATGAAATTTTCCAATACAACAAGCACTTAAACTTTGTTCACTAGACATGTCAGGATATAAACAAATAATAATACAAATAACAATAACAAATAATTCATGTTCTCATTTCTATATAAAATTATTATTAAAATAAATATTAATAAAAACACCCACATAAAGTTTATGGATTAAAGTACATCTCATTTTAGGTTTCATTTTTAGCAACATTTTTATTTCATAATAGAATGAAACTATTTAGAACAAACTACTAAGCATGAATATTTACAAATATATATTAAATTACTCAGCATGAATATTTACAAATGCGCAAATTTTGTTTCATATCATTATGTTAGTAAAAATATGATCCCAATAATGCGATACAAAATCTCTTATTAAACCCATAATATTAAACATTGCAATCTAAAATTTTGGCAATTTTTATGAAATATGTTTTAAAAAATACAGATAAAATTAATCAAAATCTAAGATGGTCGAGTGGGGCTGAATTCTGAAATTTGAACTTTTGGCGTGGAATAACCCTATTAACTTTTTTAGATCAAACTAAAACTATTATATACTGTATTATATACTCTCTCACTCACTCACACTCTCTCTCTCTCTTTATATATATATATATATATATATATATATATATATATATATATATATATATATTATATATATATATATATATATATATATATATACAGTCGACTCTCGATATCTCGAATACTTGATATCTCGAACTTTTGAGTATCTTGAACTTTTTTAGCGGTCCCATGGACATAACGTACTAGTTTAGGCTAAAATCCTCTCGATATCTCGAACCTTAATATCTCAAACTTTTTGGTATCTCGAACAATATTTTCGGTCCACAGGGCAATTTTCTCTCGTTATCTCGAACTTTTCAATATTTTTTTTATTCAAAAATGTTTTAATAAAATTTAATTTTTTTTAAATTCCAATTTTCGAAAAAAAAAAAATTTTTAATTTGATTTTAAATTTTTTTTTTCTCACTGAAAAAAAATGGCACAAAATCTAAACGGAAGAAACTTCGTAGTGGTAATTTCAAAAATGTAGACAAGGCCATATACACATGGTTTGTTGCAAAAAGAAGTCAACAAGTACCAATTGATGGTACCATACTAAAAGAAAAGGCACAAAATTCTCAGAAGCATTAGGAGAGTTGGATTTTAAAGCATCTGATTGTTGGTTTCATAATTGGAAAGAAAGGTCAGTTAAATTTTGTCAAATCTTGTTCAATTTTAATATAAACAAATAACATGTATCTGTTTATATTTAATTTATTTAGTTTTTTAAACGTGTAATTAAAATTCAATTATTCTGTTCCTATTTTTAGGAACGGCATCAGCTTTAAAATAATCTCAGGCGAAAGTGCCGCCGTGACGAATAATATGACTGCTTCGTGGAATGAAACTACACTTCCAACATTGCTTTTGAATTACAAACTTGAAAACATTTTCAATGCCGATGAGTTTGGACTATTTTACCAGTGCCTACTAAACAAAACATACCATTTATCACAAGAAAAATGTTTTGGGGGAAAAAATAGTAAAGTCAGACTAACAGGCATAGCAGCAGGGAGTGCAACGGGAGAAAAAATACCTATGTTTGTTTTTGGAAAATCTAAAAACCCACGGTGTTTTAAGCACATTAATCAACTTCCTTGCACATATAAAAATCAGCCAAAAAGTTGGATTACCAGAACTTTTTTACAGAATGGGTAATGAAACCTGACTCATTTTTTCGTGCTCAAGACAGGAAAGTAGCACACCTGGTGGATAACTGTTCTGGCCACCCACACATTGAAGGGCTAAACAACATCAACCTAATATTTTCCCCCTCTAACACCACATCTGTCCTTCAGCTCATGGATCAAGACGTAATACGAAGTCTTAAAGCTCATTATTGTCACAAAGTTGTGCGTTTGTGTATCAAGGCTGTCGATAATAACGAACCCATGCCAAAAATTTCTATACTTCAAGCAATAAAAGATCTTGTTTCTTCGTGGAATGCTGTGTCGAAGGAGACTGTCATCAACTGCTTTAAAAAAGCTGGTATCAGCAAAACAAACAAGAGTATTGAAGAAGCTGATGATGATTATCCTTTTAAATTTTTGACAGAAGAACTTAACCATTTGCAAGAGTTAAATCCTCGTGCCGTCCAAGAAGATCTCTCAGCGGAATCTTACATTGGTTTAGATTGCTATGTAGTAACCACCGGTTCACTTGCTACTGATGCTGAAATCATTGCTCAGATTTTAGACCCTAATTTTGAAAACGACGATAATGAAGTTAAAGATAGCAATGACGAAGCTACTGACATCAAAGCCCCGCCACGTTCATCTGATATTCAATTAGAAATTGCTTTTAAAATGAATCAAAATTCCTCTGATGCAAATATATGCAATTCCACCAGATGTATTTTGGAAGATGCTCTTAAAAGAAGTGGTTTTTAAAATTTTGAAGTAAAATTTGACCCTAAAAAAAATGAATACAAAAAAACAAAAAAAAAAAAACTACAAACATAATTTGGTTCAACCCACCATTCAGCAAAAATGTTTCCACTAACATGTGAAATGTGTTTATAAAATTGGTGCATTATCACTTTCAAATATATTGCATAAAATATTTAACTGAAGTGTTATTAAAGTTGGCTATAGTTGCACAAAAAATATGGAAAGAAATATAAAAATCCACAATAATACTATGTTACACAAAAAAGAAATTCTAAATAAAAAATTACAGAAAATTGCAGTTGTAAACAAATAAATTATTGCTCAATGTGCTGTATCTTCTAAAAATGTATCTAATAAACAAAATTTTGATAGAGAGTGAATGACAGAGGGTGAATGGAAAAAATGTTTTGCCAATCATAAGCAATCCTTTAAAAATAAAAATTATTCAAAAGACACCTGCCAAAAAATATATAGGAATTAAAAGATAAAAAGATTGGTGATTTTAAATTATATTAGTCCATCCTTAAAATAGCATCTGCCTATAATATTCTAAAAAATCTATATTATGTCTATGAGAAAATATATGAAATAATAGTACATGCAACCAAGACTAAGAAAACTATATAAGAAAACATTTGTAGACTATATAAGAAAACATTTGTAAGATCTACGCTGATAACACTAAAATTCTGAGCATTGTCAACTCACTTGCAGCTCAACTTCAACTCTAATCAGATATTGACCAAATTGTTCATTGGACTAAGTCCTGGCTCATGGAGTTAAATGCAAAGAAATGCAAGGTCATGCACTTTGGCCAAAAAAAATTAACTCCTTTCAAGTACCCTTGTTCAATAACGACTCGAACTACATTGGAAGCAACCACCTCTGAGCGTGACTTGGGAATTCAAATTACCAATGACCTTAAAGTAGAAACCCAATCCATCATTGCCTCATGTAAAGTAAATAGAATGCTAGGCATCCTAAAACACACTTTCCAGTCTCGTGATGCTTCTTTATGGAAACAACTTTACTCCACCTACGTTCGTCCTTTACTTGAGTTTGCAATTCCAGCTTGGAATTTGATGAAAGATGAACAAACTATTGAGCTAATACAGCGCAGAGCCACAAAAATACCAGACAAACTGAAAAAGTTAGACTACAAGTCCAGATGTTTACAATTTGGCCTATCTACTCTAGTTGAACGTCGCAAACAAGGTGACCTTATCCAAAAAATACAAAACTGTTAATAACATTGACATAATCAACTGGCACTTTCCCCTCATCACAATTTCACCAAGAGCAAATCACAGAGAAAGACTTCATCGTGAAAAGTACAGTAACCATTTAGCTCGCTTCCACTTTTTTAACAATCGCATTGTCAATGCATGGAACATGCTACCAGATAAAGTAATCAATTCTCCAACTGTCAACAGTTTTAAAGCAAGCCTCGATAGGCTCTAATGTTACTACAGTTCGCAGCTTTCCTTAGTGAAAATTGCAATATGAGCTTCACAAAAACTAACTGTAATCTGTAATCTATGATTTGTATTTTGTCAATTATTTTTACTTTTGTTGTAACAAATATATACTACTAAATATTTACTACTACTACTACTACTACTACTACTACTACTACTACTACTACTACTACTACTACTACTACTACTACTACTACTACTACTACTACTACTACTACTACTACTACTACTACTACTACTACTACTACTATACTATCTATTAAATACAAAATGGAATTGATATGTAAATGCAGACACAAAAAGTTTTTCTTAAAATTAGAAAAATAAGTAAGCTAATAAACTAATAATAAAAAGTTCCCATTAAAACCCGGTTGGACCCGTTAGTGAATAGCTAGCAGTATATTGCGGTCAAATAGCTAGCGATTTGACCGCAAGGATTACTAGTTAAATAAGTTAGCAACTAGCTAGCGAAATGTTGTAATGATTAAGACAGCAATTTGGCCACGAGGATTGCTAGCTAGGAAAGCTATCAAAAATATTTGTTGTTACCTATGTTACCTTTCAAAAATATTCATACTTATTCATATTTATGCCACATATACTATAACTATTTTTATTATTAATCAAAGACAGCTTCATAAACCAACTACACAACATGTGTTGTATTATATTAATGCATCAGATATCTACTAATAACAACCAAAATTTTTTCATTTTTTGCTTGCAGTTACATCTTTTATTATTATTATTACTTTGGTAGATTTATTTAAAATAGTCAATAGCTACAAAGCTATGATAATTAGCTATCAAAGAGATTCAGACTTGTCATTATATTATAGTTAGCTACAATAATATAATAATAATAATATATATATATATATACTATTATTATATGTTAATATAATATAACAATAATAATAATAATTATTATTAATATTATTATCGTTATTATATTTATATTATATTGTTATTTATATGCAAACATATTGTTATAAAATCGTTAAATAGAAACTTGCAAAATGTATATACATGTTATATATCTATAGCCACTTAGTAGCTATAGATTTGTTAGTGGCAAATTATTTATTAGGCAAATTAGGCTCATAATTTTATCACAAAAATAAAAAAGTTAACTGAAAAAATTAATTGGGTTTTAAAGATAATTTGAACTATTAGAACACTTAGATAATGACAAACATTGACAAATTATGAAAGTTATTTCTTGTCCAGAGATTTTATGACTTATCAAAGATCAGACATCTCATGATTACATGATACAATAAGACAGCACATGAAGTACAATGATGGCAGCTCATGATGTACAATGATGGCAGTCAACAACTGTCACTTTTTTTGAAATTATGTAAAAAAATATATTTTGAAATAAGTTTTTGTGTACAAAAAAAAGTTACAAACCTATTAAAGTTGATAAGACTGAAGTTGATGGAAACTGCTTGATTCAAGTCTTTAGTCAGGAAGGTTATTTATGCCAAGATATTTTACAAAATAATACATCAAATAGCAATTAATAATCTTTTGAAAAAGGAATACAAAAATACTTTTTGAAACTTAGAAATCAGTTTTAAAATATATCAGTGATTTAAAAAATGAACAAAAATGGACAAAATTTGGGACACTGATGTTGATATAACAATTGTAGTGTACTCTAAACCTCTTGAAGCTTTGTATTTTTTTTGTACTCTTAAAAACTTCAACATGCAAATGGTTTTAAAGTAATAGAAATAAAAGAAAATGGTCAAATAAATTATCATTCAAACACTGGTGCAAATTGAATCATACAAGGTTCACCCAAATTTTTATCCAATTTGGTTATGATTTCATTCTTAGGTAATTCCCATATTTAAACATCAAATGAAATAGAAAAGCTAATCTATGCATCCAAATTTATTGTTTAAAAAAAAAAAAAAACTATTACTACATTAAAATTTAGCACTTTTTTTATTCAATGAGCCTTTTTTTTTTTTTTTTTTAATTTAATGCTTTTAATGCTTTTAACGGATTTAATGCATTATTCAGAGACATAAAAAAATTAGGAAACACAAATTTAAAACATTTTTTCCAACCTGATTCATTTCAATTTAATTTTCGGATGATTTTATATCATTCTTAGCTTTAATTTTAGATAAATGTTATTTTAACATAGGTTTAAGTTAGGTTAAGGTTTGGTTAATAAATTCATTCCAAACAAAGTAGTCTAACTGGTCAGGAGAATTTGGCCAATGTTTTTTGTCAACTACAGCTAGAAGCTTGTTTCTATACCATTTAAGGGAAAAGTGTGACCAATTTCGTCAACTTGCTGAAATATCCAATTGTTACCAAGTTGATCAATAGATTATTACTTATGAACAGACATTATCTACAACTTATGGTCAGCTTCTCTATGATTTACAGCCCAGAATTTTTTGTTTTGTGTATTGCATAGGCACATCTTTTTATCAGAGAACAACATTTGTAATGCTTTTTATTTGTTTTCTAAAATTGTTTCCTTCTGAATATGTAAAAAATTTTTTTGACTATAAGCAAGTACCTTTTTAAGTCAAAATTTTTGAAGTCAACATTTCACAAGTCAACATTTTTCAAATCAACATTATTCATTACTTAAAATGAAACAAAATAACTTTTTTGGTAGAAAAAATAAAATCTTAAAAAAAATTTGTCTGGTACCACAAAAATTTGAGAAGCTAAATTAAAAAGAAAAAATGTAACATTCTTTTAAGACACCCATTAATTTTAAACTCTAACTTTAAAAATTACACCCATATGTCATGATTTCATATATTCATGTTTACACTTCTGAAAAAGGAAAAAATAATACTTTTTGAAAGAGACCTATATAAGACTGTTATTTTTTAAAATATATTGTTAATATACAATTAAATAAAAACTTCTATGGATGTAACTTTTTATTTTTAAACTGATTTTACCACAATACTTCAATGGAGTATAGATAATTTCGTTAATAAGTATAATATAAATACAAAAAGACTGTTAAAAACAAAATAAAAATAAATAAAAGCAATAGTTTCTTTTGATTCAAAAATCGAAACATTGGTTTCTAAAAGGAGGTCATGATATAACCTTTATCATTCTGATTCAGACTGCCATCTAAATGTGCACATTCATGTTGCATTTCAAGTGCCCCCCTCATTTTTCTGTTAAAATGATTAAACATAACTTTTAGAGTATTTTTATTGTTACATGGAAAATTACCATAAGAATTTTTTAAATATTCCGCTATTGCTAAATTTTCCCATTTTCTTTTGTATGCATTTTGATGGTGGTTATTTTGTTTAACTGATATAACTTTTTTTGCAGGCGCATTCAAGTTTGTACACACCTGCCGATGTATCTTAAAACAATGCCGATGTATCCTGAAACAAATTTTTTCAAACTGTTAATCATTACCTAAAAATTTTTGTGATTATTAAATTTTTTTCTGGGATTAGATCTGTAAACTAAAAGAACGTTTTTCATACTTAAGCTAAAATAAAAAAATAAATTTTTTTCATTAATTATTAAACATTAATTTTGATTAAAGTACAGTAACATTAACATCTTTTTTTATTCATTATTAATTTCGTTTGAATCTAATGAACTGGGTTCAATTTTTTTTAAGTCTCTTTTTTCCTTTCCAATCCTTTTCTTTTGTAGACAACTCAATTTTTTATTTTTATACTGTTTATAACTGAATATAATATTCTTAACTAAAAACTATGCATGTGACTTGTTTACAAAAGTATAATGTAAAAATATACTGCAATTTATGTTTAAAGAAATAAAAGTCAAAATTACCAAAAAAAAATTGTTTACAAAAATTTTTTTTTTGTTGTTTAATCATTTTAATTTGCAATTTTTATTTACCAACCTTAAGTTAAAATAACTAAGGAATAACAAAAAATGAAACAACAAACGAAATGAAACAACAAACAAAAATATCAACAAAAAAAATTGACAAAATACTTCAAGTTAGTGTAACTTGAAGAATTTTGTAAATTTTTGTTGTTGTTAATGTTTTGTTGTTGTTGATGTTTTCGTTGTTTCTTGTATTTTCTGGATTGTTTTTGTTATTATAAGAATTTTAAAATTTAAATATTGTTGAAAGTCAGTATGTAATCTATTAATAAATGATAGAAAAAATATTGAATTAAATAAAACTAATCGCAATATCAAAGTGCTTTTTAAAATTATATTTCACAGTATTTGTACTTTTCACGTTACTTAATGTCAAAACAAGAAATCTTTAAACTATTTATCTATTTAGTAATGTATAATTAACAACTGGTTTTGCGATTTTTTTAGAAGAAAATGATTTCGATTCGAAAAAAATTAAAAAAAACCCTGTTGATCAGTTGCAACTTCCACCGGCTGTCAAGCCCTACTACTGATAGTACTGTGCTCAACTTATTTGAAATTCATGTTGAAATCAAAATCTCAAAACATTACAACCATTGAAAAAAGAATTCACAATTTCTGAGCAGGAGATTTCATTTAATTGGTTTTTGTCAAAAAACTCTAGCAGAAATTTATTTTAAACAAAATAATAACTAAATAAAAATTTTGATTACAAATGTTAGCGAAAAATATTTTTTAATAGATATTCATTTTAAATAAAAAATAAAAATTAAACATTTCAGTTATGTTAAAAACTCTGTAACTAAAAACCTCAAATAATTGACTGTTGTCTGCATCAGCTCCACCAAAAACTTCTTCTTCATCATCAATAAACTCTGCATTTACACTCTGAGAAAGTTTCTTATGAGTTTGATCTTCAAAATGTTGCTAAAATATTAAATCATATTTATCAAATCCATTAAAATACTGTTTCAATAAAATCAGGGACAAACCCAGATTTGTTTTGGTTCTATTAAAGTGATATAGCCCCTAAAAAAATAATTATTACTTGTTATTTTTTATATGCTTTTTTGTTAAAAATAAAACAAAAATGTCATTTTTAAATGCAGTAGTAAATAACTAGTTTTCTGTTTATTTTACCAATTTCATTTTTTCTTCAATACAATGGATTAAACATTTTTTTACAAGAAAGTTTTTCAAAATTGCCAAAAAATAATATTAACTAATTTTAAAATAATTAGATATGTTTCTCATACATAAATTATAATGCAAATTTTTGGTTATAATTTAAAATCCTAATGACTAATAGCTAAATTAACTTTTGAATGATATTAACTTTTAAATTTTTGATTGTTGGCAATTAAAAGTTAACTGCTTTGAATAATGAAATAAAAGTAAAAAAATTTAACTGGTTTATAACTGAGGAAAGCCACCTTCAAAAGATTCCATCCCCCCACCTCCTATTGCCGCAAAAAAACGATACCCGTAAATAAACTTTGAATTTGTTACAGTAAATCAATTGAAATACTATATGTTCAATACTTTATTTACTTTATATAATTTTACACGGATTTAAACTAAAGTTAAAATAATATAATAATGTACAACACGCACAGCTTTTTGTGTCTCACTGACTACCCATTGAATTTTGTGTGTCACTAACGACCAATTGAAACAAGGATAAGAAAAAATAAGTGAAACATCAACTGACATGTTTAGGTTTGGGAGATAGTATATATGTAAGAGATCTATTTCTAAAAATTAACTTAAATATGAAATGAAAAACTTGAATATCAAAACACAAGTATATAGTAAAAAATAGTTATGCAAACAATGATGCCACAATTATTAGCTTTATTAAATAAAATATACAAAAGCAACACTTAGTACATTTTGTGGATACTAGGTTCTAATCATTGAAAGGCATGCAGTCTCTACACCATGATCATATTTTTTTATTTGTGAGTAGATTGTGTCACAGCAAACACTATTTTTTTTAATTGTTACATAACGTTATTTAGAGTGTGTATTTTAGTGTGGCACTCCTCTGGAAAGAAACAAGATTTTCGACCAAAATTTATGACATATTACTCTTTAAATTTATTACTCTTTAAATTTATTACTCTTAAAATTTATGACATCACTCTTTAAATTTTTATTAAATTAAAAATGTGTTAAAAGGAGCTTTTTTATGTATTAAAAAAGCTCCTTTTAACACATTTTTAATTTAATAAAAAAATACCGTGAATGTGTGGTAGTTTTTTAACATATTTACGAAATCTTCAAAACAATGTTTACAAAATCAATAACTCTTAAATCAAATTTTAAAGTGAACTTCAAGAGCTTCGTTTTAAAGTTCCAGGACAAAATATCATACCCATTATCAAAAATGGTAATAAAATTAAAATTTTTTTTTTTCAAATATCAACCCCTACTTCTATCTGCAAAACTCATGAGGACTCTGTAAATAATGCACAATATACTGAACATTGCATAATAAAGTAAACAACTCATAAGAAAGTAAACAATTCATAACGAAGAAAACAACACACATTTTATTAAACAACAAAAAAACAAATCTAAAAAAAATTAAACAACACATAACACAGTAAAAGAAAAAAAGTTTCATTATACTTGTTGAGAAGTAATGATATCCATAGCAACAAATTTATCAAAAGTATCCATAATAGTAGACGAAAAAATAGAAAAAGGCTGAAAAATATAAATAAACAATTAAAAAAATAACATCAGTAAACAATGTTTATAAATAACATAAATGTTTATAATGTTTAATGTACATTTACTGTTTAAAGGTCTAACACATTTATTAAATTGTAATAAATTTTAACTAAATTCAAAATAGAATCCCATGATGCCCCAGGTGGTACTACACTCAAATTGTTTCTCTACACAGCAACACCTTTATATATATATATATATATATATATATATATATATATATATATATATATATATATATATATATATATATATATATATATATATATATATATATATATATATATATATATATATATATATATATATATATATATATATATATATATGTATATATATATATATATATATATATATATATATATATATATATATATATATATATATATATATATATATATATATATATATATATATATATATATATATATATATATGTGTATATATATATATATATACATACATATATATATATATATATATATATATATATATATATATATATATATATATATATATATATATATATATATATCAGCCCTCGGAATTAGAAAAAAAATGGTTGGCAAATTATTGCCGACCTTAATCTAAGTGAGGTCGGCATCAGGTCAGCAGAAAAAATGGAAAAAAAGGTTTGACCATAAAACATAGAAAAAAGGTCTTTAGCCCAAGTGTCAAATTTAGATTACAGCAATTAGAGAATCATCATTTACTTCTTTCAATTTCTTACAAATAATATTGCTTAGTTTTGCTAAACAAATTTATCATGCATCATTGATATGTGCTGGATAAGTTTCGCAACAGTAAACTTCTTTAAAATATTTTCAAGGCTTGTGTATAACTTAGTTTTAGGTTTTATCTACTCATGCTAGGATACTTAAAAATCAAATGTGTCAACAGTTTTTGTTTTGGATATGAAACAATTTAAAAAGTTTTTTAAATTGTTTCATATCCTTGCATGCATTTGAAAAGAAACAATAACAATAACTATGATTTACAACTATTTTAATACTGTAATACAATAACAATAAATATTGTATTGCAACTCATCTTCATAATACCTGAAAAAAAAAATACTGCATTGACACACTACAATAATATTAAATATTGCATTGTAATTCATCTTTATAACACAACAATTTATTGTTATAGTAATAAAAAAAAAATTGTGCAAGTAATAATTAATGATTGATTCTATTACTATTTTATATAATAAATCATAATATGTAGGGTACCAGAATGATAAACTTGGGTAATTCCATTATACCATTCTGGCACCATTTTTGATTAAGTCTGAATATTAACATAATGAAGACTGGCTTTAATGTTTGCTTCAAATCACTAGCTTTAGTAGTAAAAACAACTGATTGTGCAAAAACTAATAGTGGCCTAATCTTTTAGCTAGATCTTCATATGTGGATGGTTTCTTTTTTAACACGGTAATGCTGGAATTTTTTAAACTGTTTTAGCTACTAGATATTCCTAATGGCTGAGAACTACAACAACATTACCAAAAAAGACTTAAAAACTAAAAATTAAAATTCTGCAGCTTCTTGTAACACCATAGCTCATGGATTTAGTAAACAGCTTTACTAAAGTCCGATCACGACAACGATTACTGTTCATAGTAGAGATAAAGACAGTAAAAACTTCATCTTCTTTAATTGAAATACTAACAACCCCTTTTGTTCTGTGCACTTTTAACATTTCAAGCGGTCATAAATTATTTGTTGCATGAAAGATGGTACCATCCAGCTGCAAACAAAATAACTAAACAAATTAAAAACTAAACACTTTTTATTTGGTATGGAGTAATTATTAAAAGAACATTTGTGAATAGTTATGTCATGTAATAGTACCAGTAAAATACCACAAGGACTGGAAAATTAAATTTTTGTTACAAAATTATCCTAAATTACCAATTTCAAATTCAGGGAATTTCTAATAAAACTATTATAAGTAAAGTTTAAAGGTATTGTAAACAGATAGTTTAGAAATTTGAAAAAATCTTAAAATAAGATATTTTGTGGTTCATTCTCGGAGTGTTTATTTTACCTAATTCAAAACATATTTCATACTCTTCAAACCATTCAGAAAAGTTCAAAAATAATCAGCTCAGGTATATCTTGCGCTTCTGAGGTAATTTTTAAAAAATGCTATAGATTGAATTAGCATAAAAAACTCTAAACTTAATAAAAATATTATTTTCACAGAAAACAGACATTTTTTTACTATTGCTAGAAACCATTGTAAAAAAGTTTTGTCAAATGCCCACTATTCTCAGGCCATGAAATCTCGTACTTCATCACAAAAATTAGGCTTTCATGACTTCTGGAGAATTTTCAACAGTGTTTATAATAAGGGTAAATCTTTTATAACACCTCTCTTGTATAATTCAGTTTTTGTCATTTCACCTAAAGACAAAACTAAATTGTTTGCTAAGAACTTCATCATCATCATCTCTTGATTCTACTAGTTGCGTTTTACCTGATATAGCCAACAAACAGGTTAATCCAATGGTTGATGTTCATATCACTCCAGCTTCTTTATCTAAAGTGATATCCTTAGACTCTCCTACAGCTTGTGGTCTGGACAACATACCCGTTAAAACTTTACAGAAGTGTTCTCCAGAGCTATCCTCTATACTCTTAAAATTATCTAATCAAGCGCTTAACAGAGTCTTGTTTTCCAGCCTGTTGGAAAGCAAGACTCTGTTATCCCTATTTTTAAAAACTCTGGAGAGCAATCTGACTTGTCTAACTACCATCCAATTAGTCTTCTGCCTATCATAAGCAAGGTTTTTGAGTCTTTAATTAACAAACACTAAATCTCTCACCTGGAATCTAATAACTTACCTCCTAACAGGCTTGTGGAGCCAAGCCGGAGCCGTGGAGCCGGGGAGCCGCTGTTTTTTGGTGGAGCAGGAGCCGCAAAAATCAAGCGGCTCTCTGCTCTTGTGTTTTTTTTTAAAGAAATAGAATATATATTTTTTATTTTTTTACTCTAGACAAATTTTATTCATTTATTGTTTAACATTGAATTTCTAATTTTTCTAACAGTTTTGGTCTTGTTAAAACGTAATAAAAGTGACTATTTTAACAATTTTGTACTCAACAAAATACTATTCTTTAATAGTATTTCTTAATATGGTTTAGATATAAAAAAAAAAATATAATAAAATTATATATGGAAAAATTACAGCTTTATATTATATTTTTGTATTATATTATATCCTTGAAATTATACTTTTATACTGATACTTTGCTGTTAAATATTCGATGCGCCATTTAATGATCAAAAGTTATTCATATCTTTAAAACTTTATTAAAGTATGCGATCGTTAAACTTGAAATGATGATTTTCGTTTTAAAACTTGTCACTAACACATTTTTAATGTATTTTTTTTCGTAATTACTTTAAGTAATTGTAGTATTAATTAAAAACGTCAACAAACGAGTCAAAATGTTTCTATTTATTTAAATTGTGATTGAAACATCGAAAAAAAAGTCTGCACAACAATCTACCTAATTCTTTTTATTGTTACTTTCAATTGCTAAAGCATCTGAATCTAGCAAAACTATTGTTTGTATGGGCATAAAACAATAAATGAGCTCTCTATCTATCGAACGAGCAAAAGGATCTGGAAGAAAGTATGGCTTTAAGGATAAGAAAGCAGCAATTAGTATTCAACGATCATCAATAAAAACTCCGGCTTATCGAACAAAGAACAAGCCAAAAGGTATAAAGTTTTAGAGTTTTTTAAAGATTAAATTTTGGCAAGCAATATGCAGCTGTGGTTTGAGATCTTGAGCTTTTGTCACATCGTCAACTTTAAACTCGGATTTTTACATCAAAGAATACATGCAAACTAGACTTTTGCAATTTTATTGAAATCACTATGTCCCCTGTTAGTTCTGGCCTAATCTTGCTTCTTGTCATTATTTTAAGAAAATTGGTACAATTTGAGAAACTTCAAGTTCATACCAAAAAGCTTGAATCTATTAATCTGCACTGAGTTCCGCCCATTGAGACATTTTGGAGAATCAGCAAAGGATATTTGAGTAAGAGTGTCAAAACAATAAGTACAGCTAAAGTTTTGATTAGAGAGTTAACATTAGCAGGGGAAAAAACTGTAAAAAACACTGTGCAGAAGTTGATGTCGTCAATTAGCATAAATAAATGTTCGCTATTCAAAATATAGAAAAATATTAAAATAAAAAGCACTTTTATAATCTTCAAGTCCCTTAGATTAAAATAAATATTGAAGTTTTTGCATTAGTTGAACTATTTCATTTTTTTTTTTTTTTTTTTATTGTTTTGAATTTAACGATCGCATGTTTAAACCCAGTGGGCACAGGACACACAAAAGAGGTCTTTTAAACGTCTCTAGAAAGTTTTGGATGCCTTTTGAACGTTTTGGACGCCTTTGGGACTTTCAAAAGACATCTTTTTTAGGTACGTGCCCCTTGGGTAGAATTAGAATTAAAATTCGGACTAAAAACTCTAGTTTTGGGTATATAATATATAGAAAAAAAGTGTTTGTTTACCCAAAACATTTTTTTTTTCAAAGGTAATATTCGATAGTTGAGTAGAGTAGTGATAATAATACAATAACCGTGTTATCATGAGAGTTGGTTAAAAATTAATTGCTGTAGTAAGTATAGTTATAGGTCGGCAAATGTGATCAAAAAAATTTCCAAAACTTGCAATTTTTGGTCATAAAGTTCGGGAGCCGGAGCCGAACCAGGAGCCGAGCTGAAGCCAGATTTTTCTTAGGAGCTGGAGCCAGAGCAGAGCCGTAAAAAAAACAGTTGGCTCCACAAGCCTGCTTCCTAATCATCATTATGGATTTCAATCTTCTCATTCTACTACTAATTTGTTAACGGTAATATGTAGCTTAATAATGCTAGGTTTTATTGTGCATTAGATAGATGTTGAGAGGTTAAAGCTATCGCTCTTGACATTTCTAAAGCTTTTAATAAAGTTTGGCATACTGGTCTTCTCCATAAGCTTTCTTCTTAAGGTGTATCAGGTAATATTTTTAGGATTATTGAATTCTTCCTTACCAATCATAGTATAAAAGTTGTCCTTGATGGACAGCACTCTTCTTCATATCCTGTAACTTCAGGGGTTTCTCAAGGTTCTATCCTTGACCCTATAATTTTTTTAATTTACATTAACAATTTTCCAGAAATTCTCACAACTTAGGTGGCATTGTTTGCTGATGATACTATCATTTATTCTAGTCTTGATAAGAAACCAATACTCACTGATTGCTTGGA
Organism: Hydra vulgaris; assembly: GCF_022113875.1. Taxonomy (NCBI): domain Eukaryota; kingdom Metazoa; phylum Cnidaria; class Hydrozoa; order Anthoathecata; family Hydridae; genus Hydra; species Hydra vulgaris. The sequence goes on along the minus strand of NC_061158.1, from coordinate 48,647,799 downwards.
GGGGGCATTTGAGCTTGAAAAGGATCTCACTTCTGCTACAGAATGAGGCTCTCAGTGAGTGGTGAACTTTGACTTAAATAAAACTTTATCGCAATAATCTTTATCGCAATAATCTAGATCTTCTAGATTTATGAATGGTAATGTACTTGATAAGTCATCAACCTTAATCTTTTAGGATTAACTCTTACTTTCATTATCACATCATCGTAATACTGCTTCTCTTTCTTTTTTCTATAAATACTATAAGGGGTACTGCTAGTGCCATATACTAAAATTCATTCTCGTGTTACTTGTCATTCAATTAAGTCTCATCCTTTTACTGTGACTGTTCGTAAAAATCTAAGAAATTCTTGTTCATCTAGTTTTTTTTCTCGAAAATCATTTTTTTGGAATTTGCCTGTTTTCCTAATTCATATAATTTGCAATTTAAGTTGCCTGTCAATCGTTATCTTGCTCTATAAACTTCAACTTTTTTCTTCCAGTAACTTCCAACTCCAATAGTGGATGCTTGCAACCTTGTTGACCTTGTTGTTGCTTGCAACCTTGTTAAAAGTGAAAATGTTAAGGTAAAAAAAAAAAAAATTCAAGTCGATTTAGTTTTAGAAAGATTTATAATCAAAAGCAGTAAAAACTTTGATTAATATTTGCTTTTAGCATGTGAATAATATGTTTCTTTACACTGTCAAGCTTTGAGTTCTAGTTTTCAAAAGTTTAAAGCACAAATTTTAAAAAAGTACTTAAAATTGTGTGCCTCATTTTTTTTTAATATTAAGGCACACAATTTTTGCCACTATAAACTCTCACAGTTTGTAAACATTATAATGTGAAAATATAGTACAACAGAAAAATGTTTACAATTTAAATTTATTTTTACTTTTTTAGAGCTTCAACTAAGTATAAGACTCATTTAATGCCTTAGGATCTAATTTATGCATTAGGATCAAAAGTTGAACAACAAAACGACAGGTATAGTTTTTTTATTTTTTCTGATTTTGAATAAATATGATTTTAATTAATTTAGTTTTCTGAAGTTTAAAAAGTTGAAAGTTTAAAACTTAGAGTAATTTTTTTACACTGGTCCCAAAACAGTAGGTTAGTTTAATTTTTTTCATACATGAATGGTTAAAACCTAAGATAATCTGAAATTTGATCAATTTAAAACCTTAAACTTTTTTTACTTAAAATTGGACACCCTTGTTCATCTTTAAGTTATGTTATAAGCTGGTAAAATGGGGATCCTAAAGCAGACTAAATAATAATTGTCTGAATCTCTGGCACTGTGTCCACTCACCCATAAGTTACTCTATGTATGTTTGTGTTCTGTTTAAATCTCCGATGAATTGTGAACTCAGTAACCAACTAGCGACTCCAACTATAAAACCATCTCTCACTTTAATCTCTAGTATTTTTTTAGACATTATGTTTTTTCTAATGCATTTCCAAAATATTCCCATCAATATATATATATATATATATATATATATATATATATATATATATATATATATATATATATATATATATATATATATATATATATATATATATATATATATATATAAGCAAAGAATAATAATAAAAAAAAATCGATTGCTACCCCCACCCAAACTCTTAGTTGATATAGCAATAATTATATTTAACAAAATCTGGTCAAATATTAAAACATAAAAGCAGCCATTTTTGTAAAAAAAATTTCACAATTCAGCAAGTTGAATTTTATACATAACAGAAATAATGATGATGGCATAATAATGTTTAAAATATGTGAGACAGGAAATATTTATGTACAATAGAGATTTATCAAAGTACAAAATAAAGCAAGCAACATGCTCAATTAAAATTTCAATTTCTAACATTTCTGTTAACAATAGTTTAATAGTAATAGTATTAATAATAGTTTAATTTGTTAACAGAAATGTAAGCATTTATAGATAATACTTTCAATACTTACGCAATGGTAATCAAACATATATGAAAAAAGCTCTGCCAAAAACTCTGCATTTTCTATAACCTACATAAACAAAAAAGTAAAATAATATTAAAGAAAAATTTTCTTAATCATGCTTTATCTTTTAAAAAATTTAGTTTTTAAAAAATTTATCCTTACATATAATACTCATACAAAAATTAACAATGTCTAATATGAAAATTGTAATGACTAACATCTTTAACTAACTACTAAGAATATTTTGAAACACAGCTATCTAAGAGATAAGTTTAATTTTTCAGTTCATTTCATTTGGTTATGTTATTTACAGAGTGAATGTGTGTGTATTTGTGTGTGTCTTGTATTATACCAAAATGGTACAATACAAAACAAGACAAAACGGACAAAAACTTTGTTCATCAAAACCAATACAAAGCGAAACAAGACTTTATTTCAAAAATTGATATGAACCAAATATTTTACTGCATAAAAATCAGCAGATCCTTATTAAGCTAATCTAGCTAACCCAAGAACGCTACTTATATGGGGGTGATGGCATACACATCAAGGTACCCTGTGATGCAAATTTTGAAATCTTTAAATTTTTTCAGTGGAAAATAATTTAATCTGAATGTTCAAACTAAAAGAAATTCATAGAGCGACAATAAAAACACCTGTAGAATGAGAACCACTACATATAATTTGTTAAAAATTGGTGTAAATGTAACATATGGCCACACCAAACTCTGGATAAAATTTCAGTCAGATTGGTTTATTATGGTAGTTTTAGTTTATATTTTGTTAGTTTTTTGCTAATTAGACCTCAAAACGTTACCAATTACTGTGATATTCTATCATTATTTTTAAAATAAAGGTTACATGAGTGTTCTACTATGTAATATCAACATTATAATTGTTTTACTATAATTGTTTTATTGCTATTGGTTTATTATTATTTTATTGATTTGCTTTTTGAAGCATGGTTTTATTATTGCTACATGTAACATTTACATTCTATAGCCAAAATATTGATTTGCTTTTTGAAACATGGTTTGAATTAGCCTTTTGCATAGTGTAAATATCTCAACATTTCCTAATGTAAAAACCACTTTGTATTATATAGTATTAACTACTAAAGTATAAACTTCTGCCAAAATGCAAAAAAGAAGTGCTAAAAAAAGTGCAAAACCTGGGAAAAGGACTATTAGTTGGTAAAACAAAGCAAAAAAAAATGTTTCTGTTAAAAGAATTTATAATTTCCCTTGAAACCTTCTTAAATACAATGACTTTCAAAATGAAGTGAAAAAACAACTATATAAATCCTATCTTTTAATTATATTACCATCAAATAGCATCTGATTGAATTGTAAGAAATGGTCTTTGATTTTCTCCACAAGAAATTTATTCAAAATAGCTTAATATGCTTTTTTAGTCAAATACAATATTTTTACATGAAATTTTATAATTCATAATTACTAACAGCAGTTAAGGATTAAAATAATGAAAATGTTCATTATAAACCATAAGCTATGATTTTCTGTTGCTTAATAAAATAAATCTAATTATGGTAGCAGTTCTTTAAAGATGCTTACTGTTCAATTCAGTTATGCAGCATAACAATCTTTCTTTGTACTCTGAATGATTATATGGATCACATTTAAATTTATATTTATAAACATAAATTTAAAAATTATAAAATACAAAATTTAAATTCATACATTTTCAATTATTATATCAGTTTTTACAACTACTTAGTACTTTTACAATAAATTCCAATGAACTTAGTATTTAGTCTTACAATAAATTTCAATAAACTTATGCCATAAATACAACAAATTTAGATTCTTTTAATAAATTTAAACAAAGGAGTTAGTAAACCTTTCCTTTAGAAGATTTTCTATTTTTGAATAAAGTTTAAAACATACCTTGTGTTAATAAAAGGAGAAAACAGCTACTGACATTTCTTCCAGATTTTTTTTTATCATTCTTGATGGTTAGAATGTAGGTGGTGAGCAAGAGCCTAAGAGAGTTGGAGACCAACATAATCATCATGTTTGTCTTCAACTGCCTAATTTTCTACTTAGTTATTTGATAGCTACTTCTTCAATTTCTTCAAGTTTTTTAGTTTTTTGGCACATCATATAAGTAGTCAGTGGGATATTTAGATTTCAGGAGACTTAGTTCACTTATTATATTGATTATACTTAACAGCTGAGTTCTATAAAACTGGGTTTTGACATGGTTGAAAGATTGAGAACAACTTTTTGAATATCAGAGAGAAAAAACCAAAATGGTAATGGTAACCAGAAACCATTTATTCAACTGGAAATAAAATAATTTTCAGAACTAATTTAATCAATTTCAAAAATAGTCAATCAGACAGATAAAAAAAATTGGTATTATTTAGTTACTTTTAAATAGCTACTAAATACTGAAGAGACATATTCACAAAAAAATTGGTTATTTAAGTTGACTATTTAAGTACATTTAAAAGCATTAAAATATTTGAGGAAAGTAATAAAATTTTTAATCATTTTTTAATCACCACAAAAATCCACAAAAACCTCAGACTCTAAAACTTAATAATTTTATTTTATTTGTTTGTTTTAAAACAGATTTTAATATATTTAAAAACAAAAGAGTTTTTTTTTTGTTTTAATAAAAAACTGAAAAAAAAAAAAAATAATAAACTTCTGATAAGATACAAGAAGTCATGAAGAAACTTCTAAGAAGGTGCTTACTGATCATTACAGTAATGAAGATATATAATCAAAACTTAAAAAGATTTAAAATGTTATAAAAACAATTTTTTAATTTAACATGTTCACTGCCAACTACGAGTATACGTGTATTCCTTTTTTTTGTTAACTACAAGTATAGTCATAGAGTGCTGTGTACATAGTATAATTTTTTAGATCTGTATATTTTGATTTCTTCAGAAAATATTTTCAACAAAAACAAGACATTCAACAGTGGAGTTCTTAAATGTTAAGGAGCAACATTCCTTCTTTGTATATTATGCTTTAGGTATCTTCAGTAATAAAAGACCTAGTATGTATACATATAAGTCCATCATTAAGCCAGCCATGTTATGCTGTGTCTATGTCAGTCATATTATTGATTAGATTGAAATAAAGTTAACTTAAACAACTTAAATTTTTTTTTTGAACTTTTATTTAAAAAGCTACCGTCTGAGTCTTGAATGTAAAAGGTTCACCATATCCTTGTCGTAACTTAATTTCACCACCAATTGTTGAGATAAGGGAACATGCTACATAAAAAGATTATCATAAGTAAAAGACCATTTACAGCTTAAATTTTGTTTAAAGCATTTCAAAAATATAAAATAATAAAAAAAATATGTGATGAAAATCAAAAAATCCGTAACATGTGTACAAGGCACATATATTATGTAACACATGCAATCAAATTTAAGCTATTAGAAAATAACATAAATACCAAAACATAGAATTGTTATTTTTAGAAAAATTTGCTTTGATAATATATTATTGCAATCCTTATACAACAAGTTGCAACATGAATTCAAATTACAACATGTTACATTTAGATGTATTTAGTGTATTTTAATAAACATTCATTTGCTTTCTCAGTTTAATATGGATACTTTAAATTTAAAAACATTTAGAGGAAAAACTGGAAGATAAACTTTTGTATTTTTCAAACTAATTCACTAAGGCTGCAAGATATCACTAATTATGAGTCAGGAAAAAAATGACAGGAAAGAATTCCAATGCACAGATGTTCAAGGAAAAAAACTAAAATCAAAGTTTTTTTGCATAAAGGAAGTTGACGAGTCACGCGAGATTGAGTTTTGGTTAATAGAATAAGTAGATTGCCAGAGAGTAAGTTGTTAGGCTCAAGTTGAGATATTAGAAGTTTGTTGATTAAAGATTCTGTAATTTGCTAATAATAGTAAGAAGATTGGTTAATAGTTAAAGGAGTCAGATATCTAGAGTATCTAAAAATTGGAGCAACAAATGCCATTTTTCAACAAGCAGGAGAACAAGATGTCAAGCAAGCAGCAGAACAAGATTCATTTAAGCAAATGTTAAAATTTTAGAGAATAATAAAGAGAGTTCTGGAAAACACTTTTGTAAGACTGTAACAAGAATGTTATCCGGACAACAAGTTGTTGAAGGAATAAAGTCAGAAATAAAAGACACCTGTAGCAGGAGTGATTTTTTTCTCTCTAATTTTTAGTTTTTTTATTATTTTAACTTTGCAAGACTCCATAGGAGGCCAGTACAGTAAAGGAGGTTTTCTTTGTGAGACTACATCAAAGGCCAGTACAGTCAAGGAAATTTTATTTGTGAGACTCTTATGAGTCCAGAATAGTCAAGTAGGTTTTCTTTGTGAGATTCCATAGGAGGTCAGTACAGTAAAGGTTTTCTTTGTACTGGCTGTACTGGAGTGAGACACCAGTACAGCCAGTATCCCTACTCAATCTTTTTTTTATAGGCTGCTCAATCTTTTTTTTTCTTTTCATTATTTGGATGTATCAACCATTAATTATAGGTTGATTAATTATTGAATCTGTGAGATAACAGAAGAGAAATTAGATTCGAAATAATGATTTTTTGAGATGATAAAAAGAGCTACTAGATTTAAAAAATTAATTAGGGGAAATATTGATGAATTAGGGGAAATATTGGTCTGATCTCATTACTCCTTGGAAGGAGTAATAAGATCAAATCTATCTATGAGAGATGAAATGTTGGACTTGCCTTTTTTAATGTAACTGTTAAAAATTTTCAAAAACTTCTAGAATCTTCTGAGATAAAACATTATAATGATCTGAGAACAGACCTTAGCATCAGAGTGAGCCTTGAAACCAACAAGAAGACATTAGCATCAGACCTTTTTGTTCTAATTTCTTGCCAAGATAAAAGACATTTCTTCTCCATTTTTTCTTGCGGAAAAGATGAAAGAAATGATTACATTTTGAAATAACATCTTCACAAGTAATTGATTAAAATAGTGAGGCTTGAAACCAACAAAAATGTCTTTCTTGTTGGTTTTAAGTCTCACTCAAGGACTATCAATAAAAAAAAATCACAAAAAGAAAACAAAAATATTTTCATTTTAACTAGAGTTTCTCTTCCAGACAGAAACTATAATATTCCCAAATACAGTTTAGAAGTTTTGTTTGTTTCAAGGTAAGTTACTATGCAATTAAACTTAAAATGAATATTTAAGGCACAAAAATTTTATATATTGCCTCAAATTAGCCACAGTTGACCAGTTTTATGACCTTTTCTGTTAATTAGGTAAGTATTGATAAGACAAACATTTCAGAAAAAATAATGGCCTGATAATTACCACATAAGTGTACCATTTATGATCTAAAAACAGATTCATTTTAAGTAGTGAAATTCATTATAGAATTAAAATTAGGACAAACAATGCACAGAAACATTAAAATTTCTTGATAATGCAAATCATTATGGGATTGATATGATTGAAATCCAAAAAAATTACGAAAAATAGTATTTAAATAAAAAGAAGCAAAAACTTTTTTCCAACATTTTTCAAATTTGTGTAGAACTTTAATTAGTTGCACAAGTAAACAAACTGCATGTAAAGTACACAAGTAAACAAATTGTGTGTAAAGTAAATAAATAAACAAACTGCATGTAAAGTACCCAAATAAACAAACTGCATGTAAAGTACGCAAGTAAACAAACTGCATGTAAAGTATTCAAATAAACAAACAGCATGTAAAGTACACAAATAAACAAACTGCATGTGAAGTAAACAAATAAGCAAATTGTATTGAATTATAACAACTTTTTTTGTAAAGAGAACTTTTATAAATCAGACAAAAAGTGAACTTTAAAAATCAAAAAAATAAAAAGGTTGACCTGCAACCTAAATTATCAAAATCTTTCTTTATTGAATTTTAACTTTTATTTAAAAGATCAAAAAATTGTTTTTACCTAATATCGCTTTTGGCATCATGATCTGAAATATCTATAAAAAAACAAATTCAAATTTTTGAATTCAAGGATTGTCTTGTAATATAAATATGCTTTTTGTCATACTTGGTATAACAAAATGTTTATAATGTGGTAGTTGTGGGTTCCATTTTCACAATGCTACTGGTAGTATCATGCTCAACTTGTTTCTCTGTGCAGCAGCCTTGTTAATGTTCAAGTTGATGGGTTGAACTCACATAAATAATTTGCTTTATACTCTATTCTTTTTTAATTTTTTGTTTTTATTCAATTATACACTTTTTTGATATCAAAATTACAAATAAAACTTGATAAATAATATAAAACATTATTAGTATAAAACAATAATAATATAATAAAATATAACATAAAACATTATTAGTCCTAAATATATAATAATAATAAAATAAATAAAACATTATTAGTCCTAAAAAAAGATAAATAAAAACCTTTAAAGAATATGAAAATAGATGACAAGCTTTCATTGAATCATTAATTTGTGGTAAAACAATACCATCATTAACCAATAAAAGTGATTGGTTGCATAATACTTCAACACCATGGGCTGTTACAGATTCAATATCTCCAGAAAAACCCAAAAAGCTTCAGCAGTAAATAAAATTATTTGAATTTTACAAAAACAAAAGAATTAAAACTAAAGCTTAAAATGTAAAATGTGTAAAACTTACACGTCCATTGATTTTAATTCTTCAAGAATTTCTTCCAAAGCACATTTAAGTTTTTCTCTTGACAAACCTTTTCGATGCAGTACAAGAAAAATATAACTTAACAAATGAACAGGAAGAACTGTGCTTGCTTGAAAGAAATCTAAATTAAAAAAAATAGATGTGACAAAGTCAAGGTAACTGGAAAAAAAAAATTTAGTTTTTAAATCTTAATATTTTTGATGTATTTAGGAAGATTATAAAACTAAATTTTTATTTACATAAGTGGAAATATTATCTTTTTATAATTATTGACGGGCACAAATAATTAGATTTTATCACATTACTTCCTTATTTTACAACATAAAAAAATACATTATCATTTATTTATTTCAAAGAAATGCACATTAGAAAAAGAACACTTAATTCACAAAGATTTAGCAAACAAAAATATTGTTTACATATTCTGATGGTTAATCTGTTTTTATATTACAATATTTCTTAATACTTTTTATTCAATTGGAGTTTAAGTAAAAGTGAATGAGATGAAATAGTGACCAAAATACATAAACTTTTAATATATTTTTTTTAAATGTATTTTTTTTAAAGTATTTTAAGATTAAGCTGATTAAGTCACTATAAAATATCACTCAAGTTTGCTTAACTAAAAGCTCGCTTAACCATAATTCCATTCAATCAAATTTGTAATTTTAATAAATATAAAAGATGCATGTTTTTTTAAAAACCACTGCATAGATAAATGTTTATTACAAAATCTGGAAATACCTTAAAATTAAGTAATTTAAGTAGTAAAACTAAAATTAGTTTAAAAAATTTCAAAACTTCTAATTTTAAAAAATGTAAAAGTATATATTTTACTTTTAGATGTTTGGTACAAGAGGTAGATATGAAAAGAAAGATGGGAGGGAGAGAGAGATGAGGAAATAGTATTTTGAAATAATAAAAAAAAAGATTTGTAACAAAACTAGTTGTTTTGTAATTGTTTTATAACAATAATTACACAACAATTGTTATAAAAAAACATGAACTCAAAAAAATTAGCTCATTATCCTTAAAAATCAGTTGAGTAAACATCCTTTTAAAATTTTCTCAATCATGTCAACAGCTAAATTAACAGCTAGTTCACAGCTAAATCATTAAGCATCATACAATGTATTCATATAAATATAATTCATGAGTTAAAAAAATTTGTTTCAATGCTTTAAAGTATTAATTTTATTATAATATCAAAATATATAAATGTATAAATAAAAATTCTTTTAAAAATGAACAAGTTGAAACAAATTAAAATTTATTACAAGTATTTTTCAAAAATTATATGGACATTTTTTTTCAATTCATTTCTGAAGCTGCTGCCTACTCTAAGTCATATAAATTACCTTCCCTTCACTAGTGTTTTTTTTTTGTCATTTCAACATATTTAACAAAAAGAAAAAATAGTGATCTATTCACCATAATTTAGGTGTCGATTGATAAGGTTATTTTCTTCATCTTTTATATTATGCTCATTCATGTTATGAGAATGGTCCAACAACGACTAAAAAAAGACAATCATATTCATATTATTATTGAGCATGGACCTTGGGAAGATGAATATACATAATATACATACATACATACATACATACATACATACATACATACATACATACATACATACATACATACATACATACATACATACATACATACATACATACATACATACATATACATACATACATACATGTATGTATGTAAGAAATTTGGGTATGGACAATGATAAATTTTTATGGAATTTGGTTGCAAAAAAAAGTTTGTATATGTATATCTATATACACTATATATATATATATATATATATATATATATATATATATATATATATATATATATATATATATATATATATATATATATATATATATATATATATATATATATAATATATATATATATATATACATATATATATACATATATATATATATATATATATATATATATATATATATATATATATATATATATATATATATATATATATATATATATATATATATATATATATATATATATATATATATATATATATATAAAGATATTAAATCCATTGAGCTTGTTCAACATAGGGCCACAAAGGCCACTCACTTGCTTAAAAAGTTTGATGATGAAAAAAGATTAAAAATTCTTAATCTAACTATTTTGACAGATAGAAGAACGCGTGCAGATTACATTCAGCAGTACAAACTTGAGAATAAATTAGACCATGATAACTGGTATACTGAACCAGAAACTTTTACTCCACAATGAGGACCTCATAAATGCCAACATTAAGAAACTGTAAAAAACTGTGCACACTGACACAAATCTTTTACTAACAGAGTTGTCAAATTATATAAGATATAATAATTAACAATGACTGGTAATAAGCCCCTGATCTACCACATGGAACAGAACATGTACTCCTTGCAGTGTAATAATAATAAAAATAATTATATGTACATATATATATATATATATATATATATATATATATATATATACATACATATACAGATGTACACTCGTAGTCACCCGATGGCACCAGGCGACCGAATATTGTGAAGGGCGACTCAAAATACTTTTTTTATGCAATCAAGTCGCCCGAAAGGGCAACTATTGATTTTTATCAGCAGTTCTATTTTTTTGTGTGCGTAATTTAAGAGATTTAAAATATGCAAAGTAACTAATGCAATAAGTAACTAAAATTATAATGAAACTCTATTTTAAAAGTCACAATGCTAAAGTTTGTTTACCGCAGTTTCTATTGTTAATTAGAACAAAATACGAGTAAAATAAAAACAAAAAGGTTTTATCGTTTAAACATTTTTTTTTTTAATTTAATTAAATTTTAGAGATATGTAATAATTTAAAAGATAAGTAATAGAAGTAAATTTGTCCAAAATAATACTAGAAGAGAAATACTTATATTTATATACATATTACAACATTTGAAATATTTTTCGAAAATCTACATATACTAAAAAAAAAAAAAAAAAAATTTAAAGAAATGACTAATGACTCTAGATTGCGTCTGGAAAGGCATTTTAATTAGTACTTTAAAAACTAGTTACTACAGTAAGCACTTTTAAAAACTAGTTACTACTGATCATTAAAAATTTAGTTCAATTTACACCATACAAATTACATTTTAAATTATAAATAAATTCCAATCCCGCAATTATTGTGAGACCAGACAGTCTCCAATTATTTAAAAACAATTTATTTAACCATCAAACGTATATTATTTTAAACTATCTCTAAAATCTGTTTAAATAGAGTAGATATTTATTTCAGTTCCAATCATTTTGTTTACAGTTAATTTGATTAATAATTGAGTTTATAAATAAGATAAAAAAATTCACGTAAGTTGCAACGTTTTTTTTTATTTTTCAATGTAATTTATCGTGATGATTATAAAAGTAATTTCTATATTATCATTTATATTATTTTATATTAATTTCTGTATTATCATTTATATTGTATTATGACATCAGACTTTTTCACTGCACGTAAAAGAAAACTCAAATCTGTTAGTCTGACCAGCGCAAGCAGCAATGATGATCAAAGCAAATATGAAAAAATGAAAAGAATTCAAACAATTCAATCGTCATGGTTAAAAGAATATCCTTGGCTTAGGTACAACAAAATTTTCGAGTTGTATACAGAAGGGAACAAAGAATATTAAAAGGTTTCTAACAGAATTAAATAAGGAACGCAAAAAAAAAAAGAAAAGATCAGGCATACGATGATTTCGAGGATGTCATGATTTGCCTAAATTGCCGGGAGAAGTATTATCACTCCAACCAATTAAAGGAAAACTACACTCCATCAAAAAGCAAGATCAAACAACTTCCATTTATATTCGGTGCTACATCGTACAGAATCGAGAGTGTCACTAAACATTACAAACCCACAAATACACAGCATGTCCTCGCGATGGATAAACAAAAAAAATTAGAAAAAGAAAAAAATAATAAGTTGAGTGAAGCTCAACAAGTCAAAACAACTTTGTTGGAAGCTCAAAAAATACATTTGCAACATTTGTTTTGAAACATATATGTTGTATTAAAGGAGGGTAAGCCATTTTCGGATTACGAGTTTACAGTAAGATTGAATAAAACCAAAGGTGTGAATATTGGTAAAACATATCACAATAGACAAGGTGGTGTAGATTTTGGAATGGCAATATGAGAGGTTTTTTTAAATGAGTTTAGAATGGAATTCTCCAGCGCTAAATTTTTTAGCATTATTGTAGAGTCTATTGATGCCTATAGATTGGAGCAAATGGTTATTTACCTGCGCAATTCAATTAATGGAAATATCAAAACTAGATTTCTGGCAATAGACAATGTTACTCAACCTAACGCATTGCAACCGACAGTCCTAATATTAAAACTTTTGAAAACCAAAATCCGTTGGGATCCTCTCTGGGAATAGCTAACACTGTTGAAGATCTAGAAGACAAATCGAACGGCGAGGAATTAGTACATATAGAAGATGAAATATCTCAACTATTTAACAATAGTGACAACAATAACGATGAATGCAATTTTGAAGGTTTCCTAAGTGAAGAAGAGCCAGACGACTACAATAATGAACTGATAGTACATGCAGAAAATATAGCGCCTCTAATGGTAGGTTTAACTACAGATGGCGCTAATGTTTTAACTGGACAATGTTCAGTAACAGCTAAAAAGTAGGTGCAACAATTTTCTCACTTACACACATTGTTTGCGTTGGAGAATCTTCTCAATGGTCTAAAAGCGCATATTCATAGTTATACCACTATCAGCTTGGAAAGCGAACACAGAAATCAAAGACTAAGTTCTTTGCAAAGAAATTGGTTGATCAGCACTTTATGTCGACGGCGATCTATATTCTTGATGTGTGTAGATTTTTAAGAGGTATTAGTAAAGTTACAATTTTTTAAGAGGTATTTGGAAGGTTTTTTCAGAGTATTAATTCACCACAAACAAAAGTTATAAGCTTTATAAATAAACAACAAAAAAAGTATATATTTAATTAGGTAATATGTGAGTTTATTGTAACATTCACGGCTGAAAACAACAAAAAGTTTTTACAACAAAAATATGCTAGACAATAACATAAAAGCCCTTATTGACGACGATATGCTGCGTCAACAACTTGAATGTAAACGAGTAGATGTTAGAAATATTTTATCTGAGTGGATAATATTGAAGAAAATAATGGCAACTTGGACAAGTGCAAGTTCAAAATCATTTCCACCGCTATCTTGGTCACAAATAGCGACTAATATCAAACCAGATAAATTTGCTAATCTTTTTTCTCTGATTGATTTTTTATTGTGCCATAACTCAAGTTCGGCAGACACGGAAAAAGGCTTTAGCGCAATGAAAAACATTAAGTCATTTCAAAGAACACGAGTCAGTAACAAGTTATTAACAATGCAATTGCGCATCAAGATTGATGGTCCAGAAATGGAAATATATGATCCAACAAAAGCCATTAAACACAGGCTTTTAAAGCCATCACGAAAAAAATAAAAATGGCATCAATCAAAAAAGAAGAGTTGGTTACATCGACAACAAAATTCCAGTTGTGTCAGTTGAAAAGTCAAAGAAAATAAAGATTTTTGCAAGTAGCGATGATGACAGTGATAGAGCTGTAACAATTGATACGATATATAATAATTTTGAATCTTATTTATGTTTTTATTTTGTATTGTTTTTTACCTTTCAAAATATAAATAGTTTTTCTTGTAACAAATAAGATCGTAATAATTACAACACATTAAAAGCAAAGGGTTTTAAAGTATTTGTAAATTTGTTTTTTATATTTGTCAAGAGTTTTTTGTTGTAAACGAATGTCTATTTTTTTATAAAATGAGCGCTCAAATAAAGTTTAATAATATAATGGCATGTGTTTTATTTGAAAGTAGAAAAGCGAATTTTATCAATAGTTTTCGATATTACTTTTATTTGCGCAAATTGTTTTAGTGTACATTTAGCCATATAACAAAAAATGACTAAAACACGCAAGAACTTCGCTAAGTGAAATTTTTTTTTTTAAATGACAACAGGCGACTCAAAGCATTGACGGGCAACCAAAATTAACAAACTGGTTAGTTTCAGTCGCCCTTCTGGCGACTGACCAAAAGTCTAAGTGTACACCCCTGATATATATATATATATATATATATATATATATATATATATATATATATATATATATTTGTATAGATTTCGATATATAGAATATATTCGAGGTTAAGTATTTTGACGTAAGAATACGAAGTCTCTTGTACGTGTTACAGTGCTCAATATTACTAAATAATAGAGCTATATATAATATATATCAGATAACGTCAGTTGTCATTCTACAGTAATTTTTACCTTTTTGTGACGGTTTGTTTACGTTTTTTGTTTGTATCAACGGCTGATGATTGCCTTCGGGCATGAAACTTTAAGTCCCGCTAATCAGTTGTTTTTATTCATCTAAATATAATTATATATATATACATATATATATATATATATATATATATATATATATATATATATATATATATATATGTATATATATATATTATTGTCAGGTCAGGAGTATGGTCTTCATGATCATCCTGCTACTGGTAACATGTAACCCAGTGCAACCTGTTCCATGTTCTGCTGCCTTGCAGGATTTGCTATCTAAGCAAAGGCTGGAAGGAGTGTTCTTCCTGTCATCAGTACTATCTTATATCAGTCATGCCTATAGTTATTATTATTTTTTTTTTTTCCCATATAGTTGGAGGTGCCTTAGAAACTGTATTAGCTCACCTGTAATCTATGTTATATGTATGTTTGTGTTCTGTCTGAACCTCTGGCGCGGTGTTCGCTCACCCGTAAGTTACTTTATGTTCTTTATGTATGTCTGTGTTCTGTCTGAACCTCTGGCGCGGTGTTCGCTGACCCGTAAGTTACTTTATGTTTATGTTTATGTTTTTTATGTTTTTTTATGTATGTTTGTGTTCTTTCTGAACCTCTGGCGCGGTGTTCGCTCACCCGTAAGTTACTTTATGTTTTTTATGTATGTTTGTGTTCTGTCTGAACCTCTGGCATGGTGTTGACTCACCCGTAAGTTGATTTATGTTTGTTTGTGTTCTGATTATACTCTAATGCAGCGTGACCTCAGTAACTAACTACTTACTCCAACTACAAAACGTACACTCACCTTAGACTCCTGTATTTTGTTAGATGCAGTGTTTTTCCTAATGCACTTCCAAAATGTCATGCCTGGTTTTCTCAAAGTACTGTTGCGGGAAGTAACTCCTTTTAACTACTCCAGGTCAGGTCAGGATAATCGAGATCAATCTTGCTACTGGTATCACGTAACCCAGTACCACCTGCCACAAGCCCTGCTGCCTTGCAGAGTGTGCTCTTCTTAAGCAAAGGCTAGGAGAAATAAACTCCGACTAAAAATTCCCCTGCCTTGGGGCTCTTGGTTGAGTAAAGGCTAGAGATGGTGTCTCGATAAAAATACTCATCTTGGGCAGATGTTAACTGCATCCTGCTACTGTCTTGTAGAAGGCCTCCTAGGCAAAGACTTTAGGGGTAAGCAGAAAAGTTCTGCTAACCAGCCTCGAACCCCTTCTTCATCTATTAGGCTGGCGTAGATGTAACCTGTGTTACATTGTTTCCTGCCTAGGATGATGAATGCTGGATCTCCTTGACTCTACTCATAGAATTTTGCTTATACCTCTTTGATAATGGCTATGCACCTCTTCCTGTTATCTCCATATGAGGGTACAGCTCTAAAACTCAGTTTAATGGTTCTGAGGCCGGCTGGTAGTAAGGTTTCCCGAACTCTGTGGTAGCTCTCAGAGAGGCTGATTCCATCAACAGCTGCAAAATATCAGAGTATTAACAGTGCCATGTTGCGCATGGATGGTGTCCCTGTTAATGCTTTTGGTGTGCATTGTCAAGGCCACATAAGGAGCCCTATGTCACGGCTTAGGGTTAATTAACAGGACTGAGACAACTGCATAGCTCATTGATTAAGAGGCTGTGCTCTATCTATAAATGAGTCAAGTTCTCATTAAACCCAAATCATGACCAAAGTAACCAAAAATTTAAAACCTAAAAAACCATCCCCACCACCTAAATATTTTAATATATCTTTAACAAATATTCGCGGTCTACGAAGCAACTTTCCATCAGTTGAGTCTTACCTCCAGCAAAATTCACCAGACTTGCTTGCACTCAGTGAAACAAATTTAAGTTCTGCAATTCCTTCTTCAGATGTCAGTGTTGATGGGTACTATCCTTTGATTCATAAAGACTCCAATAGTCACATGCTAGGTTTAGGGGTATACATACGCATTAATTCCCCTATTTGTCGTGAAATCAGGTTCGAATCCTTTGACCATTCTTTTATGTGCTTTCGCCTAGCACCTCTTCACTCTATCACCTTTCTCTTTGTTCTTTATTGTTCTCCTTCTTCCCATGACTGCACTCTTTTAGATGTTATCTCTGATCAAATTGACCATGCCCTCTCTCTTTACCCCTCTGCCAATATTGTTGTTGTTGGTGATTTTAATGCCCATCACACTGAATGGCCTGGCTCTAACACCACTGATCCTGCTGGCACTAAAGCCTTTAACTTCTGCGTTTCTCAATCTCTTACTCAGATAGTTAACTTTGTGACTCGTTTTCCTAACAACCCTAATCATTTACCTTCACTCCTTGACTTATGTCTTGTCTCTGACCCTAGCTTATGTTCAGTTTCTCCCTTTTCTCCTTTAGGTGGTTCTGACCATGCAATGACCTCTATAAATCTTTCTTCTCGTACTTCTTTTTTGGGCTCACCTCATCATCGCACCACCTACTACTACCCTAAAGCTGACTGGGATTCCTTTCGTGATTTTCTTCGTGATGGTCCTTGGGCTGATGTTTTCTCTCTCTCAGCTGACAAATGCGCCTCCTACCGAACCTCCTGGATTCAGGCTGGAATGGAAGCTTTTATTCCTTCTCGTCGGTTTCAAGTCAAGCCTCATTCTACTCCATGGTTTTCTCCTTCTTGTGCGGCTGCTATATCCAATCGTAATCATTTTTTTCATCTTTTTCAAAAGAACAAATCTCTAGAGAACAAACGGCTATTTATTATTGCAAGAAATCGATGTAAAAAGGTGCTTTCTGATGCTAAACTCCATTATTCTCAGCTCACTAAATCTCGCATCTTATCGCAGAAGTTAGGCTCTAAAGACTTTTGGAAAATCTTCAACAGCATTGTTAACAAGGGTAGATCTAACATTCCATCTCTCATTCATGGGACTGATCTTATTACCTCTCCCAAGGATAAGGCAGAACTATTTGCAAAAAACTTTTCTTCTAATTCCACTCTTGAATCTTATGGACATTCTCTTCCTTCCATTCCAGTCAAACAGGTTGACCCATTGTTAGATATTCAAATCACTCCGGCTTCTGTTGCTAAAGTCATATCTCAATTAAACTCGTCTACAGCTTGTGGTCCAGACAACATTCCTGTCACAGTCTTGCAGAATTGTTCTCCAGAACTTTCTTCAATTCTCTCCAAACTATTTAACAAGTGTTTGACTGAGTCTTGTTTTCCTGCTTGTTGGAAAATGGCATCTGTGGTTCCAATATTCAAAAACTCTGGAGAAAATTCTGACCCCTCCAATTATCGTCCGATCAGTCTTCTTTCTGTTATTAGCAAGGTCTTTGAGTCTTTGATCAACAAATTCCTCAAATCTCATCTTGAGTCAAATAAACTACTGTCAGACAATCAATACGGTTTTCGATCCTCTCGCTCTACGGCCGACTTGCTAACTGCTGTAACTAAAAGATTTTATCGTGCATTAGATGGAGGCGGTGAGGCTAGGGCGGTTGCTCTTGACATATCTAAAGCTTTCAACAAAGTTTGGCATGCTGGTCTTCTCCATAAGCTTGCTTCATATGGTGTTTCTGGGAAAGTTTTTGAGATTATCAAATCATTTCTTTCTAACCGGTTTAATAAAGTCATCCTTGAAGGCCAACACTCTTCTTTATTTCCAGTAACTTCTGGGGTTCCTCAAGGTTCCATCCTGGGTCCTGTTTTGTTTCTTATCTACATAAACGATCTTCCTGACAACCTTTCGTCTAAAGTAGCTCTTTTTGCTGATGACTCAACTTTATACTCCTGTCTTGACAAAAAGTCTTCTCTTTTCGATCGCCTAGAACAAGCAGCTGATCTTGAATCTGATACAGTAAACGAATTAGTAATAGATTGGGGTTCACAGTGGCTTGTGAATTTCAACTCTAAAAAAACCCAATTGCTTACTGCAAACAACTACCGTAATATGGTCAACATTCCTATATTAATGAATGGCAATCCTCTTACTGAGTCGTCCTCTTTACGTCTTCTTGGATTATTGCTTACTACTGACCTTTCATGAAAACCATATATACAATCGATTGCTAAATTAGCTTCTGCTAAGGTTGCTTCTCTTTATCGTGCTCGCCATTTTCTTACTTCTGATTCCATTCTCTACCTCTACAAATCTCTTATTCGTCCCTGTATGGAATACTGTTGTCATATTTGGGCTGGTTCTTCTAACGATTCACTTTCTCTTCTTGACAAGGTCCAAAAACGCATTGTAAATGTTGTTGGACCTGGACTATCTGCTAAGCTTGAACCTCTTTCCCATCGTCGTAAAGTTGCATCTCTTTCTCTTTTCTACAGATACTATCATGGTCACTGCTCAAAGGAGTTATCATCTCTAGTTCCATCAACTAAAATTCATTCTCGTTTTACTCGTCATTCAGCTAAGTCTCATTCATTTACTGTATCTGTCCCTGCATGCTCTAAAAACTTTTATTCATCTAGTTTTTTTCCCCGCACTTCAATCCTTTGGAACTCTCTCCCAACTTCATGTTTTCCTGACTCATACAACCTTCAACTTTTCAAGTCTTCTGTCAACCGTTTCCTTGCTCTATAACTCTGTTCTTTTTTTTCCTAGTAACTCCCAACTTGATAGTGGTTGCTTGCAGCCTTGTTGGGAGTGAATGCAAATAAAAAAAAATATATATATATATATATTTATATATATATATATATGTATAAATATATATATATATATATATATATATATATATATATATATATATATATATATATATATATAAATATACATATATATATATATATATATATATATATATATATATATATATATATATATATATATATATATATATATATATATATATATATATATATATGTATATATATATATATATATATATATATATATATGTATGTATATATAAATATATATGTATATATATATACATTTATATATATATATGTGTGTATATATATATATATATATATATATATATATATATATATATATATATATATATATATATATATATATTTATACATTTATATATATATATATGTGCGTGTATATATATATATATATATATATATATATATATATATATATATATATATATATATATATATATATATATATATATATATATATAAATGTATAAATATACACATCTATATATGTATACGCCTCAATATATATATATATATATATGTATACGCCTCAATTAAATTAAAAGTACAACATGAGCCAAGTAAATGCATAAAACCAGTTTTCAATATTTTTTATCACTACTGAGGTTTATACCAAAAAAATCGTCTTCCTATTATAGTAGAATATTTATCAATCCTGTACTTTACTTCATCATTGTGTTTCTCTTTTTATTGTAATCATTATGAAAAAAATTTCATTACATCACATTCTGTTGTTTGAAGCTTGTATCCATCTCGAGTGATTGCTTATTGCTTATTTAACTATTTTTAGCAATTACTCTTATAGATATTTCATCTCTTGCAAGGTCTGTAATAACTTCTGTAAGACTTTATTGTTATAAAAAATCTTTTATTGTCTTTATCTCTTTTCATTTTCTGGCTTTTCTTTGAATGATGTATTTTAAGCAGTTTTATTGACATTAATGCTACGCATCTTGAAATGATTCTTCGAGGCTAAAAAAACAGCTGTTTTACTGTTACTGTTAAAGTTTTAAAAAACCCTAATGGGAGTGTAAATAGAAATACAAATGACTGACTTCAAAAGTTAAATAATTGAGTTAAAGATTAAGAAAAAAAAAAAGAATTTTTAGATTTTAGTGCCAGCAAGGTCAGTGATACAAGGTCAATGTGATGAGCATAAAATTTAACAACAACAACAATATTGGTTGGTAAATAAAGAGAAAGGGTCAATTTTTTATGTAATAGCATCTAAAAGAGTCTAGTTTTGAAAAGAATGAGAATGAGAAATAAAAAAAAATGATTATAGGAAAACTGGGGTAAAAATGAGGTACTTATGGTAAAAGCCATTCTAGAGTAACAAAAATTATAAAAGTAAATACAAACTTACTTGGAAATAAAAGAATACAATATTGACTGCATTGTAACAGGCAAGAACATCGAAGAATTTAAACTTTTTAATTTATTAAACTTTAAAAATAAAGGATACAAATACTCCTTTTTGATCCATGCTTGGGGCAAAATGGAATATTTATGTAATAATGAATAATTTAGACTTATAATATTATAGCCAGTTATAGCCATAGCCTAAATCCTATAACAACTTATAGGCAAAATATAATTTATAGTGAGTCATAGGTCTAAAATAATATGCTAGTAGTAGCACTAGCTAGTAGGTCAACAGCGCTATATATAAAACCTACTATAATATATTTGTCCATTTAATTGAATAAATTTAGAATTAAGCTAGAAGCATTATAGATGTATAGTTACATGTTTTTAAAAAAATGACGAAGTCTGGGTAAATTGTGAAAGAAATCCATTTTGCCCCATTGTAACTACCTCTTTTTACCTATTGTAATGTGACACATTAAAATGTATTATAATCGAAACTGTGTTGATTTTATTGTTAAAATTATTATTCAATTTATTATTTTATTAGTCAACAATGTAATATGATTAAGGTGCAATAAAAACTTTAGATCAAATTATTAAGTACTAGATTTTTAAGTAGTAAGTTAAAAAAATTGGAAAGAAATAAGAAAACTTGTAACAATAATGATGCATGAAAAGTGGACTATAGCTCAAGATGGTGTTGTCTTGTATTGTGTTTCTTCAAATCCAAATAATTACAATATTTTTGAGGCTCTGAAAAGGATTAGCAAAACCTCATTTTCTCCTATTACCCGGTTTATCCCAGTTCCCCCCTAAGCGTAGAGGTGCTAAACATAAACAAAAAAGTATAAGCAGAGGATTTAAACCCAATTTCATGACAAATAGCAGAATCTATATGTAAGTATATGAATAGGCCAAGCATGTGACTAGTAAAGCTTTAAAAGCCAATGAAAGGATAATATCCATCAACCAAATATCTGAAATTAAAATAACTGAAATATAATTAGTCTCACAAAGAGCAAGTAGGTTTAATGGATTTTGCAAGAGGTAAAATTCAATTAATGAAAAGTCACTTTAAAGACCATGAAAACTTGACTTATCTGTAGATAAAATCAGCCTTTCTAAGAGCTGCAACAGGTTTTAAATACAAGCCAGCCTCAAAACCATTAAAAGAAATTTTAGAGCTGTATCCTCATTAGAGGATTGCAGAAACAGCTAAATAATTACTAAAAAGGAAGTGCATAAAAAAGGGTATTTAAGTTTTTTAAAAGTTGTTGTAGCTCTTAGAGGGGCTGATTCTATTAACAGGTTAAAAATATCGGTGTATTAACAGTGTCATGTTGAGCATTTATCATCCTAGGCAGGACAAAATTCAACACATGCTTACATCTACACTAAATTATTAACTTGTTATCATTAACTTTCTGCACTTCTGTAAAAACTTTTCTTAGGAGACATTTTATAAAACAGTAACCAGTTGCAGTTAACATCTGTTCAAGATAAGTTCATGACGGCACTATCTTTAGCCTTTACTCAACCAGTTGCAGTTAACATCTGTCCAAGATAAGTTCTTGACGGCACTATCTTTAGCCTTTACTTAACCAGTTGCAGTTAACATCTGTCCAAGATAAGTATTTTCATGACGGCACTATCTTTAGCCTTTACTCAACCAGTTGCAGTTAACATCTGTCCAAGATAAGTATTTTCATGACGGCACCGTCTTTAGCCTTTACTCAACCAGTTGCAGTTAACATCTGTCCAAGATAAGTATTTTCATGACGGCACCATCTTTAGCCTTTACTCAACCAAGAGTCTTATAGCATAAGATATTCAAGTCAGAATTGACTTCACCTAGACTTACATATGAAAAATGAGTTGCATAAGGCAACATGACATGATTTTATTTTATTTTTACATATTGTCAGTGGTAGATTGATCATAATGATCCTAATTTTGACCTGACTAGATTACTGGAACATATTACTGGAACATATTACTGGAACATATTACTGGAACATATTACTGGAACATATTACTGGAACATATTACTGGAACATATTATGGGAATAAATTACTTCAACAAATTACTAAAATGTATTAT
Source organism: Hydra vulgaris (assembly GCF_022113875.1). NCBI lineage: Eukaryota > Metazoa > Cnidaria > Hydrozoa > Anthoathecata > Hydridae > Hydra > Hydra vulgaris. The sequence goes on along the minus strand of NC_061158.1, from coordinate 48,624,663 downwards.
TAAAATAAATTACTGGAACATATAACTACAACATATTATGGGAACAAATTACTCCAACAAATTACTGGAATATTATATTGAAACAAATCGCCGCACATATTACTAGAACTAATTATGGGAACAAATTACTCTGACAAATTACTGGAACAAATTACTTTAAATTAATATACTATTTAAAAGTAATAAAACGTCTTCAAAGTCTTCAATTCTATTTAATTATTATTAATGTTGATTTTTTATTGTATACAATTGTTTGATTACTGGTTATATTATACTGCATTAGTTGATTTATGGTTAAAAATAAACAAATAAACTTAAGTTTAAATTTATAAAATAAAATTCATTTTAAGAAAATAAACATAGCTTACCTCTAAATAAATAGGCATGGATAAAGATAAATATGTAATGCCACTATTTTTCTAAACCAAAATATATTCCAAAAACGTAATATACAATACTATATTATGTAAATAATATAAATAAATTAGTTTAGCATTAAATCAACAAATATTTTATGAATTATAACAATTATATTATGAAAACACGATGTTAAAGATAAAAGTTGTATGAAAAGTATAAATGCCATAAAAGTACATTTTCAGTAGAACAGGCTATAGGTATAATCAATGCATTTGGCTTGCAACCTAAAAAAAAAATTATATCTAACAAATTATATTTTAACATTTTTTGACCAAATGCTTCCAGATAAGGTAAGATTTAGCAATAAAGTACACAAAATATATATATAAAATTGTGCAACAAAAAAAAAAAAAAGATTTTTAAAACAATTGATTTACCAAAAATATTTAACAAATTAAATTACAATTAGTTCATAATTATCAGTAAAAAAAAAAATTTTTTTGAATATATACATTTTTTTTTATTGTCTGTTATTATTTTTTAACATTTTTTTGTTAACATTTGCTATTATACTGCAAGTATTCAAATATTTTTTATCTGATGACTGTTATTTCATTTCACTGTGTTTTTATTAAAAACAAAAAAATAACAAATTATAAAACCTTTTATTCTAATTTCATTCAGCAGTAAATTTGATATACTTAATTGACAGGTAGATTTTGGCAAAATAACACATTTTTCAGCCTCATGAAGTGAACCTAATTTCTTAAAAAAAAAAAAAAATGTTAAATCTTTTTTTTGTAACAAAATATTAAATAATATATAGTTATAAGATAAAAAAATACATGGGTTTACCCACAGCTACTGTGTTTTGCCCAAATAAAGAGTAAGCTGGCAAAACACTTGCTCAGCTGTGCAATAAATTATTATACTACTTTATAATTTTTAATATTCTAGAGTTTTTTGGTGGAATAGTTCGCTATTCACCATTAAATATGATTTTAGTTTTTTTTTATAAAGAGATGTGTTTTGTTAATCTCGAATGATACTTGGAAGAATATTCCAAAGTCTAGGACCATAGTGGGATACCGCCTGATCACCAAAACGATTGCTGGATTTTGTTTCTTTTAATTTCAGAGTTCTCTCTGATGTTGAAAAGTCAATCAAATTACACAATGATGCTGGCGCTTCCTGGATAAAAGACTTGTGCATTATTAATAAAACCTTGAAATAAATTCTTTCTCTAATTTTAAGCCAATGCAAATTGATAAATACCTGGTCATCTATTTGATTTTCTATTCTGGTTTTAAATACTAGTCTTGCTGCACAATTTTGAACAGACTGCAGTTTTTTTAATAGTGACCTTTCAATTCCAAAGTAGAGGGAGTAAAGAGGGAGTAAAGAGGGAGTTGCAATAATCTAGCTGTGAAAAAATTAATGAACATACTATGATGCACAAATCTTTATGCGATAAGAATTGTCTTATTTTGGATATTTTGCTGATTATATACTTTAACAACTTTTGACAATCTTATTTATCTGTGCTTTCAAAGACAGTTCATTGTCAAGTATCACACCCAAACTTTTTGTGGAGTCAACAAATCTAATGCATTCCTTGTTAACAAAAGTACCTTTAATAATAATATCTTTTTGAATGTTAGGTGGTGCCATAATTAGTATTTTTGTTTTTGATTGTTTAATGCATAAGAATGATTCGCTCATCCATTTAGAAATGTGTCCAAGACATTCTGGTATATCCAGAACTAATGCATTATATTGCAAAGAAGGAAGGAATGCTTTGAAAGCTTGATGATCATCTGAGTATCCAAAAGTTTTAACATTGATTATGTTCAGATGTTTGTACAGTGGTCTCATATAAATATTAAAATGTTTTGGACCCAGTACTGCACCTTGCGGTGCTCCATATTTGACATTTTGGTTTGTAGAGTATGAGTTACCAATTTTAATATTTTGGGTACAATTAACTAAAAATGATTCAAACCACTTGTGAGCTGAGTCCATTATGCCTATTTCACTAGTTAATAGCCCAAGTACTTTTTGTTGATCAATAGTGTCAAAAGCAGCACTTAGATCAAGTAACATAAGTACTGAAGGTGTATTCTTATCAAAGAGTTCAAAAATATCATTGGTAAGCTTCAGCAAAAGTGTTTCAGTGGAATGATGTTTTTTGTATCTATTATTGATATTCTATATGAAGATTGTTTGTTGTCATGTGGGAATCTAGACGATTGGAAACTACTCTTTCTATTAGCTTGCTAATGAATACTAAATTGGAAACTGGTCTATAATTTTTGTGTATCTGTGGTGGCAGAGTCTAACTTCTTTATTATTGGAAGTAATGTAGCACTTTTTAGACAATCCATGCTGCTTGATTCTAGCAATAGGTTTACTATTTCCACCCATATATGTAACAATGTTTGTAAATTATTCTTTAGTAGATATACTGGAATAGGATCATCTGGAGAACATTTTATTCCAAATGACATGGCTATATTTTAAATTTCTTCATAAGTTGTTGGATCAAAATTTCTTAAAAACTGACCATTATAATCTGATGCGCTTTTCTTTGTTTGGGGTGTTAAAAGATTTGATCTGAGTTTTCTGATTTTTTCGGTAAAATAACTGTTGAAGTTGTTAGCCAGTTCTTCGTCTGAATTCGCTGATGGTAGTACATGTTCCTGAGTTTTATCTAGTAGCTTGTTTACCATTGAGAATAGATTTTTATTTGAGATGTTTTTATGTAATAGGTTAGAGAAACACGTTCTTTTTCTACATAAACAGTAATTGTTGTTATATATTCTTTTTTGTCACTTTCAATTTTGGTTCTCTTAAATAATTTTTCTGCTTTTCTTTGTTTTTGCCTTAGTTGCATATATTTCCCATCAAACCAATTAGTAGGAAAAGGAGAGTTCTGGCTCATTTTCATTTTTAACCATATTTTCAACCATATATTTAATTAAATATATGGTTCATTTTAATCCATAGTGTGTATAAATTGTATAATTAAGAAATAAATTTTTAAATCAATTTTTTTAAATTTAAAAATCAGTTTTCAAATTAGTGCTAAATTCGTTTCTTATCATCACTGAATTTTCTTGTGTGACGTCATCAGTCACGTGACTTGTCAGTGCGCATGCGCTGGATTATTACGCATAATAGTAGCATTGTCCTAACAATATTCTATTGGTCTCTTATAGCATATAATTCTATTTCAGTTGCAGATATGATTGCATTATTAACGATATAATTATCATATACAGGTATTACAGGTTGACCAGTAACTACTTCAAATTTTAAATTTTGACACACAGGTGCCCACCAACTAGATCTAGCTGTATCTAGTGTAAGTACTGCTCCAGAACTCATCAACCTTTTTGTAGTTGTCAAATTTAATCCAGAAAATCCATTACCTGGATTTGTATTGCCGAATGGTGTTTCAGTTGATATTAATTGTGCAATATTTTGATAATGCATAGATATCATTGGAAGGAATGCTTGTTTAAATATAATACTTTTCCAGACGCCATTAATTTTATATTTCAAGCGATATTTATAATATCCATCATTGTTTTTATATTGCCAGTTATTAAATAATTGACTATATTTTGAAGCTGTAGATGGAGTAGAACTAATCTGATTATAAGCTCCATAATAATAATTTGGAAATAAATCTGATGCTAATTGTTTAACAATTAGCGTTTCTCCTGGTATGTAAATTGGATAATAAATACTGTTAGCATATAAATTATTTTTAGCTACAATCAATGCATCATAGAATTTTTGAGCTAAAAAATTTGTTGAAGCGAGTCATAATGTATGATGTCTTTGTTTATAATTCTCATGGAAGGTGGAAGATTATTAATAGATATGCTTGATGTGTGTGAAATATATTCTCCGATACTTGATAGTGCATTTTGAACTGGTGTCGCCATCGTGAAATTAGCTGCAACCCATTCATGTTGCATTTGAAAAGTAACGAATGGAATTATATTCGATTTTACTTGGGAATTCGTTAACGTGTAGAACTGATTAGATGAATACCCTATATAATCTCTTATGGTTTGAATAAAATTTAATAGAATATATCTATAATTATCATTCCAATCAGCTATAGAATCTGTTTCTCCTTGACTCCAAGTTATACCACAAAATTCTGCGTTATAATGTGATAAAATATATCTAATTCTACGAGTTAAATTTCTAAATCCAGTTCTGTAAGGCATAAAATAATCATCACTAAAGCCTTTACCACCTAGCATACAAGGAAGTATCGCCAAATTTTTATCTGAATTTATAATACTTAATGTATTTGAAGTGGTAGCATCTTGCATTATTAAACCGGCTAATATTGAACCGTATCCAGCATAACACATATTACCTGATTCATTTACTTCTAGTCTAAGAAAACAAGGAAATAACACATCATTTTGTCCATTATCCATTGTAAATTGTACTATTCATCTATGCATATAATTTACAGTAGTCAGTAGACTGTGTAAATATTGAACGATTTCAACTGGTGGTGGTAGTCCATAAGAATCGAAACTTAATTTATCATCTCCATCTTTATACCAGCAAGTCCAATGAAATCCATTTGAACTTGAATCTCCAGTATTTAATATTCCACATTCTTTTTTTTTGTGTATTTTTTGGTAATTCATCTCTTACAAATACACCTCTATTTTTTTTTTTAAATTTTTTTGCTGCTTTTATTAATTGAAAGTTTGTTAGCGGTTCATTTGGTAAAATGATTCCTTCAACATAGATTAGTTTTTCCATTTTTATTAATAGTTTTAGATTTTTTTATAAAAAAAATCAAGACTTTGTTAGATTTTTTTAAATGATTTTTAAAAAATTGCTTACCTGTTTTTTATCTTATTTGAGACTCGTCGACTTTATTGTGCCTGCCTGCCTACCTGTGCCTGTTTATTTCCAATCAATCTGAAATGAAAAGTTGGGTTTTACTATGTCAATACTATCCCTTTCATTCCAATCAATCTGAAATGAAAAGTTGGGTTTCTCTTTTTCTATACTTAGATCCCGAAGGGATACTGACTTTGTTAATTTATAATGTCCATATGCTAATGTATGAATTCCATCTTCTAAAATAATTCTTTTGTCATCTTCAGCACTGAGTGCTATTTTGTTTATTTCTTCTGTATATAACATCATGTAAATGAGATCTTATGACATTCATTTTTCTCATTTGATCTTTTCTATTCATAAGACAATCTTTGTAATCTTCATGTGTTATACATTTTTTAACAACATTTTTCTTTACTCCCATACATTTTTTCTTATCTTCTCCATTTATTTTGTATGAATACAATTTTGATCTTTGACCTACAAATTCTTCAATTTGTGCTCATTTTGATTCGTCTATAAACATGCCTATTTTTAGCATATTCTTACCTGTTTTAAACCATTAGTAGTGGATGGATGATTTTTGTCAAATTCACTTGTATCAAATTTACTTTCAACATCATTTACAATATCTGAATAAAAGTCTTCTGTTTTTATTTCATAGGCTAAAGAATCTGTGTCTGTGAATAACAGTTTAGCTTTATCTGAATATTTATTTTTTATATAATCATAGTAAAATTTGTACATTAGTATTTTACTCAAATCTAAAATGCACATACCCAAAGAAATTGGCTTATCACAGACTAGTTTTGTCCTTTTCATATGTATTGCTATTAATTTTTCATCAAATATTGTTCTACTTTCGTAATTTAATAGAATTCAAATTTTTTAACTCTTCTTTACTCATCCATTGAAAACCATGTGTGGGAAGTGGTTTACTCATAGCCCATCCATATAAATTATTTGCATCTAAATACTGTATGTTAGTAGATTCTTTACTTTCATCATAGGTTTCCATATATTTATTTTTAGCAGTTCCTAGTCTGTTAGAAATCATACTAATACCTCCTCATATTCCTTGTTTAATCATTAAGATCATGTTATAATCACTTAATAATTCTAATTCTACTTTAGATATTAACAATGCAGCATCCCAAGCTAATCCTGGTGATGTATAGTACCAAGCAGGATCTAATTTAAAATTTTTCATGCAAAGATCTCTGAAATTTTCAAAGATATCAGCTAGTAATAATACATCTGAAACATTGTATAAATTATGATAATCTTTAAAGGTTTTACAATCAAACTCTTTCCATACAGTTTGTGCATGTAAATAATCTTCATTGCTTATTTCTTCACAGTTTAGCCTAGAACAGAACGATTATTTAGGTGGTAGTTTAGTTTCGTCTAATTTATTAAAGGAATCAACCCATTCATAGGGATATATACCTTTTCTTAGTAATAAATCTACTTTACTACTTGGATATAATTTTTTAATATTCTTATATAGTTCTTTAAGTTCATCTTTTGTTAAATTTTTAGTTAATTCATCTAAACTATCAGCCATGAATCTAAAACTATCAATGAAACGTATTTCTCTTTTAACTTCAACTTTTTTTCCTTCTTTATTAACAAACTCACAAACTTTAATTTCTTTATAAAAACTAATATACTTTTCTTCATTGCTGGGTATGCAATTTATTTTTCCTCCTTCTGATTTTCCATTTCCTGACAATTTCTTTATAAACAAGTAGCAATCATAACCTGATAAATTGAAATAGGACTGAAAAGAATTTTAGAATTTTAAATTGTAAATTACAATCTTTATGAGCAGCTCCTCTATATTTACCAGTAATATGATAATGATCGCGTACTCTATCCTCTTTTAATATTTCTTCGCAAATGTGACATACTTTTGCATTATTAAAACTTTCTTTGTCTTTAGGTGTAAATATCATCTTTTTTGGGAATCTTAAATAAGTGTCATAAATCTTCTTTATATCTGCTTCTAATCTATCAACAAAAATTTGTGCTACATCATCTTCTTCACTACTTGCAGTAAATGTAACTGGTTTACTTTGATATACACTTTCATCAAAACATTTGATATAGTAACAAAAAGAACTTGGTGTATGTCTTTGATATTGTTTTGTATAAGATTCATTTGGATTGGGTGTACAAGTGTTGATAGGTTTAATAAAACTTTTAAAGTCAGCATAAACTACAAAGAGTACTCTCATAGATTTTTTAAAATGATTAAACTTCATCATTGTATTTAGCTCTGGAAGTTCAATACGTACTGAATCATGAGTGTCGCAATACAATTTATGCTTTGATAAAGATTCTTCAGTACTAAATCCTTGTAAGCAATTTCTACAAAAGTGCTTTTTACCGTTATGTTCAGATATTTGTGATGAAAGTAATCTACTTAAATTTTTTATTAAGCAATAATGATTAGTTTCATCATTTGAAATGAGTAATAAATCTATTTGATGTTGTCTATTTTTCTCATTTGATCTTCTTAAAGGATAAACCGAACTTTCATATCCAAAGACATTGATACTTATGTCTTGATTGTTTTTTTCAAATTGAGTAATTTGAAGGAGTGACACTAGAAATTTTATTTTTTCCCAATTTAATTCCTCAGCTTGTTTTATCAAATCTTTATCTACTCTTTCAGAATTTTTTTCTCTAGTATTAAAAAATCTAGCAACACACCACTTAAAGCATTCGTTGTCTTCATTTTTAATATTAATGATTGCTTTTTTAGCTGCTAACTTTTCAAGAAGAGGAATGTAAGAATTACCTTTAAGTGGTTTATATTCAATCATATTAATATCCATCTTTTCAACAGAAACAAATCTCCAACTTGATCCCAATTGTTGAAATGTGGGCAAGGATTCTAAAATTTTATTTGCAGCTCTTTCATAAAAGTCATCTAAATCTGTTGATTCTAAAACAACTTCTGCTTTTGTTGAAAAAGTTGCAATAGTTGTTATAGTTTCTCCTGATTTAAGATCAGTACACTCCATTTCACATGAAAGAACGATATAGATCTTTGATCCTTTATTGCTATTTAGTATTTGAATGATATTATTTTTAGCTGATTTTATAAAGGATAAAGCATCATATCCTTTAACACCTTTTGCTGAAAATTGTTTAGTTACATTACTAATAGCTGTTTGTGTCAATTTAAATTCTATTTTTCTCTTTTCTCTCTTCTTTTCTTTTTTAGATTCTATAGGTTTTTAAACATGTTTACTTTTAAATCCTACTTTTTCATACAAATTAAAAACTGTAGATTTTAATGTATTAATTTGCGTAGATGCTATTTCTTTAATAGGATTAGGAATATATGACATAACCCAATTTGTAAGTGAATTGATTTTATTAAAAAATCTATTAGTAATATTTGCCATTTTATATACAAAAGGAAATTATTTATCTAATTTTCAAATTTTTTATTTTTTCTTGTAAAGAAAATAAAATAAAAAAACTAAAAAATTTCTTTTCATATTTTTATAGATATGAAAAGTCTATAAAAATAATTTTTTTAAAGAAATTATTCTACATTTTCTTTTACATCATCATATTTAGATTTTATTAATTCTATTTTTATACCATTTTATTTTTAACTTTTCCATTACGTAAATATAAATATCTATATCCATGTTTTTCCAATCTGATATAATCATATATAGAATTGTATATTTTAACTTCTCCTGTTTCTGCTTTAGTTTAATAGATGCTGGATTTGTTCTAATTTTTGTTAGTCTGTCATATTTAGGATCTCTTTCTTTTTTTTCTTTTATAGGATAAATTCTTGGTCTTCCTACAGGTCTTTTCTCTTTTTTTACTTTTTCTTTTATAACTTTTTTTACTTTTTCAATCTTTGGTTTTTTTTGTTTTTTAGCAATGATATTTGATTGCATGGATTCTATATCAATTAAATTATTATCCATAGCAATCATAACTAATGCAATATGATCTTTAGATGTTTGTTGTATATTATTTTCTTTCAGTAATTTTAATAAAAACTTTTTTGTATATTTTATTTTATCACTCATTTTTATTATATAAAGAAAATTTATTTAAATTATTTGAAGATAATTTAAGTATTAATGTTTTTTTGTATATTTTTTTAAAAAAATTATTGTATTTTTAAATCTTTGCAAATCTTCTTTCTAATCTTCTTAATTCTAATCCTGATTCTACTACTAGTTTTAAATCGTCTTCTAATCCTATTGCTTCTATTCTTTCTTCCCACTCTTCGTAATCTTTTTGTTCTTGTTTTAATTTTTTAATTTTTTCTATAAATTTTTTTGATATTGATTCTATTATTTTAAAAGCAACTATTGCACATTCTAAATCTAATACTTTTTGTTCTCGTTTTACTTTCGTTATTTCTTTTTTTAATTCTATTATTTCTATTTCTGATATAGATGATTTTCTTATTAATGATTCTATTATTTTATGATATTCAATTCTAGTATATTTTTTTAATTTTTTTTCAAGATCTTTTAATTTTTTTAATAATATATCTTTATTTTCAATTAATAATTTTTCTAATCTTTTTAAATCTTCTTTTTTATATCCGATTCCACCACACACTCCTACTATATCTTGTAATTGATTCATTCTTTCAAATACTAATTATGATCTTGAATTAAATCTTTCTTTTAAGTCTTCTAAAACATCTTTTTCAAATCTTAATTGATTCATTCTTTCTTCAGTTATTAAGCATGATTTTTCTTCTAATCTTCTTTCTAATCTTTTTAACTCTAGGCTTTTTTCCTCAAATATTAAATATGATAGCAAATATAAATCATCTTCTGACCCTTTTTACTACTAAATCTTCTAATATTTTTTCTCCTAATATTAATTCTAATATTAATTTTTCCAACTTTAACTCTTCTTCTTATTCTTCTATTCTATTTTCCAAGTCTTTTTTTTTAATTTTAATTCTTCTATTCTATTTTTCAAGTCTTCTATTTCATATTCATAATATTCATATACATCTTCATGGAATTTATCTAATTTTATTTCTAATTTTTTTATTTTTAATTTTAACTCTTCTGACCTTTCTTTTTTTAAATCTAATTTTAAATCTAATTCTAAATCTAATTTTAATTCTATCTAATTAAATCTAATTAAATCTAATTAAATCTAATTTTAAATCTAATTCTAATTTTAATTCTAATAATCCATTGTAAGAATTTTTACATTCTTTTTTATACGATTTGTTTTGCATTTCGTTTTCCATTCTGTTTATACATGCAAGAAATTTATTTGTCATTTTCAAAAAAAAAAATTTATTGTACATTTTTCTATTAATTTCTTTTTTATACAGAAAATTAAAAATTATTTATCTAATTTTAGTTTTTAAAGACTTTTCTATAAAAAATGTAATTTTTTCTATACAGTTTATTTAGATTTTAATGAAATCTGGAATCACTAATTCAAAGTTAAATCTATCTCCATTAGACTTTAGTCTACCTAATCTTTCTGATATGACAACAGCGAATGCTTCAGTTCCTTCTGGAACATTTGCACTAAAGTATGCTATAATTTGAATATCTGATACTAAAGGTTTTAATCTTTCTGATTGTTTGCTTAAATCAAAAACCATAAGTGAATATAAATCTTTATAGTCTGAAGGTGTTATGTTACAATTTGAAATGATTTCATTTGTTCCATAAAAATTTTCTCTAAAAGTAGATGCATCTCTATAAGCTCTTGAAAATTGTTGATTTGGAAATAATAGTTCATAATCACCTTCAGGAAATCTTACATTATTAATCACGACTTGCATATTTGTCAAGACTTACTTTTCCAATAGCTGCTGCAGCAGATCGAAAAATAGCATCATTGTCATTTTTTTTTGTAGAGTTAATGTATGTTTAAATCCATAAAGTACTTTAGTATAATCATCGCAGAATCCAAAAACATGCTTTAAAGGTACAATAAATGAAAATGTACCTTTTGTATTAGGTTTCTGAATAATGTAAGATTGCCTTGTTGCAAATCCAACATTAGTAGTCAAATTTGCATCTGCTGCATTATCTTTGTACCATAGTTGATTTAATCCTTCTGCTAATTGGAAGTCATTTGAATATTTGAGCATTCCTAACATTGTAGTTGCTTGCCCTAAATTATTTACTGTTTCTATGTTCTGTCCTGACAAATCATATTCCATTCTACTAAATAAATGCATAATTCTATTGTGTGTAAGTGTAACTAAATCTGCATTAGCATAGGATGCACCACTTGCTGTTAGGAGTCTTCCTTCAACTTGTATATAAGCTTTAGATGGGAGAAAGAATGAATCTGTCATCTCAATATTAATTTTTATTGGTACTGTATCATTTATATTTGTACCAGTTAGTGGAAAATATTCTCTAAATTGAAATCTGGAAATACTTTCATCAATAAAAGGTTGCTCTGTTAAATTTAAACTTTTATAATCTGCCATTTTTATATATATAACATTTTTTTTAATTCATTTTCATTAATTTTTATTAATGAAAATTTTAGAAAAAATATTACTGAAAACTATACCATTTTTAATCCTCTTCTTTTCTTTACTAATTCTTCTAGTTTAATAACATTTGAATGGCTTAATTTTTTATTTAATCCTCTTCTTTTCTTTACTAATTCTTCTAGTTTAATAACATTTGAATGGCTTAATTTTTTATTTAATTCTCTTCTTTTCTTAACTAATTCTTCTAGTTTAATAACATTTGAATGGCTTAATTTTTTATTTAATCCCCTTCTTTTCTTTACTAATTCTTCTAGTTTAATAACATTTGAATGGCTTAATTTTTTATTTAATCCTCTTCTTTTCATTACTAATTCTTCTAGTTTAATAACATTTAAATGGCTTAATTTTTTATTTAATCCTCTTCTTTTCTTTACTAATTCTTCTAGTTTAATAGCATTTGAATGGCTTAATTTTTTATTTAATCCCCTTCTTTTCTTTACTAATTCTTCTAGTTTAATAACATTTGAATGGCTTAATTTTTTATTTAATCCCCTTCTTTTCTTTACTAATTCTTCTAGTTTAATAGCATTTGAATGGCTTAATTTTTTATTTAATCCTCTTCTTTTCTTTACTAATTCTTCTAGTTTAATAGCATTTGAATGGCTTAATTTTTTATTTAATCCCCTTCTTTTCTTTACTAATTCTTCTAGTTTAATAGCATTTGAATGGCTTAATTTTTTATTTAATCCTCTTCTTTTCTTTACTAATTCTTCTAGTTTAATAGCATTTGAATGGCTTAATTTTTTATTTAATCCCCTTCTTTTCATTACTAATTCTTCTAGTTTAATAACATTTGAATGGCTTAATTTTTTATTTAATCCTCTTCTTTTCTTTACTAATTCTTCTAGTTTAATAACATTTAAATGGCTTAATTTTTTATTTAATCCTCTTCTTTTCTTTACTAATTCTTCTAGTTTAATAGCATTTGAATGGCTTAATTTTTTATTTAATCCTCTTCTTTTCTTTACTAATTCTTCTAGTTTAATAGCATTTGAATGGCTTAATTTTTTATTTAATCCTCTTCTTTTCTTTACTAATTCTTCTAGTTTAATAACATTTGAATGGCTTAATTTTTTATTTAATCCTCTTCTTTTCTTTACTAATTCTTCTAGTTTAATAACATTTGAATGGCTTAATTTTTTATTTAATCCCCTTCTTTTCTTTACTAATTCTTCTAGTTTAATAGCATTTGAATGGCTTAATTTTTTATTTAATCCCCTTCTTTTCTTTACTAATTCTTCTAGTTTAATAGCATTTGAATGGCTTAATTTTTTATTTAATCCTCTTCTTTTCTTTACTAATTCTTCTAGTTTAATAGCATTTGAATGGCTTAATTTTTTATTTAATCCCCTTCTTTTCATTACTAATTCTTCTAGTTTAATAACATTTGAATGGCTTAATTTTTTATTTAATCCTCTTCTTTTCTTTACTAATTCTTCTAGTTTAATAGCATTTGAATGGCTTAATTTTTTATTTAATCCTCTTCTTTTCTTTACTAATTCTTCTAGTTTAATAGCATTTGAATGGCTTAATTTTTTATTTAATCCTCTTCTTTTCTTTACTAATTCTTCTAGTTTAATAACATTTGAATGGCTTAATTTTTTATTTAATCTTCTTCTTTTCTTTACTAATTCTTCTAGTTTAATAACATTTGAATGGCTTAATTTTTTATTTAATCCCCTTCTTTTCTTCACTAATTCTTCTAGTTTAATAACATTTGAATGGCTTAATTTTTTATTTAATCCTCTTCTTTTCATTACTAATTCTTCTAGTTTAATAACATTTAAATGGCTTAATTTTTTATTTAATCCTCTTCTTTTCTTTACTAATTCTTCTAGTTTAATAGCATTTGAATGGCTTAATTTTTTATTTAATCCTCTTCTTTTCTTTACTAATTCTTCTAGTTTAATAGCATTTGAATGGCTTAATTTTTTATTTAATCCTCTTCTTTTCTTTACTAATTCTTCTAGTTTAATAACATTTGAATGGCTTAATTTTTTATTTAATCTTCTTCTTTTCTTTACTAATTCTTCTAGTTTAATAACATTTGAATGGCTTAATTTTTTATTTAATCCCCTTCTTTTCTTCACTAATTCTTCTAGTTTAATAACATTTGAATGGCTTAATTTTTTATTTAATCCTCTTCTTTTCATTACTAATTCTTCTAGTTTAATAACATTTAAATGGCTTAATTTTTTATTTAATCCTCTTCTTTTCTTTACTAATTCTTCTAGTTTAATAGCATTTGAATGGCTTAATTTTTTATTTAATCCCCTTCTTTTCTTTACTAATTCTTCTAGTTTAATAGCATTTGAATGGCTTAATTTTTTATTTAATCCCCTTCTTTTCTTTACTAATTCTTCTAGTTTAATAGCATTTGAATGGCTTAATTTTTTATTTAATCCTCTTCTTTTCTTTACTAATTCTTCTAGTTTAATAGCATTTGAATGGCTTAATTTTTTATTTAATCCCCTTCTTTTCTTTACTAATTCTTCTAGTTTAATAACATTTGAATGGCTTAATTTTTTATTTAATCCTCTTCTTTTCTTTACTAATTCTTCTAGTTTAATAGCATTTGAATGGCTTAATTTTTTATTTAATCCTCTTCTTTTCTTTACTAATTCTTCTAGTTTAATAACATTTGAATGGCTTAATTTTTTATTTAATCTTCTTCTTTTCTTTACTAATTCTTCTAGTTTAATAACATTTGAATGGCTTAATTTTTTATTTAATCCCCTTCTTTTCTTCACTAATTCTTCTAGTTTAATAACATTTGAATGGCTTAATTTTTTATTTAATCCTCTTCTTTTCATTACTAATTCTTCTAGTTTAATAACATTTAAATGGCTTAATTTTTTATTTAATCCTCTTCTTTTCTTTACTAATTCTTCTAGTTTAATAGCATTTGAATGGCTTAATTTTTTATTTAATCCCCTTCTTTTCTTTACTAATTCTTCTAGTTTAATAGCATTTGAATGGCTTAATTTTTTATTTAATCCCCTTCTTTTCTTTACTAATTCTTCTAGTTTAATAGCATTTGAATGGCTTAATTTTTTATTTAATCCTCTTCTTTTCTTTACTAATTCTTCTAGTTTAATAGCATTTGAATGGCTTAATTTTTTATTTAATCCCCTTCTTTTCTTTACTAATTCTTCTAGTTTAATAACATTTGAATGGCTTAATTTTTTATTTAATCCTCTTCTTTTCTTTACTAATTCTTCTAGTTTAATAACATTTGAATGGCTTAATTTTTTATTTAATCCTCTTCTTTTCTTTACTAATTCTTCTAGTTTAATAGCATTTGAATGGCTTAATTTTTTATTTAATCCTCTTCTTTTCTTTACTAATTCTTCTAGTTTAATAACATTTGAATGGCTTAATTTTTTATTTAATCCTCTTCTTTTCTTTACTAATTCTTCTAGTTTAATAACATTTGAATGGCTTAATTTTTTATTTAATCCTCTTCTTTTCTTTACTAATTCTTCTAGTTTAATAGCATTTGAATGGCTTAATTTTTTATTTAATCCTCTTCTTTTCTTTACTAATTCTTCTAGTTTAATAGCATTTGAATGGCTTAATTTTTTATTTAATCCTCTTCTTTTCTTTACTAATTCTTCTAGTTTAATAGCATTTGAATAGCTCAATTTTTTATTTAATCCTCTTCTTTTCTTTACTAATTCTTCTAGTTTAATAGCATTTGAATGGCTTAGTTTTTTATTTAATCCCCTTCTTTTCATTACTAAGTCTTCTAGTTTAATAGCATTTGAATGGCATAATTTTTTATTTAATCCTCTTCTTTTCTTTACTAATTCTTCTAGTTTAATAGCATTTGAATGGCTTAATTTTTTATTTAATCCCCTTCTTTTCTTTACTAATTCTTCTAGTTTAATAGCATTTGAATGGCTTAATTTTTTATTTAATCCCCTTCTTTTCATTACTAAGTCTTCTAGTTTAATAGCATTTGAATGGCATAATTTTTTATTTAATCCTCTTCTTTTCTTTACTAATTCTTCTAGTTTAATAGCATTTGAATGGCTTAATTTTTTATTTAATCCCCTTCTTTTCTTTACTAATTCTTCTAGTTTAATAGCATTTGAATGGCATAATTTTTTATTTAATCCTCTTCTTTTCTTTACTAATTCTTCTAATTTAATAGCATTTGAATGGCTTAATTTTTTATTTAATCCCCTTCTTTTCTTTACTAATTCTTCTAGTTTAATAGCATTTGAATGGCTTAATTTTTTATTTAATCCTCTTCTTTTCTTTACTAATTCTTCTAGTTTAATAGCATTTGAATGGCTTAATTTTTTATTTAATCCTCTTCTTTTCTTTACTAATTCTTCTAGTTTAATAACATTTGAATGGCTTAATTTTTTATTTAATCCTCTTCTTTTCTTTACTAATTCTTCTAGTTTAATAACATTTGAATGGCTTAATTTTTTATTTAATCCTCTTCTTTTCTTTACTAATTCTTCTAGTTTAATAACATTTGAATGGCTTAATTTTTTATTTAATCCCCTTCTTTTCTTTACTAATTCTTCTAGTTTAATAACATTTGAATGGCTTAATTTTTTATTTAATCCTCTTCTTTTCTTTACTAATTCTTCTAGTTTAATAACATTTGAATGGCTTAATTTTTTATTTAATCCTCTTCTTTTCTTTACTAATTCTTCTAGTTTAATAGCATTTGAATGGCTTAATTTTTTATTTAATCCTCTTCTTTTCTTTACTAATTCTTCTAGTTTAATAGCATTTGAATGGCTTAATTTTTTATTTAATCCTCTTCTTTTCTTTACTAATTCTTCTAGTTTAATAGCATTTGAATAGCTTAATTTTTTATTTAATCCTCTTCTTTTCTTTAATAATTCTTCTAGTTTATTAGCATTTGAATGGCTTAATTTTTTATTTAATCCCCTTCTTTTCATTACTAAGTCTTCTAGTTTAATAGCATTTGAATGGCATAATTTTTTATTTAATCCTCTTCTTTTCTTTACTAATTCTTCTAGTTTAATAGCATTTGAATGGCTTAATTTTTTATTTAATCCCCTTCTTTTCTTTACTAATTCTTCTAGTTTAATAGCATTTGAATGGCTTAATTTTTTATTTATTCCTCTTCTTTTCTTTACTAATTCTTCTAGTTTAATAGCATTTGAATGGCTTAATTTTTTATTTAATCCTCTTCTTTTCTTTACTAATTCTTCTAGTTTAATAGCATTTGAATGGCTTAATTTTTTATTTAATCCCCTTCTTTTCATTACTAATTCTTCTAGTTTAATAGCATTTGAATGGCATAATTTTTTATTTAATCCTCTTCTTTTCTTTACTAATTCTTCTAGTTTAATAGCATTTGAATGGCTTAATTTTTTATTTAATCCTCTTCTTTTCTTTACTAATTCTTCTAGTTTAATAGCATTTGAATGGCTTAATTTTTTATTTAATCCTCTTCTTTTCTTTACTAATTCTTCTAGTTTAATAGCATTTGAATGGCTTAATTTTTTATTTAATCCTCTTCTTTTTTTTACTAATTCTTCTAGTTTAATAGCATTTGAATGGCTTAATTTTTTATTTAATCCTCTTCTTTTCTTTACTAATTCTTCTAGTTTAATAGCATTTGAATGGCTTAATTTTTTATTTAATCCTCTTCTTTTCTTTACTAATTCTTCTAGTTTAATAGCATTTGAATGGCTTAATTTATTATTTAATCCTCTTCTTTTCTTTACTAATTCTTCTAGTTTAATAGCATTTGAATGGCTTAATTTTTTATTTAATCCCCTTCTTTTCATTACTAATTCTTCTAGTTTAATAGCATTTGAATGGCATAATTTTTTATTTAATCCTCTTCTTTTCTTTACTAATTCTTCTAGTTTAATAACATTTGAATGGCTTAATTTTTTATTTAATCCTCTTCTTTTCTTTACTAATTCTTCTAGTTTAATAGCATTTGAATGGCTTAATTTTTTATTTAATCCTCTTCTTTTTTTTACTAATTCTTCTAGTTTAATAGCATTTGAATGGCTTAATTTTTTATTTAATCCTCTTCTTTTCTTTACTAATTCTTCTAGTTTAATAGCATTTGAATGGCTTAATTTTTTATTTAATCCCCTTCTTTTCATTACTTATTCTTCTAGTTTAATAGCATTTGAATGGCATAATTTTTTATTTAATCCTCTTCTTTTCTTTACTAATTCTTCTAGTTTAATAGCATTTGAATGGCTTAATTTTTTATTTAATCCTCTTCTTTTCTTTACTAATTCTTCTAGTTTAATAGCATTTGAATGGCTTAATTTTTTATTTAATCCTCTTCTTTTCTTTACTAATTCTTCTAGTTTAATAGCATTTGAATGGCTTAATTTTTTATTTAATCCCCTTCTTTTCATTACTAATTCTTCTAGTTTAATAGCATTTGAATGGCTTAATTTTTTATTTAATCCTCTTCTTTTCTTTACTAATTCTTCTAGTTTAATAGCATTTGAATGGCTTAATTTTTTATTTAATCCCCTTCTTTTCTTTACTAATTCTTCTAGTTTAATAATATTTGAATGGCTTAATTTTTTATTTAATCCTCTTCTTTTCTTTACTAATTCTTCTAGTTTAATAGCATTTGAATGGCTTAATTTTTTATTTAATCCTCTTCTTTTCTTTACTAATTCTTCTAGTTTAATAGCATTTGAATGGCTTAATTTTTTATTTAATCCTCTTCTTTTCTTTACTAATTCTTCTAGTTTAATAACATTTAAATGGCTTAATTTTTTATTTAATCCTCTTCTTTTCTTTACTAATTCTTCTAGTTTAATAGCATTTGAATGGCTTAATTTTTTATTTAATCCTCTTCTTTTCTTTACTAATTCTTCTAGTTTAATAACATTTAAATGGCTTAATTTTTTATTTAATCCTCTTCTTTTCTTTACTAATTCTTCTAGTTTAATAACATTTGAATGGCTTAATTTTTTATTTAATCCCCTTCTTTTCATTACTAATTCTTCTAGTTTAATAACATTTGAATGGCTTAATTTTTTATTTAATCCTCTTCTTTTCTTTACTAATTCTTCTAGTTTAATAACATTTGAATGGCTTAATTTTTTATTTAATCCTCTTCTTTTCTTTACTAATTCTTCTAGTTTAATAACATTTGAATGGCTTAATTTTCTATTTAATCCTCTTCTTTTCTTTACTAATTCTTCTAGTTTAATAACATTTGAATGGCTTAATTTTTTATTTAATCCTCTTCTTTTCTTTACTAATTCTTCTAGTTTAATAGCATTTGAATGGCTTAATTTTTTATTTAATCCTCTTCTTTTTTTTACTAATTCTTCTAGTTTAATAGCATTTGAATGGCTTAATTTTTTATTTAATCCTCTTCTTTTCTTTACTAATTCTTCTAGTTTAATAGCATTTGAATGGCTTAATTTTTTATTTAATCCTCTTCTTTTCTTTACTAATTCTTCTAGTTTAATAGCATTTGAATGGCTTAATTTATTATTTAATCCTCTTCTTTTCTTTACTAATTCTTCTAGTTTAATAGCATTTGAATGGCTTAATTTTTTATTTAATCCCCTTCTTTTCATTACTAATTCTTCTAGTTTAATAGCATTTGAATGGCATAATTTTTTATTTAATCCTCTTCTTTTCTTTACTAATTCTTCTAGTTTAATAACATTTGAATGGCTTAATTTTTTATTTAATCCTCTTCTTTTCTTTACTAATTCTTCTAGTTTAATAGCATTTGAATGGCTTAATTTTTTATTTAATCCTCTTCTTTTTTTTACTAATTCTTCTAGTTTAATAGCATTTGAATGGCTTAATTTTTTATTTAATCCTCTTCTTTTCTTTACTAATTCTTCTAGTTTAATAGCATTTGAATGGCTTAATTTTTTATTTAATCCCCTTCTTTTCATTACTTATTCTTCTAGTTTAATAGCATTTGAATGGCATAATTTTTTATTTAATCCTCTTCTTTTCTTTACTAATTCTTCTAGTTTAATAGCATTTGAATGGCTTAATTTTTTATTTAATCCTCTTCTTTTCTTTACTAATTCTTCTAGTTTAATAGCATTTGAATGGCTTAATTTTTTATTTAATCCTCTTCTTTTCTTTACTAATTCTTCTAGTTTAATAGCATTTGAATGGCTTAATTTTTTATTTAATCCCCTTCTTTTCATTACTAATTCTTCTAGTTTAATAGCATTTGAATGGCTTAATTTTTTATTTAATCCTCTTCTTTTCTTTACTAATTCTTCTAGTTTAATAGCATTTGAATGGCTTAATTTTTTATTTAATCCCCTTCTTTTCTTTACTAATTCTTCTAGTTTAATAATATTTGAATGGCTTAATTTTTTATTTAATCCTCTTCTTTTCTTTACTAATTCTTCTAGTTTAATAGCATTTGAATGGCTTAATTTTTTATTTAATCCTCTTCTTTTCTTTACTAATTCTTCTAGTTTAATAGCATTTGAATGGCTTAATTTTTTATTTAATCCTCTTCTTTTCTTTACTAATTCTTCTAGTTTAATAACATTTAAATGGCTTAATTTTTTATTTAATCCTCTTCTTTTCTTTACTAATTCTTCTAGTTTAATAGCATTTGAATGGCTTAATTTTTTATTTAATCCTCTTCTTTTCTTTACTAATTCTTCTAGTTTAATAACATTTAAATGGCTTAATTTTTTATTTAATCCTCTTCTTTTCTTTACTAATTCTTCTAGTTTAATAACATTTGAATGGCTTAATTTTTTATTTAATCCCCTTCTTTTCATTAC
>NC_061158.1:48512354-48603122 GCF_022113875.1 Hydra vulgaris | reverse complement strand
AATAAGAAAATAATGCAATTGCAACAAAAAAACAGGTTTTCACTGATTTCTTTTGGAATCTTTTGTAATATTTTTGTAGATTCTGTGGGTTTATTAGAAAAAATGGTCAAATAAACTTGAGGTGAGCAAAGGAACCTAAGATTTTTACGACAAAACCCCTTTTTATGTACAAAAACTTACTTAAAATAAGAAAATAATGCAATTGCAACAAAAAAACAGGTTTTCACTGATTTCTTTTGGAATCTTTTGTAATATTTTTGTAGATTCTGTGGGTTTATTAGAAAAAATGGTCAAATAAACTTGAGGTGAGCAAAGGAACCTAAGATTTTTACGACAAAACCCCTTTTTATGTACAAAAACTTACTTAAAATAAGAAAATAATGCAATTGCAACAAAAAAACAGGTTTTCACTGATTTCTTTTGGAATCTTTTGTAATATTTTTGTAGATTCTGTGGGTTTATTAGAAAAAATGGTCAAATAAACTTGAGGTGAGCAAAGGAACCTAAGATTTTTACGACAAAACCCCTTTTTATGTACAAAAACTTACTTAAAATAAGAAAATAATGCAATTGCAACAAAAAAACAGGTTTTCACTGATTTCTTTTGGAATCTTTTGTAATATTTTTGTAGATTCTGTGGGTTTATTAGAAAAAATGGTCAAATAAACTTGAGGTGAGCAAAGGAACCTAAGATTTTTACGACAAAACCCCTTTTTATGTACAAAAACTTACTTAAAATAAGAAAATAATGCAATTGCAACAAAAAAACAGGTTTTCACTGATTTCTTTTGGAATCTTTTGTAATATTTTTGTAGATTCTGTGGGTTTATTAGAAAAAATGGTCAAATAAACTTGAGGTGAGCAAAGGAACCTAAGATTTTTACGACAAAACCCCTTTTTATGTACAAAAACTTACTTAAAATAAGAAAATAATGCAATTGCAACAAAAAAACAGGTTTTCACTGATTTCTTTTGGAATCTTTTGTAATATTTTTGTAGATTCTGTGGGTTTATTAGAAAAAATGGTCAAATAAACTTGAGGTGAGCAAAGGAACCTAAGATTTTTACGACAAAACCCCTTTTTATGTACAAAAACTTACTTAAAATAAGAAAATAATGCAATTGCAACAAAAAAACAGGTTTTCACTGATTTCTTTTGGAATCTTTTGTAATATTTTTGTAGATTCTGTGGGTTTATTAGAAAAAATGGTCAAATAAACTTGAGGTGAGCAAAGGAACCTAAGATTTTTACGACAAAACCCCTTTTTATGTACAAAAACTTACTTAAAATAAGAAAATAATGCAATTGCAACAAAAAAACAGGTTTTCACTGATTTCTTTTGGAATCTTTTGTAATATTTTTGTAGATTCTGTGGGTTTATTAGAAAAAATGGTCAAATAAACTTGAGGTGAGCAAAGGAACCTAAGATTTTTACGACAAAACCCCTTTTTATGTACAAAAACTTACTTAAAATAAGAAAATAATGCAATTGCAACATAAAAACAGGTTTTCACTGATTTCTTTTGGAATCTTTTGTAATATTTTTGTAGATTCTGTGGGTTTATTAGAAAAAATGGTCAAATAAACTTGAGGTGAGCAAAGGAACCTAAGATTTTTACGACAAAACCCCTTTTTATGTACAAAAACTTACTTAAAATAAGAAAATAATGCAATTGCAACAAAAAAACAGGTTTTCACTGATTTCTTTTGGAATCTTTTGTAATATTTTTGTAGATTCTGTGGGTTTATTAGAAAAAATGGTCAAATAAACTTGAGGTGAGCAAAGGAACCTAAGATTTTTACGACAAAACCCCTTTTTATGTACAAAAACTTACTTAAAATAAGAAAATAATGCAATTGCAACAAAAAAACAGGTTTTCACTGATTTCTTTTGGAATCTTTTGTAATATTTTTGTAGATTCTGTGGGTTTATTAGAAAAAATGGTCAAATAAACTTGAGGTGAGCAAAGGAACCTAAGATTTTTACGACAAAACCCCTTTTTATGTACAAAAACTTACTTAAAATAAGAAAATAATGCAATTGCAACAAAAAAACAGGTTTTCACTGATTTCTTTTGGAATCTTTTGTAATATTTTTGTAGATTCTGTGGGTTTATTAGAAAAAATGGTCAAATAAACTTGAGGTGAGCAAAGGAACCTAAGATTTTTACGACAAAACCCGTTTTTATGTACAAAAACTTACTTAAAATAAGAAAATAATGCAATTGCAACAAAAAAACAGGTTTTCACTGATTTCTTTTGGAATCTTTTGTAATATTTTTGTAGATTCTGTGGGTTTATTAGAAAAAATGGTCAAATAAACTTGAGGTGAGCAAAGGAACCTAAGATTTTTACGACAAAACCCCTTTTTATGTACAAAAACTTACTTAAAATAAGAAAATAATGCAATTGCAACAAAAAAACAGGTTTTCACTGATTTCTTTTGGAATCTTTTGTAATATTTTTGTAGATTCTGTGGGTTTATTAGAAAAAATGGTCAAATAAACTTGAGGTGAGCAAAGGAACCTAAGATTTTTACGACAAAACCCCTTTTTATGTACAAAAACTTACTTAAAATAAGAAAATAATGCAATTGCAACAAAAAAACAGGTTTTCACTGATTTCTTTTGGAATCTTTTGTAATATTTTTGTAGATTCTGTGGGTTTATTAGAAAAAATGGTCAAATAAACTTGAGGTGAGCAAAGGAACCTAAGATTTTTACGACAAAACCCCTTTTTATGTACAAAAACTTACTTAAAATAAGAAAATAATGCAATTGCAACAAAAAAACAGGTTTTCACTGATTTCTTTTGGAATCTTTTGTAATATTTTTGTAGATTCTGTGGGTTTATTAGAAAAAATGGTCAAATAAACTTGAGGTGAGCAAAGGAACCTAAGATTTTTACGACAAAACCCCTTTTTATGTACAAAAACTTACTTAAAATAAGAAAATAATGCAATTGCAACAAAAAAACAGGTTTTCACTGATTTCTTTTGGAATCTTTTGTAATATTTTTGTAGATTCTGTGGGTTTATTAGAAAAAATGGTCAAATAAACTTGAGGTGAGCAAAGGAACCTAAGATTTTTACGACAAAACCCCTTTTTATGTACAAAAACTTACTTAAAATAAGAAAATAATGCAATTGCAACAAAAAAACAGGTTTTCACTGATTTCTTTTGGAATCTTTTGTAATATTTTTGTAGATTCTGTGGGTTTATTAGAAAAAATGGTCAAATAAACTTGAGGTGAGCAAAGGAACCTAAGATTTTTACGACAAAACCCCTTTTTATGTACAAAAACTTACTTAAAATAAGAAAATAATGCAATTGCAACAAAAAAACAGGTTTTCACTGATTTCTTTTGGAATCTTTTGTAATATTTTTGTAGATTCTGTGGGTTTATTAGAAAAAATGGTCAAATAAACTTGAGGTGAGCAAAGGAACCTAAGATTTTTACGACAAAACCCCTTTTTATGTACAAAAACTTACTTAAAATAAGAAAATAATGCAATTGCAACAAAAAAACAGGTTTTCACTGATTTCTTTTGGAATCTTTTGTAATATTTTTGTAGATTCTGTGGGTTTATTAGAAAAAATGGTCAAATAAACTTGAGGTGAGCAAAGGAACCTAAGATTTTTACGACAAAACCCCTTTTTATGTACAAAAACTTACTTAAAATAAGAAAATAATGCAATTGCAACAAAAAAACAGGTTTTCACTGATTTCTTTTGGAATCTTTTGTAATATTTTTGTAGATTCTGTGGGTTTATTAGAAAAAATGGTCAAATAAACTTGAGGTGAGCAAAGGAACCTAAGATTTTTACGACAAAACCCCTTTTTATGTACAAAAACTTACTTAAAATAAGAAAATAATGCAATTGCAACAAAAAAACAGGTTTTCACTGATTTCTTTTGGAATCTTTTGTAATATTTTTGTAGATTCTGTGGGTTTATTAGAAAAAATGGTCAAATAAACTTGAGGTGAGCAAAGGAACCTAAGATTTTTACGACAAAACCCCTTTTTATGTACAAAAACTTACTTAAAATAAGAAAATAATGCAATTGCAACAAAAAAACAGGTTTTCACTGATTTCTTTTGGAATCTTTTGTAATATTTTTGTAGATTCTGTGGGTTTATTAGAAAAAATGGTCAAATAAACTTGAGGTGAGCAAAGGAACCTAAGATTTTTACGACAAAACCCGTTTTTATGTACAAAAACTTACTTAAAATAAGAAAATAATGCAATTGCAACAAAAAAACAGGTTTTCACTGATTTCTTTTGGAATCTTTTGTAATATTTTTGTAGATTCTGTGGGTTTATTAGAAAAAATGGTCAAATAAACTTGAGGTGAGCAAAGGAACCTAAGATTTTTACGACAAAACCCCTTTTTATGTACAAAAACTTACTTAAAATAAGAAAATAATGCAATTGCAACAAAAAAACAGGTTTTCACTGATTTCTTTTGGAATCTTTTGTAATATTTTTGTAGATTCTGTGGGTTTATTAGAAAAAATGGTCAAATAAACTTGAGGTGAGCAAAGGAACCTAAGATTTTTACGACAAAACCCCTTTTTATGTACAAAAACTTACTTAAAATAAGAAAATAATGCAATTGCAACATAAAAACAGGTTTTCACTGATTTCTTTTGGAATCTTTTGTAATATTTTTGTAGATTCTGTGGGTTTATTAGAAAAAATGGTCAAATAAACTTGAGGTGAGCAAAGGAACCTAAGATTTTTACGACAAAACCCGTTTTTATGTACAAAAACTCACTTAAAATAAGAAAATAATGCAATTGCAACAAAAAAACAGGTTTTCACTGATTTCTTTTGGAATCTTTTGTAATATTTTCGTAGATTCTGTGGGTTTATTAGAAAAAATGGTCAAATAAACTTGAGGTGAGCAAAGGAACCTAAGATTTTTACGACAAAACCCCTTTTTATGTACAAAAACTTACTTAAAATAAGAAAATAATGCAATTGCAACATAAAAACAGGTTTTCACTGATTTCTTTTGGAATCTTTTGTAATATTTTTGTAGATTCTGTGGGTTTATTAGAAAAAATGGTCAAATAAACTTGAGGTGAGCAAAGGAACCTAAGATTTTTACGACAAAACCCCTTTTTATGTACAAAAACTTACTTAAAATAAGAAAATAATGCAATTGCAACAAAAAAACAGGTTTTCACTGATTTCTTTTGGAATCTTTTGTAATATTTTTGTAGATTCTGTGGGTTTATTAGAAAAAATGGTCAAATAAACTTGAGGTGAGCAAAGGAACCTAAGATTTTTACGACAAAACCCCTTTTTATGTACAAAAACTTACTTAAAATAAGAAAATAATGCAATTGCAACAAAAAAACAGGTTTTCACTGATTTCTTTTGGAATCTTTTGTAATATTTTTGTAGATTCTGTGGGTTTATTAGAAAAAATGGTCAAATAAACTTGAGGTGAGCAAAGGAACCTAAGATTTTTACGACAAAACCCCTTTTTATGTACAAAAACTTACTTAAAATAAGAAAATAATGCAATTGCAACAAAAAAACAGGTTTTCACTGATTTCTTTTGGAATCTTTTGTAATATTTTTGTAGATTCTGTGGGTTTATTAGAAAAAATGGTCAAATAAACTTGAGGTGAGCAAAGGAACCTAAGATTTTTACGACAAAACCCCTTTTTATGTACAAAAACTTACTTAAAATAAGAAAATAATGCAATTGCAACAAAAAAACAGGTTTTCACTGATTTCTTTTGGAATCTTTTGTAATATTTTTGTAGATTCTGTGGGTTTATTAGAAAAAATGGTCAAATAAACTTGAGGTGAGCAAAGGAACCTAAGATTTTTACGACAAAACCCCTTTTTATGTACAAAAACTTACTTAAAATAAGAAAATAATGCAATTGCAACAAAAAAACAGGTTTTCACTGATTTCTTTTGGAATCTTTTGTAATATTTTTGTAGATTCTGTGGGTTTATTAGAAAAAATGGTCAAATAAACTTGAGGTGAGCAAAGGAACCTAAGATTTTTACGACAAAACCCCTTTTTATGTACAAAAACTTACTTAAAATAAGAAAATAATGCAATTGCAACAAAAAAACAGGTTTTCACTGATTTCTTTTGGAATCTTTTGTAATATTTTTGTAGATTCTGTGGGTTTATTAGAAAAAATGGTCAAATAAACTTGAGGTGAGCAAAGGAACCTAAGATTTTTACGACAAAACCCCTTTTTATGTACAAAAACTTACTTAAAATAAGAAAATAATGCAATTGCAACAAAAAAACAGGTTTTCACTGATTTCTTTTGGAATCTTTTGTAATATTTTTGTAGATTCTGTGGGTTTATTAGAAAAAATGGTCAAATAAACTTGAGGTGAGCAAAGGAACCTAAGATTTTTACGACAAAACCCCTTTTTATGTACAAAAACTTACTTAAAATAAGAAAATAATGCAATTGCAACAAAAAAACAGGTTTTCACTGATTTCTTTTGGAATCTTTTGTAATATTTTTGTAGATTCTGTGGGTTTATTAGAAAAAATGGTCAAATAAACTTGAGGTGAGCAAAGGAACCTAAGATTTTTACGACAAAACCCCTTTTTATGTACAAAAACTTACTTAAAATAAGAAAATAATGCAATTGCAACATAAAAACAGGTTTTCACTGATTTCTTTTGGAATCTTTTGTAATATTTTTGTAGATTCTGTGGGTTTATTAGAAAAAATGGTCAAATAAACTTGAGGTGAGCAAAGGAACCTAAGATTTTTACGACAAAACCCCTTTTTATGTACAAAAACTTACTTAAAATAAGAAAATAATGCAATTGCAACAAAAAAACAGGTTTTCACTGATTTCTTTTGGAATCTTTTGTAATATTTTTGTAGATTCTGTGGGTTTATTAGAAAAAATGGTCAAATAAACTTGAGGTGAGCAAAGGAACCTAAGATTTTTACGACAAAACCCCTTTTTATGTACAAAAACTTACTTAAAATAAGAAAATAATGCAATTGCAACAAAAAAACAGGTTTTCACTGATTTCTTTTGGAATCTTTTGTAATATTTTTGTAGATTCTGTGGGTTTATTAGAAAAAATGGTCAAATAAACTTGAGGTGAGCAAAGGAACCTAAGATTTTTACGACAAAACCCCTTTTTATGTACAAAAACTTACTTAAAATAAGAAAATAATGCAATTGCAACAAAAAAACAGGTTTTCACTGATTTCTTTTGGAATCTTTTGTAATATTTTTGTAGATTCTGTGGGTTTATTAGAAAAAATGGTCAAATAAACTTGAGGTGAGCAAAGGAACCTAAGATTTTTACGACAAAACCCGTTTTTATGTACAAAAACTTACTTAAAATAAGAAAATAATGCAATTGCAACAAAAAAACAGGTTTTCACTGATTTCTTTTGGAATCTTTTGTAATATTTTTGTAGATTCTGTGGGTTTATTAGAAAAAATGGTCAAATAAACTTGAGGTGAGCAAAGGAACCTAAGATTTTTACGACAAAACCCCTTTAATCCTCTTCTTTTCTTTACTAATTCTTCTAGTTTAATAGCATTTGAATGGCTTAATTTATTATTTAATCCTCTTCTTTTCTTTACTAATTCTTCTAGTTTAATAGCATTTGAATGGCTTAATTTTTTATTTAATCCCCTTCTTTTCATTACTAATTCTTCTAGTTTAATAGCATTTGAATGGCATAATTTTTTATTTAATCCTCTTCTTTTCTTTACTAATTCTTCTAGTTTAATAACATTTGAATGGCTTAATTTTTTATTTAATCCTCTTCTTTTCTTTACTAATTCTTCTAGTTTAATAGCATTTGAATGGCTTAATTTTTTATTTAATCCTCTTCTTTTTTTTACTAATTCTTCTAGTTTAATAGCATTTGAATGGCTTAATTTTTTATTTAATCCTCTTCTTTTCTTTACTAATTCTTCTAGTTTAATAGCATTTGAATGGCTTAATTTTTTATTTAATCCCCTTCTTTTCATTACTTATTCTTCTAGTTTAATAGCATTTGAATGGCATAATTTTTTATTTAATCCTCTTCTTTTCTTTACTAATTCTTCTAGTTTAATAGCATTTGAATGGCTTAATTTTTTATTTAATCCTCTTCTTTTCTTTACTAATTCTTCTAGTTTAATAGCATTTGAATGGCTTAATTTTTTATTTAATCCTCTTCTTTTCTTTACTAATTCTTCTAGTTTAATAGCATTTGAATGGCTTAATTTTTTATTTAATCCCCTTCTTTTCATTACTAATTCTTCTAGTTTAATAGCATTTGAATGGCTTAATTTTTTATTTAATCCTCTTCTTTTCTTTACTAATTCTTCTAGTTTAATAGCATTTGAATGGCTTAATTTTTTATTTAATCCCCTTCTTTTCTTTACTAATTCTTCTAGTTTAATAATATTTGAATGGCTTAATTTTTTATTTAATCCTCTTCTTTTCTTTACTAATTCTTCTAGTTTAATAGCATTTGAATGGCTTAATTTTTTATTTAATCCTCTTCTTTTCTTTACTAATTCTTCTAGTTTAATAGCATTTGAATGGCTTAATTTTTTATTTAATCCTCTTCTTTTCTTTACTAATTCTTCTAGTTTAATAACATTTAAATGGCTTAATTTTTTATTTAATCCTCTTCTTTTCTTTACTAATTCTTCTAGTTTAATAGCATTTGAATGGCTTAATTTTTTATTTAATCCTCTTCTTTTCTTTACTAATTCTTCTAGTTTAATAACATTTAAATGGCTTAATTTTTTATTTAATCCTCTTCTTTTCTTTACTAATTCTTCTAGTTTAATAACATTTGAATGGCTTAATTTTTTATTTAATCCCCTTCTTTTCATTACTAATTCTTCTAGTTTAATAACATTTGAATGGCTTAATTTTTTATTTAATCCTCTTCTTTTCTTTACTAATTCTTCTAGTTTAATAACATTTGAATGGCTTAATTTTTTATTTAATCCTCTTCTTTTCTTTACTAATTCTTCTAGTTTAATAACATTTGAATGGCTTAATTTTCTATTTAATCCTCTTCTTTTCTTTACTAATTCTTCTAGTTTAATAACATTTGAATGGCTTAATTTTTTATTTAATCCTCTTCTTTTCTTTACTAATTCTTCTAGTTTAATAGCATTTGAATGGCTTAATTTTTTATTTAATCCTCTTCTTTTTTTTACTAATTCTTCTAGTTTAATAGCATTTGAATGGCTTAATTTTTTATTTAATCCTCTTCTTTTCTTTACTAATTCTTCTAGTTTAATAGCATTTGAATGGCTTAATTTTTTATTTAATCCTCTTCTTTTCTTTACTAATTCTTCTAGTTTAATAGCATTTGAATGGCTTAATTTATTATTTAATCCTCTTCTTTTCTTTACTAATTCTTCTAGTTTAATAGCATTTGAATGGCTTAATTTTTTATTTAATCCCCTTCTTTTCATTACTAATTCTTCTAGTTTAATAGCATTTGAATGGCATAATTTTTTATTTAATCCTCTTCTTTTCTTTACTAATTCTTCTAGTTTAATAACATTTGAATGGCTTAATTTTTTATTTAATCCTCTTCTTTTCTTTACTAATTCTTCTAGTTTAATAGCATTTGAATGGCTTAATTTTTTATTTAATCCTCTTCTTTTTTTTACTAATTCTTCTAGTTTAATAGCATTTGAATGGCTTAATTTTTTATTTAATCCTCTTCTTTTCTTTACTAATTCTTCTAGTTTAATAGCATTTGAATGGCTTAATTTTTTATTTAATCCCCTTCTTTTCATTACTTATTCTTCTAGTTTAATAGCATTTGAATGGCATAATTTTTTATTTAATCCTCTTCTTTTCTTTACTAATTCTTCTAGTTTAATAGCATTTGAATGGCTTAATTTTTTATTTAATCCTCTTCTTTTCTTTACTAATTCTTCTAGTTTAATAGCATTTGAATGGCTTAATTTTTTATTTAATCCTCTTCTTTTCTTTACTAATTCTTCTAGTTTAATAGCATTTGAATGGCTTAATTTTTTATTTAATCCCCTTCTTTTCATTACTAATTCTTCTAGTTTAATAGCATTTGAATGGCTTAATTTTTTATTTAATCCTCTTCTTTTCTTTACTAATTCTTCTAGTTTAATAGCATTTGAATGGCTTAATTTTTTATTTAATCCCCTTCTTTTCTTTACTAATTCTTCTAGTTTAATAATATTTGAATGGCTTAATTTTTTATTTAATCCTCTTCTTTTCTTTACTAATTCTTCTAGTTTAATAGCATTTGAATGGCTTAATTTTTTATTTAATCCTCTTCTTTTCTTTACTAATTCTTCTAGTTTAATAGCATTTGAATGGCTTAATTTTTTATTTAATCCTCTTCTTTTCTTTACTAATTCTTCTAGTTTAATAACATTTAAATGGCTTAATTTTTTATTTAATCCTCTTCTTTTCTTTACTAATTCTTCTAGTTTAATAGCATTTGAATGGCTTAATTTTTTATTTAATCCTCTTCTTTTCTTTACTAATTCTTCTAGTTTAATAACATTTAAATGGCTTAATTTTTTATTTAATCCTCTTCTTTTCTTTACTAATTCTTCTAGTTTAATAACATTTGAATGGCTTAATTTTTTATTTAATCCCCTTCTTTTCATTACTAATTCTTCTAGTTTAATAACATTTGAATGGCTTAATTTTTTATTTAATCCTCTTCTTTTCTTTACTAATTCTTCTAGTTTAATAACATTTGAATGGCTTAATTTTTTATTTAATCCTCTTCTTTTCTTTACTAATTCTTCTAGTTTAATAACATTTGAATGGCTTAATTTTCTATTTAATCCTCTTCTTTTCTTTACTAATTCTTCTAGTTTAATAACATTTGAATGGCTTAATTTTTTATTTAATCCTCTTCTTTTCTTTACTAATTCTTCTAGTTTAATAGCATTTGAATGGCTTAATTTTTTATTTAATCCCCTTCTTTTCATTACTAATTCTTCTAGTTTAATAGCATTTGAATGGCTTAATTTTTTATTTAATCCTCTTCTTTTCTTTACTAATTCTTCTAGTTTAATAACATTTGAATGGCTTAATTTTTTATTTAATCCTCTTCTTTTCTTTACTAATTCTTCTAGTTTAATAACATTTGAATGGCTTAATTTTTTATTTAATCCTCTTCTTTTCTTTACTAATTCTTCTAGTTTAATAGCATTTGAATGGCTTAATTTTTTATTTAATCCTCTTCTTTTCTTTACTAATTCTTCTAGTTTAATAGCATTTGAATGGCTTAATTTTTTATTTAATCCTCTTCTTTTCTTTACTAATTCTTCTAGTTTAATAGCATTTGAATGGCTTAATTTTTTATTTAATCCCCTTCTTTTCATTACTAATTCTTCTAGTTTAATAGCATTTGAATGGCATAATTTTTTATTTAATCCTCTTCTTTTCTTTACTAATTCTTCTAGTTTAATAACATTTGAATGGCTTAATTTTTTATTTAATCCTCTTCTTTTCTTTACTAATTCTTCTAGTTTAATAGCATTTGAATGGCTTAATTTTTTATTTAATCCTCTTCTTTTTTTTACTAATTCTTCTAGTTTAATAGCATTTGAATGGCATAATTTTTTATTTAATCCTCTTCTTTTCTTTACTAATTCTTCTAGTTTAATAACATTTGAATGGCTTAATTTTTTATTTAATCCTCTTCTTTTCTTTACTAATTCTTCTAGTTTAATAGCATTTGAATGGCTTAATTTTTTATTTAATCCCCTTCTTTTCATTACTAATTCTTCTAGTTTAATAGCATTTGAATGGCATAATTTTTTATTTAATCCTCTTCTTTTCTTTACTAATTCTTCTAGTTTAATAACATTTGAATGGCTTAATTTTTTATTTAATCCTCTTCTTTTCTTTACTAATTCTTCTAGTTTAATAGCATTTGAATGGCTTAATTTTTTATTTAATCCCCTTCTTTTCATTACTAATTCTTCTAGTTTAATAGCATTTGAATGGCATAATTTTTTATTTAATCCCCTTCTTTTCTTTACTAATTCTTCTAGTTTAATAACATTTGAATGGCTTAATTTTTTATTTAATCCTCTTCTTTTCTTTACTAATTCTTCTAGTTTAATAGCATTTGAATGGCTTAATTTTTTATTTAATCCTCTTCTTTTCTTTACTAATTCTTCTAGTTTAATAGCATTTGAATGGCTTAATTTTTTATTTAATCCCCTTCTTTTCATTACTAATTCTTCTAATTTAATAGCATTTGAATGGCTTAATTTTTTATTTAATCCTCTTCTTTTCTTTACTAATTTTTCTAGTTTAATAACATTTGAATGGCTTAATTTTTTATTTAATCCTCTTCTTTTCTTTACTAATTCTTCTAGTTTAATAGCATTTGAATGGCTTAATTTTTTATTTAATCCTCTTCTTTTCTTTACTAATTCTTCTAGTTTAATAGCATTTGAATGGCTTAATTTTTTATTTAATCCCCTTCTTTTTATTACTAATTCTTCTAGTTTAATAGCATTTGAATGGCTTAATTTTTTATTTAATCCTCTTCTTTTCTTTACTAATTTTTCTAGTTTAATAACATTTGAATGGCTTAATTTTTTATTTAATCCTCTTCTTTTCTTTACTAATTCTTCTAGTTTAATAGCATTTGAATGGCTTAATTTTTTATTTAATCCTTTTCTTTTCTTTACTAATTCTTCTAGTTTAATAGCATTTGAATGGCTTAATTTTTTAGATGGTATTGCAGATCTCATCATCATTCTATTTATATTTGTTGTGACTTCATTAGATAGATTTTGAGCGAGATCATTAGCTCCAGATTCAACTAAATTTGAAAGTACTCTCAGGTTTAAGCTTTGATTTTTTAATCAACTTGTTTCCTTTTTCTACTATAATATCTTTAGCTGTAGAAATTGCATTTGTAGCTAGTTCTTTAACTGCTACTTTTGCAGCATCTATTGCAGTTTTTCCTTAATCACTAGCAATGGCTTTATTAGCTAAATTAGGTGATATTTTAAGTGCACTATTAATCAATCTATTATTAAGTAAACCTCTAAAAGGACTAAATATACCACTTCCATCGACAAAATGCTTTTTAGAGATCAATACTTCGTTAGATTTAAATAAAAATAATATGTAAATAAAAATGTTAATTGTTGAGAAAAAAGTTTTTAAAAAACATTTTGTAAGTGGAAGTGGTATATTCGATGATATTAATAATGTATATAATCAAGCAAAATCTTCCCAAATTGGTTTTATTATCTTATTATATTTTTCACTTCTAGATGATCTAGGTTTTCCTGGATATTTACTAGAAGAAATGGAATCTGTTTCTTTCATTATATTTATTAAAAGAAATGGAATCTGTTTCTTTCATTATATTTCCTGGATATTTACTAGAAGAAATGAAATCTGTTTCTTTCATTATATTCTTATAATTTTCGAGATCATCATCATTATATTTTTATCAGGACTAGATTTTGTCAACAATTCCTAAAGACTAGTAGTTCCAATATATTTTTTATAATCAACAGTTATATCATTATTATTAATTAATATTGGATTTTTTCCTAAATACAATTTTCCATCTTTTGAGTGTATACCAAATGTAAAATCTGCTGCCTTTTTATTACTATATGCTGACTTCAAATAATTTGTTGCTATAGTTCCTAATGAAATTATTTTACTATTGGGTTTCATATCAGATTTAGTTTCAGGTATATCCATTATTGCAGGATAATTTGATAGAGTGATAGCTAAATGATCAGCTTTATTTTCTAATTTAGACAAGTTTTCTTTTATTCCAGATTGACTACCGATAATAGGTTTGTATAAATTACCCAAGTCATACTGTAAGTCCTCATATCCAAGCTTTTCATTTACTGCATCTTGATATATACTTTTTTTCATTCTTTCAAGCTCTTTAAAAGCTTCATTTCTTTTTTTCGGATCTACAATATCTAAAAACGACATTTTTTATATACATAACATTTTCTTTCAACATGTTATCATGTTTTTTACTATCATAAATCATGTTTTTTAATAATACAAATTATTTTGAAGTATTTATTATTCCTATATTTTGATTATTACCGAATGATCCATTTTTCGTAAACCTACTATTTAACACTTCCATAGCATCTTTAAGACCTTTCTCTTCACCTTGCTTAAATATTGATTGTTTAGTTTGTTCATCAAGTTCTACTTTAGATTTTGTTCTAATTTCTTTAACCATGTCTTTAAACTTTTGAAGTTCTCCAAGTATCATTTTAAATTCTATGTCATCAATTTTGCCATCTTCTTTAGCTGTAGAAATATAATCTCTTATAGTATTTAATTTTGCATCAGCTAATACTTTAATCTTT
The DNA here is from genome assembly GCF_022113875.1 of Hydra vulgaris. Taxonomy (NCBI): domain Eukaryota; kingdom Metazoa; phylum Cnidaria; class Hydrozoa; order Anthoathecata; family Hydridae; genus Hydra; species Hydra vulgaris. The sequence goes on along the minus strand of NC_061158.1, from coordinate 48,588,758 downwards.
TCATGCTTTGTTGCTTTTATGTTTAATTTTTTAATAACTTGAGATCCTATTAATGATAATACACCTGCACCTAATGCAGCTCCTTCAAGTGCAATAGCCACTGGTGCTGCTACTATAGTTGATAAAAGACCTATACCAACAGCTCCAAGTGTCATAGTGCTAGCTAGTAATGAATTATCAACAGCTGAAATTATTCTTGAAACTCTATGATATTTTTTACTCAATATAGCTCTTTTATATCTTTCTTCTTCTATTTCTTTTTTAATATCTTTTATCTCATCTATTCGCCAATTCTGAGCTGATAGTGGTGGAGCAGTTGGATTAACTCTAAACTCGCTAATATCTGGATAAATGGTTTTACATTCTTTATTTTTGCACTCTTCATTATTATAGTCCCTATTATATTCCATTTTATAAAGAAGTATTTTTATTTTAAATCAGATTAATATGATCTCAATTATTTTTAAGATTAATCTTAAAATAATTAATTTTTTTAATAACTTAATTTAATAATTTTTAAGATTAATATGATCAGATTAATATGATCTTAATTAATTTTAGTAAATCATGTTTACGAGTATTAGATTGAATATCTTGATTAAGTAAATTATCTATAAATGAATCTCCTATACGTGATAATATAGATTTAACAAAATCTTTATCTTCTTTTGGTTCTTCTTTTGGTTTAACATTTTTATTAGGTCCCTTTGGGATCAATGCTTTGCTAGATCCTGAAGGGATCAATGCTCTGCTAGATCCTTCGGATCCATAAGAATTAGATATATAACTGATTATATTTATAATTCCATTATAAGATAAAATATTGAATAAACAATTTCCTTTTTCAATTTTTTTATCTTCTTTATCATTATTATATAAAGTTACTACAATATCATCAATAGACTCTGCTATTAGAGAATTAAGTAAGTTTAAATATGGTTTATATTTTTCTGTAATTGGAACTAATACATGAAGGGCATGTATTATTATAACTCCACACTTTAAAGAAATGTGCAAATATGTATTTGATTTTACTACAAAATCTTGCTGTACAAATACTTTATATTTTTTACTATTAACATGAGTTGGAGTGTGATCTAAATTCTGATTATATATTAAATCTATTTTTTTTATTTTGCTATTTTCAATATTTAGATACATTTTATTCATTTTATAAAGATGTTTATTTAATTATATCATTTAAAAAAAAATTTAAATAATTTTCTTTTGTATATAAAAAAATGTCATATGTAGATATTGAAAATTTTGATGAGACAAAATTTTGTGCTGATGAAGTAATTGATTATTATAAACCTGTTCATTATCAAAAAATGAGAATTGGTTATAATAAAACTAGCAGATCACTAATAGTTAAAATACCAAAATTATTTTCATACGGAGTTTATGAAAATAGAGATCCAAAAACGAATAAACTGACAGGATATTCAATTCCACTTGTTTGTTTTAATGAAATGAAAGACCAAAATTATTTTCATACGGAGTTTATGAAAATAGAGATCCAAAAACGAATAAACTGACTGGATATTCAATTCCACTTGTTTGTTTTAATGAAATGAAAGGAAAGACTAAAAGAAGAAGAAAATTTTATTACAATGATTCAATCTATTGAGAAATTTTGTAGAGATGAAATGAAAGAAAAACAATTAAAAAATAAAGAGAAGAATTTTAATACTAACAACTTAAAAATTCTAAAATGTAATGAAAATAAACCTCCTGTCATTTTTGCAAAAATACCAACAGAAGGTAAAGATGTTAAGATGGAAACTGTATTTAGTTCTGCAGATGATGATGAAATTTCAGGGCATAATCTTATTAAAAAAAGATATTATATTGTCGGTTGTTTAAGAATTGAAGGTGTTTACATTGGCTCAACGATTCAATCTATACAAGTTAAATTATCAGATGCAGTTGTTTATGAAAAATAAAGTAAATAAATTATAAAATGATTTATAATAATTTAAATAATAATTATAAATATAAAGAATGGATATTGAAGTACATAAATATAAATCAAATATCACTACATTTCAATTTGATCCTATTATTGAACTTGATAAAACAAAAAAATACAAAATGGCATTTATAAGATTAGAAACTATTCACTACAGCATTTCATCTCAAACAAAATGCTTACATATATTAAATGATCTTGTTAATGGTAAGATTATCAATGGTAAAAAAACTAGTGTAATGTATACATTTCTACCTATTACTCGTCCTTCAGGAATGAGTCTTGTTGAAGAACCGAAATTTAGAAGTTATTTACCATTAAAAACAAATACATTGTCAAAAATGACAGTTGAAATAGTGGATGATGATCGTCATGCTATAGATATGAGTAAAGAAAGATTAATAATACAATTTCACCTCAGAGAAGTAAAGTAGATACCGTATCCATGCTTCGCTAAATTTTTCATATTATAAGATGATATAAAAAATAAATATGCATATATAAAAATGGATATATGTATTGGAGGAGTTACTTCAACAATAACAAGAAAGTTTTTACCAGCTATTCCACTTGATGGAAAAAAAGATTACGAAATGGCATTAATAAGCTTAGAAACATATCATTTACTTAATAATATTACTGAAAACAACAATAAATTTACTTATATTATTTATGATGCAACTACTAAAAAACCATCAACAGCTAATCGTAATATTCAAGAAGGGGACTTGAACTTACTTCGATCAATGACTGGATCAATGCAAAAAGAATTAGTTGCTTCTCAACTTCCTATGAATTCAATTACTTTTGTAGGAAATACAACAACATTTAAAGTTACAATGACTATTGCAACAAATTTTGCAGTTGATTTTACAATTGAAAAATCAATCAGAAATCTTTTAGGTTTTTAAAGTAAATTATATACTGCAGGTGTTTATGAATCTGAAAAAACAGGTATAAATCATATTAATACATGTAAAAAATAGTATTATATCAGGATCTTATTTAGATAATTCACCTAGCAATATTATTTATACATTCTACCCCTCTGTAACTCCTGAGCTAAACTTGTAGAAAAACCCAATGTTCTCATTTACTTACCGATGACTGTAAAAAGGGATAATCGTGATATGGAAACTTCATTAGTTGATCAAGATGGTGATCTGATTGATGTACAAGGAGAAAGAATAACAATGAAATTTCATATAAGAGAACGAACTTCTAAATGTGAGCAAGAATCTATTCTAAAAGAACAATTAGCAATTCAAAAAAAAGAAGTAGCACTTAAAAAAGAATTGATATATATTTAAAAAAATAAAAAATAGATTAAAAAAAAAGTGCATATATAAAAATGACAGATTATCAAAATATTAAAGTTAAACTATCAGAATATCAAAAAAATAAAATCAAGGAAGAACTTGAGAATGATTCAAAAAAAATTACTATAAAATTAACTTTTAAAAATCTCAATAATAAAAATGTTAAAGATGTAATAGCTTTAACACATAAACAATTAGAAGAAGTAGTCAATGCATTTAAAAATAGAAAAGGTATAACACTTAAATTAAATGAAGAAAATCTTATGCATAATTCTAAAGTGGAAGGTGGATTTCTACCTTTACTAGGATTAGTTGGAAGTTTTTTAGCTTTTTTAGCGTCCCTGCTGTTGCAACAGGATTATTAACAGGAGTAGGCACAGCAACTGGAAATGCTTTAGTTAATAAAATTGCTGGTAATGGTATTTTGTATGTTAAAGATGATAAAAGATCTATTAAAGCTAGAAAAGTAGGAAAAGGATTATTAATAAATGAATGGAAAAATAGAAGATATTTATTAAACGGGTATTACTACTATTATGGAAAAGGAACTGGAATCGATAAACAATATGAAAAAGTAGGAAAAGGTTTAATATTAGGTGAAAATTCACCATTTAAGAATATTCCAGTATTAGGTTGGATTCTATAGATCCTGAAAGGATCCAAACTTCGTTAGACTTTTCCAGACTTCGTTAGATCCTAAAGTGATTAAGATATAAATATATATTTCATTTACATACAGATTCAGGAAAATAAAAACGATCAAAACCATTTCTATATTTTCCATTCTTCACATTTGATGACAAATCAATAACAACAAGTTTATGTGGTTTTGACCAAACTATTTTACAAAAATTTTTAAACTCCTCTATCGACATATCATTTAAAACATGATCATTATAAATATGATTTACATTTTTTGAATCTTGTTTAAACAAGTATATAAAATTTGCATTTTCTCTTATAGTTTGTCTGGGTAACTTAAAATAATTTTGTGCAAAATAGAAACAATCTACATTACTATGTCTTCCTCTTATATATTATTTTTTACACTTGTTTTGTTTTGTTAATTGTAAATCATCAAATATCATTATATTATTCTTGCTAGTATCAAGATCTTCAAGTTCTAGTACATCATCAGCTGTTTCAAAAAACTTACACTCTATATCTATTTTCTTTTTTAAATTTTTTGAATGAACTTCAATTACAAGCTCAGGGCTAACATCCATTTCTTCTATTTTTATCTTGTAAATTAAATAGTTTAATAATATCTTCTTTTGGTAATTTTTTTTCAAAAGAACTTTTTAATATTTTGTATTCAGGTTGAAAAAGAGATTTTCCAAAAACTTGTAAATTATTATAGTCTAACCAACCAGGTCTTAAAAGTAAATTTAATAATAGATTTGTTTTTCCGCAACCTGATTTTCCTACAATAAGTCCTCTTATACTTCTTGGTAATAACTCATTATTATGATGATTATTTTTATTTACATTATATGACAAATCTAATACTTCCATTTTCTTATATAAAGAATTTTTTACATTGTTTTCAGAGATTTATAATTAAAATGTAATAAAAAAATAGTAAGTAAATAAAAATGTACTGCCTTAAATGTAAAAATAAAACATATGTGGAAATTGTGCTAATTGTGGTACAACAAAAACTCAATTTACAAAAGGAACTAATTCTTATGGATCCAAGGGTTCTAAAGGAGGTGATTTAGTAGAATCGCTTAATTCATTTACAAAGAATAAAAAATTACCATGGGCAAAATTTCCAGGCAAAATGCATATACCTGGTATGAATTTAGATGCAAGATTAACTTCTACTGATGCATATAAAGAATGGAGTAAGCCTGTAGATCGAGTTGATAATGCAGCTTATATTCATGATCTTGTTTATAAGCATTTTCCAGATAAAGAACATAGAAATTTAGCTGATAAACAAATGATTGAACAAATGAATGCTATACAAGATCCAACACCACGTGAAAAATTAGAAAGAAAGACTATAAAACCTATCATATCTGCTAAAGCAAAGTTTGGATTAGGTGTCAAGTCAAAAAACTACCAGCGATCAACAAAAAAAGCAAAAACCTGAAATGGACTGATGAACTTGCAAACGAACTTCATAAGCCTGTTGTAAAACATTTCAGAAAAAGAAAAGTAATTGCAAATAAGATTGATGAAATATGAGCTGTTGATTTAGTTGACATGCAAGCCTTTTCTAAACACAATAACGGTATAAAATACTTATTAATGGTGATAGATTATTTTCAAAGTACAGATAGATTGTTCCATTGAAGACCAAAACTGGAATTGAAGTTGCTCATGCTTTCAGTAAAATCTTTAAAGAAAAAAAGTGTACGAAATTATGGGTAGATAAAGGCTTGGAATTTTATAACAAGCATGTTAAAGCATTAAGAGTGCAGCTCAATTCGACTGATATGAAGAAAAAAGCTGTGTAGTTCAACGCTGGAATAGAACAATGAATAAGAAAATGTTCAAGTACTTCTCTGCTAACTCTACTAGAAAATATATTGACGTTTTAGATAAAATGGTAAATCAATACAACAATACAAAGCATTCTTCAATTCAAATGACTCCATCTAAAGCAACCAATAAAAAGAATGAGAATATAGTATTTCTAAATCTAAATGGAAAAGTGAGATCAAATTCTATTAAACCCTAGTTTTCAATAGGTGATAAAGTGAGAATAACTAAAAAGAAAGGAGCGTTTGAAAAAGGACACACAAATCATTAGTAAAGTGGTATGGATATTCTGATACTTTTAACTCATGGGTTGATAATAAAGAATTGAAAAATCTTTAAATAATTATCTTGTATATATAAAAATGCAAAACTCCATTGCAAATGCGTATCAGCTACTTCTGTTCATGCTAATACAAATACCACTATAACAACGACTACTTCATCTTTTAGCAAATAAACCACTGTCACTGACAATAAGTCACTGACTAGTCACGTGACTGATGACATCACACAAGAAAATTCCGTGACGACAATAAACGAATTTAGCACTAATTTGAAAACTGATTTTTAAATTTAAAAAAATTGATTTAAAAATTGATTTCTTAATTATACAATTTATACACACTATGGATTAAAATAAACTATATATTTAATTAAATATATGGTTAAAAATATGGTTGAAAATGAAAATGAGCCAGAACTCTCCTTTTCCTACTACTAAACCAAGGAGCTGTATTCACTATTTTTATTATTTTAGTTTTCAAAGGAGCATGTTTCTGTACAATTTCTTTCATTACTTGATTATATATTGTTATTTTCTCTTTCATATTTTCAGCGGATGAGATTTTCCATTTATTTCTTAATACTTCATTGTTGAAAGACTTAATGTCTACTGTTTTTAATTCCTGTATGTGATAGTGTGGTATGTGTTTTTTTCTATTTTTTGTTCTAATTTAAAATCAATGAGAAAATGGTCACTCAAATCCAAGTCTGGAAGTTAATAAGAGAACAAACATTCCATAGTGAGCATAATATATGACTCATGTAAGTTCTATCATCCTTCTGGACTTGGCGTTTAAATGATTGCTATCAAGTTTCTCTTTTCTTTTCTCTTTCAAGAGAAGGACATTTAATATCAAATGCACAGTGAAAGTGATTGTTTTGTCCCTCTAAAACACAGTTAACAAATTTTTTATCCAAAGACGAGCATAGACTGGTTTAATGTTTTTTGCTACATTTAGCACATGTTGGATCGTTTTTCTTGCATTCATTCGCATAATGTCCGAAGCTTTGACAGTTAAAACAACACATTACATTGAGTTTGTCATATATCCTGCAGGACGTTAATCAAAGTGTGACTTCGTTTTTATAACATTGAAAGCCTTCTCGTAATGTTTTGCTTTTTTTTCGCAAAGACTTATTTTTTATCGGTTTGATAGCTTCTATTTTAAAATGATCTTTGATGTTGTTCACTTTGCTAAATTCTTGGATAAAACTGCTCAGTGAGTGTAGCATATTAACAACTTCATTTTCATCATACTCTCTAGGTAAACCACTGATGACAATTTTTTGCATGTTCAATTGATATGATTTTACTTTTATTTGATTGTTTGTGTCTTTGAGAGAATTCATCAAATGGTCTTTAGATTCTTCTGAGTTACATACTAGGACAAGATCCCCTGATTTATTATGATAAGAATTTTTCAATTGAATATTATTATTTATAACTATGTTTTCAATTATATCCATGTTACTTTTGTTAGTTTTTTCATCAGATATTTTTCCGATAACTAAAAGAGAGTCTGGCGTTGGAGTTTTTACTGTATTTAATCTTTCCTTATTAAACCGTAAATTATCTTTTTCCAATTCGGTGTCACTTAAGTTTTTGTTTAACAGTTGTTTTATTTCATTGAGCTGAGTTTTGATATCAGTAACATTACATTCTAGAGTGTTCAGCCTCAATTACATTCTAGAGTGTTCAGCCTCCATTATTTCAATTACATTCTAGAGTGTTCATCCTCAATTACATTTTAGAGTGTTCAGCCTCCAACATTACATTATAGAGTGTTCAGCCTCCCCAAGGTTGAGGGAGAGGTGAATTACATTTAAAACGCTACAGTCAAGGAGGCTACATTTTTTTTTAATTAAATTTTTTTATCATGTGGTTACAACACTCTCTAGAGTTGTTAACTCTGAAACACAAACAACAAGGAGAAACAAGTTGAGCGCGGTACTGCAAGAAATGTGATGGAGAATTTTTCACTTGTGAAAAACTCTACCACTACCGCATTTAATTTCAAATTTCGCCAAAAATTTTCCACCTTGGCATTTTCCTAACCTGCAGAAATTTTCCAACTTTACCACCTTGTACTTAATTTAATGATTTCAATTTAAACCTCATCAAAACAAAACAAAAATTTTAAATAAACAAATATTATAGACACAACTTAGATGGCCTTAAAATAAATAATTATAATTTAATAATAAATTAATAAGGTTAAAAGGCCATCAAAGACCTGGCCTTTTAATCTAACAGAATAAAAATTTTTGAATTTAAAGTGAAGGATAAAAATTGCTAATCTAAATTCTTTTAAAGTACACAAATGATAAATAAAATTGTGACACTTAATGGAAATAAAACTCAAATCTTTTAATCACTGGTCCAAATAGATCTGCTCAAACAATTTTTATAGTGAAAAACTATTTTTCTACTGTACAGTATATGGATTCAAAAAACATGAACATAAAAGAATAAAGAAATCACAGTATAAAACATGTTTTAGTACTTTGTATGGGCTACTTAAACTTTTGGAACAAGAAACTCATATATATAATATATATATATATATACATATACACATATTGAAGCTATAAAATAAGTGTTCCTAACCCCTCACTACAAACCTCACTTTGTTCTACTATATATTAGAAAAAAGCTATAGAAAAAAATTCAAAAGGTTATTAATTTTCATCAGCTGTCTTATTCATGTTATGTCACAAAAATAAATTGAAAGAGGCTTAGAAAGAATAAAGAAATTTAAGAAATTCAACGTGCAAAAAACTTGTTGAATAACAGCGGGTAAAAGTATGTGCCTAATTAAAGAAAATGAAACATACTGCAAGTTTTCACAACTTCATGGTCAACAATTTTACTATGAAAAGAAATGTCAATGATAAATTTAAAAATGTATCATGAAAAAATTTGTGCAGCAAAAAATTGCCAATTTGTGGTATAAAGCTCTCTTGTTTTGTCACAAAAGACTTTGATGGTTAATCTCTACGCTAAAGAATGCATTCAAGCAAGACTAATAATTCTAATTTATAAATGACAAAATATTTTAATTTTATATATTATAATTTTGTCATTTATAATAAAGCAAAAACAGCAATGCCTCTTTTGGTCTGATCTAACTGCTTCTTACTCTATTTCTATTATAGTTACTTCTTATTCTATTATAGTTCTCCTATGGTGCAAAGGTAGTAATGTGTTCTAAATAATGTGTAGTAAACTGTTCCTTAGTAAAGATTGTTAAGCAATAGTCTAAGAATTCATGAGATTTTATAATTTTTCAATTAAAAGATCTAATGCATCAACCAATTCAAAAATTTATTCTTTTGCAAAGCGACCCATCAAGCCCCTTCAATCCATCAAGCCAAGCAAAAAGTAAAGTAAAAAGCAAGTTGAAATGCTAATTATTTTACACACAAATACAATTTTAAATAATCTCTGAAACTCCTTTTTTTTAAATGTAAGATTGCTTCATACTAAAATTTATGATAAAAAAATTCTAAAATAATAAGCAAACAATGTATATATATATATATATATATATATATATATATATATATATATATATATATATATATATATATATATATATATATATATATATATATATATATATATATATATATATATATATATATATATATATATATACATATATATACATATATATACATATATATACATATATATACATATATATATATATATATATATATATATATATATATATATGCATATATATATATGTATATATATGTATATATATATATATATATATATATATATATATATATATATATATATATATATATATATATATGTATGTAAACAAGTTACCATAATAACATCTGAAGGTTCTTTCATAAAAACAAAGCCAATTTTTTCCATAAAGTATCTAATAATTTTAATAAACACTTGAAATCAGAAACAAAAAAAATCACAAATTTTTATTTTTAGATGGAAGATATTTCATCTAAATGTTTTGCATGAGGTTTGAGAATTTAGATGAGAAAACTTATCAATGAAAAAAAAATCCAGTTAAAAAATATTTGAAAAACTCTAATTAATTGATTAGTAAACAAATAAATGTAAAAATAAATAAATGTAACAAATAAAAATTAGTAAATAAATAAATGATAAATAAATAACTAGATTAAAAAAGTACATAAAAATACTTTAATTTTTTTTATTATAGTGCAACTGTAAACACTAAAAACTTGAATTAAAATAAATTTAGTATTTTGTTAGAACATCATAGCAATAAATGCATATCCCAAAAATACCCAATACCGTATTGCTTTTTAGTGAGATCAAAGAAAGCATGAATATAATTGTCCAGGTAAATAAGAAAATGTTAGTGCAAAATACAAATTTTTTTCGTCTGACTCCAAAACTTTTCGCAAAAAAGTTAGTTGTCGCATTGTCTAACTTTAAAATGAAATGAACAAAATTAAAAAAAACTTAATTTACTATCAATTTAAAATGCTTCAATTTTTTATAGAAAAATAGTAATAATATTATTTGTAACATTATTAATAAAAATAGCAACAATAGGGCTCAATTTAATTTTTAATTAAGTCCCCAACAAAATGTCTGATCAAAACCTGTTTTGGTCAGACAAAGCCCAATCAAATTTTCAAAATATGATTTTTTCGATTTTACGGTAGATATCCAAGGGGCGCCAAATGAAATGTAGGTACCTAAATTAAAAAAAAAAGTTCCTTTATATATAATATAGGAAAAATTTGATAAATAAGGGCGCCAATGCAGATTGCTGTCATAGGCGGCATGACAGCGCTCGGCGGCCCTGATCGAGTTATGCAATAGAAATCTTTGTCATGTTATTCAGTTTATTTAACGTTTATCTAGTGAAGTCGTAATTTCTTTCCCTATTATTTAGAGTATTTCATTGCAGATTTTTGTTTTTTAATAAAATAGTTTTAATTTAATATTGTATACTTTTTTAGATAGACTTAAATTTTCATGCTGTAACTGACAACACTTTTTTTTTTTTTTTACTTTACAATTTGACGATGGCTGTTTTGATGTTTTAACAATTTAAGTGCAATAAAAAAATCATTACCTTACAAATAACTTTTAACCATTGACTTTTTTTGTCAAGTTTTTTATTTATTAACCATTGATCTTTTTTTTTTTTAATGCTAAATCTAAATGTTTGAAACTATTTTTCCATGTCTTTCATAAAATCTTTTAAAAGAATAACTTTTTAAATTTTAAAAAATTAACTTTAAATTATAAATAAGTTAAAAGTTAAATTAAACTTTCATAATTTAATTGCTTTATTTTTTTGTTTTTGTTTTTATTTTTACAAGAATTGTTTAGAAGTTTATTTTTTAGACTTACTAATTAAAGCATGACTTACTAATTAAAGCATGAAATGATTAAAAATTTCGATTTTAAAAAGACTAAATTACTTTTTTTAAACAATTTTTATTTTCAACTTTTTTTAAAAGATGTTTTCACTTCTTGAAAATATTATATTTTTTTCTTTTCATTAATTTAATTTAACTTTTCAATAATTTAAATAAAATTTTTGAAAATAATTTAAATAAATTTATATATCAATAATCATCAATCAGTAAAAGTAAAAATGTTTTTTGTAAAAGCGCTTTGCATAACTTTAAATAAACCTTTAAAAGATAAGTTTTTTTTAAAAAAACGTAACAAAAAGTATTTTTAACTTTGAGTTTTTATAGTTTTATTTTAAAGCTAATTTGTTTTTTGTAAGGAACTGTTTTGACTATTCTTTAGTTTTTTCAATTTTTTTTCTAGTTTTAGTTTAGCTTAACGTTTCTTTTTTCAGCGCATTTCTGAAACATTTAAATCATCAAAACAGTCGTGGTCAAGTTGTAAACAAAAAAAAATCATTTCAACTTAGCAAGTTCTGTGGATGGAAGAGCAGTTCGATTGCTTGCTGTTCCTGTCTAAGCTTTATTTTGTAGAACTTAATTCCCGTCAGTCAAACTGTCCGATTACTTTGTATATTGATCGAACAATCTGAGGTTTTAGCCGGACATGTCCGATGTCCGACCGTTAAATTGAGCCCTGCAACAGTATCAGCAATAACATAATATTGTTAATAAAAACTTCAAAATAATAACAAAAACTACAAATTCAATTCAAAATACATAGAAAAACTACTATTAAAACTTATAGTAAAAATGACATATATGTCACATATGATAAAAACAACATATATGTCACATATGATGAAAACAACATATATATCACAGCTATTGAGCAAAATAATGGCCAGACAAAGTGTTAAAAGATAAATATATGAAACTAGAAACACAATATTCACAATTTTCTAAAAGAAAAATAAGAGAATATTCTAAAAGAATAAGAAAATATCAAAAAGAGTTCTTAACTAAAATATTCTAAAAATTGGCAAATTGAAGTTAATAATGATGAATTAGATGTAACAAACAAATTCATTAGATGCAACAAACCAGTTCATTTGATGCAACAAATCAATTCATTAAATGTAACAAATCAATTTATTAGATGTAACAAAACAATTCATTAGATGTAACAAACCAATTCATTAGATGTAACAAATTTGTTAGATGTAAAAAGTTCCTGTTGATGCTATCTTATTTATTGATAATTCAGCAAAAAAAAGTTTAATTTAAATTTGAAAGTTGAAATAAAAGTTTATACAAAATCATTGTTTACTATACTTTTAAATAATTTTTACTTCAAGTTAAGTCACATGTTCAAGATTTACTAAAAAGGATTTTGTTGATCATTAAATATTTTTTTTATAGTGTAATTTCTCCAAGGCCTAGAGAACCACTGTAGTTGAAGATAACACTTTTTACATTTTTAATTTTGGTTATAACCAAAATTAAAATTTATCTCCTAACTCTAAAACTCCAAAACACGAACCTTAACAAGCAAGTCCACTTTGCAGAGAAACAAGCTAGGCACAATACTACCAGGAACATGGATCAAACTTCTTGCTTACAAAGGGAGCACTCTACCACTACACCAACTTTGTATATTAAAAAATATATGAGTTGTATAAAATAAATATCAATTATATAAATTTACATAATTGATATTTATTATTAAAATCATATATGAATATTCAATGTATATTCATATATTATTTTCCTTCAATTCTAAAATAATGCTAATTGTGTGTGCTCACATTTTCATTCATAAATGCGTACTTAAGTAAAAAAAAATAGAAATGAGTAAAACATTTTAAAAAAGGAAGAAAAAGTTCCTAAAGAAATCATTTCATTTTTCAAAATACATTTCTAATATCTTTGCACAACTTTCATATTGTTATAACTTTTGAAACTTTTGATCATTTTAATGTTAAAGTAACGTGCTCATGAAAGATTTTACAAAAAAGTTTAATCTGTTGTTTAAAAAATTAAACAACAGATTACACACTTATTTATTTTATTATCTATCATTGCAACTTTTTATACCAATTTAAGTTATTGATATGATGTTCTTTGGGTACAGACATATTTGAGTTTAGGTATATTTACAATAAATAAAAAATAAAGCTTGAAGTTTTTTTAACTTAAAAAACCTAGACATTGATAAATGCTTAATCATAAAAAGCACATTAGATGATCAAAGATGGAACTTGTACAATGATATCAGATGTTGCTTTGCATCTGATATCAGACACCTGGTACCATAATCTGACACCAAAATCATAAAAATAAGAAATATAAAATATTACCTTAGTAAAAAAGATGAGACAAGTTTTTCTAAAACAGAAATTGTACTACAGTACACAGGAGACATTTAGAAAATATATTTATAAATTTAAAAATTTAAAAGGAATAAAGTTTAAGAGACCAATAGTATAAGCAATAGAATAAAACAAAGAAAAACTAATAGAATAAAGCAAAAAATATATGTATAAAAAACTTTTGCAGTAATTTTTCCATACCATTTATAAACACAGCAGGTATCTAAAAATAACATTAACATTATTTACTATTCTCAATTATAAAAATAATATATTATATTGTTAATTTAGATAAGTTAAACTTATCTAAATTAACAATATAAAAACAATTAAAATATTAAAATTAGTTTTGAAAAAGGCAAAAGGGAACTAATGAATCATTAGGAAAAAAACACAACATTATTAGAAACCATAAAGAAAATGAAGTTATGTTTAATTTTTTTATAACAACAAAATTATGTAAATAATTTCTTTTTTAATTACTTCACTTTTTTATCTCAGCTTTAATTATAAAAAACTACAACTATAACTATTGAATTTTCTATCAACACATTGCATTGCAATATATCAACACATTGCATTGCAATTTGATGTAAAATTCTAAAACTAAACTTTTAAAAATTTTATGACCAATCAATCTCTCTGTCGCAATCCTGTTATCTCCAAGAATTTAAACCGATGAAAGCTACAAGTACCAGGTATTACATAATTGCACTTTTATTGTTGTTCTTCAGATTGCATTTGTAAGTCTGAAACTCAAAAATATTTGGAAACCAATTCAATTTAAAAACTCCAATACCTTGTGAAGCATTCAACATCTTGTGCCAAAAGTAAAATACAATTGTTGTAGAAGTCCATAGTACAAAATTTCCAATATATATACAAATACAAAACATAAAAGTTTAACAAATGCATTTACTATTATTTTAATTTTCATTTCATTTTAATTATTAGCAACTCTGTTCATTCAAATTTTACTAAAAGTTAATAAATTTCAAAGTGCTTTAAAGCATCTTATATTAAATAAAAGAGAAAATTATGATAAACTTAATGATTAACATATATATATATATATATATATATATATATATATATATATATATATATATATATATATATATATATATATATATATATATATATATATATATATATATATATATATATATATATATATATATATATATATATATATATATATATATAGACTCTTGCAACGTTGTCAGAAAGTTTTCCGATATTTTGTTGACATAAAAAAAATATTTAAATGCAAGTCCGGAATTTTTTTATTTTTTTGCCTGCCTGCCCAAACCAAACCCTCAGCCGATGTAGTTGCGAGTCAGGCTATTTGTCAGTCGATGTAGCAGCACTCCGTTGCGAGTCAGGCTATTTGTCAGTCGATGTAGCAGCAGTCTGTTGCAAGTCAGGCTATAAGATAGTCGATGTAGCAACACTCGCGCATGATTTACAGTAGAAAAAAAAAAAATTAATAACATTTTTTTTAAAAAATTAAAATAAAAACATTGTTTATATTTTTAAAAACATTCAGAATGTTTTTAAAAACATTCTGGTCAATTAAATTTGTGTTTTTGCGGTTTTTTAAAAAAGCAATTAAATTAATGGTTTTAACTTTATGACAACACGAAAATGTTGGATGAATGTCAAAAGTAATTAGTGACGTAATTTGTTGTCAAAAGAATCATTTTTTACCTTCCGTACTCTCAAAACCAACAATTTATAGAACTATATATATATATATATATATATATATATATATATATATATATATATATATATATATATATATATATATATATATATATATATATATATATATATATATATATATATATATATATATATATATATATATATATATATATATTTATATATATACAATTAAAAAAATCTTCTTAAACATTAAAAACACTTAAATTTAAAAATATCTAGAACTTAATAAAACTTTTATTATGTATTTGTAATAGTTATTTTTATTATTATTAAAGTGGAAAAGAATATGAAACTTTATGAAATTTGTGTTGATTTTTTGTTTTCTTAATGTAAAATAAAATAGTTGCAGATCAAAAGTTCATCAATCTAAAAATTAAATTTGTGTGTTGACTAATTGTTATTAAGAGATTTTTATTATTTTTATTTTTTTATTATAATTGTTATTAAGAAATTTTTTATAATTTTTATTAAGAAAGTTTTATTATTTTTGTTCATTTTTTATTAAAAATGGTTAACTCCTAATTGCCAAAAAGCAAAAGTTAACTTTACTCCGTATGAATATTTTAAAACCATTCTAAAAAAACCTTTTCATATACTCAATTGTCTTTAAATAGAGTTTTGTAATAAGTTTTGATTCATTTTTTAAAATCTAATGTCTGGCTAGTAACTAAATGATAGTTTTAAAGGTTAAATGAGTCAATGCATGTAATTACTTTTAATCTATTTTATTATCCTGAGAAAAAAAATGCTAAAACTTGCTAAAATAAACAAAAATTAGTTACTTTCTTTTGTATTTTAAACAAAAACATTTTTTTCATACTTTTAATTATAAAAAAAACAAAAAAAACAAACAACAAATAATAAATATTTTTGGGTGCTTTTTTTGGGTGCCCATACTGCTCTATTGTAATTTTCTTTATAAATATTTCATTTACTTTCTGTTTTACATTTTATTTTACATTTTATTACATTATTACATTTTATTACATTATTTACATTTTATTACATTATATAACTTTATATATTTCAAAAAATAAAAAAGTTAAACTTATCTAAATTAACAATATAAAAGAATTTTCGTTGAACATACCTCATCAAGAATTGCTGCAATATAAATATAAACATAAATAGTATGTACCAAAGAACAACCATCATGAATGAATATAAGAGGATGCCTTTTCTAAATTTATTAAAAAAAAAAAGGTTTATTAACATTCTGAAAGTATAAAGTTATAAACAAAGCAATAATTTATATAAGAAAAATTAAACATTGAGTTCTATGGACAGTAATATACCCAAAAATAACTGTTTTAATTGAGTTTTAAAATATACATCAGATTTATTTAGGCAGGTGGTAAAAAAATATTTGTAGATTTTGTTTAAATACACTGTTGAATTTGCAGATCTGGTGTTAAATTTAAAAGTAGAAAATCATTCTTGTGTAAACTAAGTGTAATTGGATGGTTTAATTTGTTTAAGATATGTTTAAGTGTGCTGAAGCATTCAACATCAAGCTTATAAATTAGAAGGTGAGACCATGAGAGTTATTGATCATGTAGATCAATTACCAACTGCATAAGCACATTAAGCAAATAATTTTAAGCTGAGTGTCATAAAGTACTTTGTTACATATACTCTCATAGCCAATAGGTGTCAATTTGATGTGTTTGAGTTGGTCATTGACATAAGAAAAGTTGAAGAGGGGCAACTCTGGGGTGTGGGGAGAAAATATTGATGGATAAGTCTTCTTTTCAACTAAAATACGGAATGGGGTTTAAATTTGAAATTAATTGGGAAAAAGCAGTAACAAGTGCTAAATACAGTTGAATATGTGAAAAATTCAAAAATTGCAGCAGCTTTGTTTTATAAGAAAACGTGAACAAAGTGTATCTTTAAACGAAGGTGTATCTTTAAACAAAACTGTAATAATAAATATGTAATAAATTTTGACCTACAGCATTTATTTACGATTTATAAAGTCTTTTGTTTTATAAATAACTTCAAATTTTATCTAGGATATGTGTCAATATGGCCGAGTGGTTAGCGCTTCTACATATGGAGGTGGAGATCGGTGTTCGAGTCCTATCGTCAGAACTCTTTTTTTTTTTAATATTTTTAATGATTTTTTAAAAATACATAATAAAACACTTTTAAAAGAGAACTATGAAATTGTTTTGTTTTGCATTTTAAAATTAAAAGAAAATTATAAAAAAAAAGCAAAATTTTTAAACATGTTCTTAATAAAAACATTTTGTTTAAATAAAATGTTTTTATTAAGAACATTTTTAAAAAATTTGATTTTATGTTTCAAATAAATTATTTTTATCAACTTAATTATTTTTAAAAATAATAAAAAGTTAAAATTACTTATTATTAGGATAATAAAGTAATCCTAATATAATATATTTGCCAGCCAAGCAGTTTTACTAATTATTGGTGTTACTTGGCACTTAATGAAAGCGATTTTACTAAATTTTTAATAAAAAATTTAGTAAAACCGCTGCCTACACTACTGCCTACACTACTGGTGTTATTGTTTGTCATTGTGTAATGTTCTTGTGATGTTTTATGTTGATAGACAGCTTGGCTTACCTTCACATTGGTGTCTATTGTTAAAAATGATTATTTTGTTTCATTACTGAAACTTACTCCTAATCGCTCACTAAAAGCCAAGAAATATTTTTTAGAATAAATGGCTAATTTTTTAACTTAGTGTGATTTTTAAACTTTAACATTGTTGATAAAGCTGAATTTTTTTAAAAAGAGTATTTCCAGCTTTCCAATATAATATACAATTCAAATTGTTGTAAATTAGTATTTGAATAATTTTCACGTTGTTACTATTTTACGGTTACCTATCACTTTGTATTGAATTACCTAAATCCCTATGATCTGTTTTATTGGTCCTCAACTGCTTTGCAAATAAATATTATTTTAACGAGAGGGTAAAAGTTTTACTATAAAGACTCTTTTTCGATAAATGTTTTGCAATTGTCTGTTTAAAATTATTTAGGTTAAGTGCCTAACATATTATATAAGGTAAATCTGGGTATCTAACACCGTGAAGAGACAATTTTCTTTCTTAAATTTTTTTAGTAGCTAACTTCAGAATTTTTCATTCCAAATAAATATACGGGGTAAAGGTTTTAATAAGCTCTAAGTATACGGAAAAGGTATGTGAACTTTTATTTTTGCTCATAATCTATTGTTCACTAAAAAATATTAGAAGGAATAATGTAGACAAATTCAATATGGAATAGAGTTTATCGGTTTATGAGAAAAACAAACTATTTTATAAATCTCTTATGATCCACTTAAATAAGATACTCTTAAAAGATCTGTATACGGAAAAGGTGCGCATGTAAATTTTTTTTTTTTTTTTGCTAATTCTGTCTGGATTTGTACTTTATTAAAAGCAATTTATTTAAAAAATTTTAAAGTTATTTAAATTTACCAAACAGTATTAAAGTGAGTAAGAAATGATCTGTGTGGAATAAATTAGTATAGAAATGGTTGCTGTTGTATCGTAGAATAAAATCAAAACTATCTATTCATATTAGTCATATATCAACATTATAGATTCTATATATTTTTTATATGCATACAACAATATATATGTAACTAAAAAACGCCACGTAATAATAATAGATGTTTGCAGAACATCTGTAACTCGAAAGTCAGTTTTTACGGCACAACAGTCGCTTTGAAAAAGACCTGTATTTTACTGGTCTGGAAAGCTAGGATATACATATAAAAAAGTATAGAGAAGGTTGGTGTGGAATAGACTTAGAAAGATCGTGTTTTTACGTGTCTGGTCAGGTGAAACTTTTTATACCAATGGTCACGTAATAAGCAGGTATTTAGACAATTACTAATATCTATTCAGCAATTTACGCAATGGTTACCATAACATTTAAAGTGTATTAATGTTAATTATAATAGAAATTTTTATTTTTCATTGCTTTATAAAGGAAACAATTAGTATAGTTTTTCTTTAAGTATATAGCTATTTTTCTACATCTCACTACAAAATATTGAAGTAAGTAATAAGTATAGAAAAGGGTGATGTGGAATAAATTTAAAAAGACCTGTATTTTATGGGTCACGACAGCTAGTAAATTTAAATATTTTACCAAACTACAACATTTAAACAATATATAAGTACTTGGTTTACTATTGATAACAAAATTAGAATAAAAAAAAATTCAAATAATATCAAATACTTTATTAATTTTTTGAAGGAGCAGTCTATCTTTTGATTGGAAAAAGACTGGTGAATTGGTATTTTTAAACAACTGATAAAACCAACGCTCAGTGATTCTAAAACAAAACATGATAACATCATTAGACTAAAGAGTGACTCAGAAATTAAAACCACCCCTTTCCCCACCCCACATAAATTTGAAAAACTATTTTTATTAAATTTAATTTAAAAACTAATTCATAAGATAATAGAGTTAGTTTAACTAGTAATAATACCTATGTTTCTCACGAAATTGTTATAACACTGTTTTAGCAAATTATGTTGAACTTATTGGTTTGGAATATTTGTTATTCATATGCTAATGGTACATTACTTACAAAAATAAAAATTACTGTTGCCATGAAAATCTCTGAAGATCTTGTTAACACTACCACAGTATCAAAATTACTACAGCTATCACCACGGCATTACCAAAAATATAAATCCAACTAAAAATTTTTTTTGCAATTCCTGTTTCTGTGTCACTCTCTTCATTAGACCTAAATTTACTCTCTATAAGTAGACCTATCAAAAACAATACTGGTAGAGGTAATAAAATCAGACCCATGAATTAGAGATGGAATAATTAGTTAACCATCTGAGTAAGAGATTGAGAAATAAACAAAATTTATGAATTTTAGTGACAGCAGGGTCATCAAGGTTGTTATAACTAAAAGAGTGCAGTCTTGAAAAAAAGGAGAACATAGAAAAGTGGGCAAATGATTCAAATCTGATTTCTTTACAAATAGGTGACATAATGCATAAGTATAGGACCAAACCAAACATGTGGCTATTGGAGTCTTGGAGTCAAATCAATGGATAGTAGCCATCAATGCTGAGATTGGAAGAAAGAACAGCCAAATTTAAATTAGTTTCACAAAGAGCAAGAAAGTCTGGGGAATTTTTAAAAGTTAAGATTCAACTGATGGAAAGTTACTTTGAAGACCACAAATACTTATGAAAGATATATTGAAACAGTTAGATGTGGTTTTTTTTGTTTAATATTATTGGTTACTTCAACATGGCTTAAGTTAAAGAGAGCTTGACTCATTCATAGATAGAGCATGATAGATAGATAGAGCATGACATCCCAAGCGTCATGCAGTTACCTCAGTCCTGCTAAATTAACTTAAAGTCATAACTAAGGGCTCCTTATGTGGCCTCAACAACACACCAAAAGCACAAACAGAGACACTAATTCTTGCGCAACATGGCACTGTTAATACTTTGATATTTTACAGCTGTTGATTCAATCAGCCTCTCTGAGAGCTACCAGAGATTTCAGGAAATCTTTCTACCAGCCGACCTTAAACATTAAATTGAGTATTAGAGTGGTATCCTCATTAGGAGATAAAAGAAATAGTAGCATAGCCACTACCAAGGAGACACAAGCAAAAAACTATGAGTAGAGTCAAGAAGATCCAGCATTCATCATCCTAGGTAGGAAACAATGTAATACAGGTCTACACCTATGCCAGCCTAATAGATGAAAAAGGGGTTAAAGGCTGGTTAGCAAAATTATTCTGCTTAACCCCTTAAGACTTTGCCTAGAAGGTCTTCTGCAAGACAGTAGCTTGATGCAGTTAACATCTGCCCAACATGATTATTCTTATTCAAACACCAACTCTTGCCTTTACTCAAGCAAGAACCTCAACAGGGACGAACTACTTACTAACTATCTACTTTGATACTGCTGGAGCGGTATGAGCATACAAAAGTGTCAAAAATAAATATTGTTGCTTATTTTTCTTTTGTTTTTTTTAATACAAATAAGAAAAAAAGTTTTCTGATCATTAAACCAGTAATCGCGCAAATTTAATTTTTGCATGAATGAATTTTTAATATTTAAATATCATAGTCACAACACCGGTTTTAAGGGGAGGGTGAGAAAGGATTATTACAAGAACAACCCCACCATACCCCTTCACTCCACACACACACATACACACACACACACACACACACACACACTGAGAGGTTTAGACATAACACAAGAATACAAATGACAGAGCAAAAACATACATATATAGAAAATTTCAGGTGAGCTAATGTAGCAACCAAGACACCTTGAACTATATAACAGACAGAAGTAGATACCACTATAGATATGACAGGTATTAGATAGTATTGATGACTTTATTGCATTTGCTTTGTATTACAGCCCACACAATAGATATAACTCTGTTTTTGGAAATAAGGTTTTTTTTCATGAGATACATATTTTTCATTTTTATATTTAGAGCTTTATCAATTCAGGTAAAGTAAAATAAAGTTTAGGCAAAGTTAAATTTAACTAAAGTTTAAATAAATAACTAAAACTTTTTTTGATAAATCAATTAAAAAAAAATTTTTTTTTTTAATAAATGATTAAAATACAATTTAGGTATATTTCTTCAATAGAAAATAAGAAAGATCTGTTAAATGCCAAAAACGATTAATGATCATGGCCTACTTTATACACGGCCGGATATGTTGCAATATTACAAGTTTTCGGGATTTAAGTTTCAATAGGTTTAAATATAATTAAATTGATAGGTTTTTTAATTTAAGTTAATAAATATATTATAATTATTTAAATTAAATATAGATTTATATAGTAAAATATCTTTTCGTATTAGTTTTTCCTTATTTAAAAACGTTTAGGTTGATTTTATTATTAACATCTAGTAGTTTTTTTTTAAATTTGTTTATTCGATTTTCGTAGTTCACTTCAAATAATTTTTTCTTTTGAACAACTTAAAATTTTAAATATAAAATTAGGAATATGACTATTTTTATACACATTTTTTTACGGTAGAGATTTCAGACAAAAATCAAAAAATACTAATAGCAAGCTTCATCAAGATTTCATATACAAAATATATCTATTTATATATCTACATACCTGTATATCTATATATATCTATATATATATCTATATATATATATATATATATATATATATATATATATATATATATATATATATATATATATATATATATATATATATATATATATATATATACATATATATATATATACATATATATATATATACATATATATCTATATATATCTATATATATATATACATATATATATATATATATATAAATATATATATATATATATATATATATATATATATATATATATATTTATATATATATATATATATATATGTATATATATATATAGATATATATAGATATATATATATGTATATATATATATATGTATATATATATATATGTATATATATATATATATATATATATATATATATATATAAATATAAATATAAATATATATATATATATATATATATATATATATAAATATATATATATATATATATATACATATATATATATATATATATATATATATATATATATATATATATATATATATATATATATATATATATATATATATATATATATATATATATATATATATATAGATATACATATATATATATATACATATATATATATATATATGTATATCTATATATATATATGAATATATATATATATATATATATATATATATATATATATATATATATACATATATATATATATATATATATATATTTATATTTATATATATATACACACACACATAAACTACATTTTTTTTTTTTTACTTTTCCCTATGTCTTCTTTTAAAAGGTAATACAGCATCTTTGCGCTTTCCATTACTTAAAATCTTTTGTTCATTGTTATAAAAAATATTTATTACTGTCTGATTAACAAGAGAAAGCCCCCACTTTAAATGATCCTCAAATATAAAGCTGTGGTTCAAGTTATATTCATATAAAACATATTCGCTAACTTTTCTGATGTCAAGAATTTCTATTAGTAGTAAACTTTTGTATAATAGTAAATTTTAAATTTACTATTATATAAAAGTTTACTACTAATAGAAATGCAGTAAATAAAACTTTTTTTTTACTGCATCAAGCATAGCAAAGCAAATAATAACATGATTTGCAAGCAATTTTGAGGGAGTTATGAGACCTCCTCTGGATAGTAGTTCAATATATTCTGTAATAAAATCAATGAGATCACTTTTTAGCAATAAAGTACATAATTCACATTTAACTTTTTTGAGTAATTTTCTGTATATATATCCAGCAATAAAAATAGCAACTTCTTTACTGTTATCATCTAAATCACATTCCTGAATATCATTAATAAAAATTTCAAAAACCGAATTTATATTTACAACCGACTTGAAAGTTTTTAAATCCATTTTCCAAAAGTCAAAATTTTCTTTTAATAATGATCTCATTTGCAAAATTTTTCCAGAAGTTATTACTTCACGTAATCCAACAAGAAATCTGCCACCACTCATTTGACGATATTTTGAAAAATGTCGCTCCAATAGATCACTTTGGAAACGAGAGGTTAGGACATAGTTATATCCTTCAAATAGAAGATCTTCAATTAAACTAGAAGTACTTTGTAGTGTTACAATAAGGGCTTTAGTAACTTTTTCTTTTTAATTTAGTAACAATTAAACTAGAAGGGCTTTGTAGTGTTACAGTAAGGGCTTTCGGTGGAACTGTATTGCGAATTTTGCCACTGATCAATCCAGTGAGCAAATGCACGTAAAAAGTGTGGCTTACCGTAACAGATGCATTTCCAAACTTATGATTAGAGTATTTCATTTTAGAATTAGATATTACCCACCATAAATTAACAAGTTTTAAAAATTCTGATGCTGAAAATTCATTAGGAAAATAACTTTGAATTGCTGCAGATGTAGTTTCATGTAATACATTTAATGCTAGGTTGACGTCTTGTTTATTGTTATTTGGATATAATGTCTTTTCTCCTAGTTTTGATGCCTTACTTAAGTTTGCAGATAGAGTTTCATCTTTTTCATGCACTCTATGAAGCAATCCCCATATATATCAGCTGCAGAGATTTTTATATTAAAAATGTAATCAGTAAACTGAAATGATGGGAAAATAAACTTTTTGGTACTAACCAAATTATTTCTTAAGTTTTTGAGCAAAAGGTCAGGTCAGGTTTTCCTGCTACTGGTAACATGTAACCCAGTACAACCTGCTCCATGTCCTGCTGCCTTGTAGGATACGCTTTTTTAGGCAAAGGCTAGGAGAAGTTTACTCCGAATTAAAACACCCCCTGCCTTGGGGCTCTTGGTTGAGTAAAGGCTAGAGATGGTGTCTCGATAAAAATACTCATCTTGGGCAGATGTTACATGCATCCAGCTGCTGTCTTTTAGAAGGCCTCCTAGGCAAAGACTTAAGGGGTAAACAGATTCTATCTGTTGACCAGCCTCGCACCCCTTCCTCATCTATTAGGCTAGCGCAGATGTATTTTTAATACATTGTTTCCAGTTTAGGATGTTGAACGCTGGATCTTCTTGACTCAATGCGTGGGTATTGCTTGTGTCTCTATTTTTATGACTGGGCAACTCATTCTATTATCTCCTAATGAGGGTACAGCTCTAAAACTCAGTTTTATGGTTCTGAGGCCGGCTGGTAGTCAGGTTTCCCAAACTCTGTGGTAGCTCTCAGAGAGGCTGATTCCATCAACAGCCGAAAAATATCAGAGTACTAACAGTGCCATGTTGCGCATGGATGGTGTCCCTGTTTGTACTTTTGGTGTGCATTGCAGAGGCCACATTTGGAGCCCTTTGTTACAGCTTAGGGTTTATTAATAGTAATGAGGCTATTGCTTAGTTGTTAAATAGTGTACTGAGTACTATCTATACTTGAGTCAAGTTCTTTATAAATTTAAAATGACTAAAGTACCTAAAACTAAAAAACACAAAAAACCATCGTCATCACCAAGTTCTCTAAACCTATTCGTTGTCTTCGAAGTAACTTTTCTTCTGTTGAGTCTTATCTCTTGCAAAGTTCACCAGACCTACTTGCTCTTTGTGAGACTAATTTGAGTTCGGCTGTCCCATCTTGTGATCTTAGTGCTGATGGTTATCTTCCTTTAATTCGTAAAGACTCCAATAATCACATGCTTGGCCTGGGCATCTACATTCGTAAGAACTCACCCATTTGTCGTGAAACTAGGTTTGAATCTACTGACTATTCATTTATGTGCTTTCGTTTAGCACAACTTCACTCTATCGCCTTTCTCTTTGTTCTATATCGCTCTCCTTCATCCCAAGATTGCACTATTCTTGATGTTATTTCTTATCAAATTGACCAAGCCCTCTCTCTTTATCCATCGGCCAATATCGTCGTTGTTGGTGACTTTAATGCCCATCACACCGATTGGCTTGGCTCTAGTGTCAGTGACTCTGCTGGCGTTAAGGCCCTCAACTTTTGCCTTTCTCAATCTCTAACTCAAATAGTCAACTTTCCAACTCGTTTTCCAGACAACCCTAATCATTTACCTTCTCTACTCGACTTATGTCCTGTTTTGGATCCTAGTCAGTGCTCAATTTCTCCACATTCACCCTTAGGTACTTCTGATCACGGTTTGATCTCTCTAAAACTATTATCAAATTCTTCTACTTCATCAGAATCCCCCTATCATCGTACCACATACAACTACCTTAAAGCTGACTGGGACTCTTTCCGTGATTTTCTTCGTGATGGCCCTTGGGTAGAAATCTTTCGTCTTCCTGCTGACAAATGTGCTTCTTACATAACTTCGTGGATTCAGGCTGGCATGGAATCTTTTATTCCCTCTCGACGATTCCAGGTCAAGCCTCACTCTTCTCCTTGGTTTTCCTCACATTGCGCTGCAGCAATTTCTAATCGAAACCGTTACTTCCATATCTATCAGCAAAACAATTCTCCAGAAAACAGACATCTGTTCACTATCGCCAGAAACCATTGTAAAAAGGTTTTGTCTGACGCCAAAGCTCGCTATTCCCAGGTCATTAAATCTCGTGTCTCATCACAAAAATTAGGCTCTCAAGACTTCTGGAGAATCTTTAACAGTATCAATAATAAGGGCAAATCTGTTATTCCTTCTCTCTTGTATGGTTCAGACTTTGTCACCTCACCTAAAGACAAAGCTGAATTGTTTGCTAAGAACTTTTCATCAATATCATCTCTTGATTCCACTAGTTGCGTTTTACCTGACATAGCCGTCAAACAGGTTGATCCCTTGCTTGACATTCGCATCACTTCAGCTTCTGTATCTAAAGTAATTTCCTGCTTAGACTCTTCAACAGCTTGTGGTCCTGACAACATTCCTGTTGTAGTCTTGCAGAGGTGTTCTCTGGAGCTTTCATCCATACTTTCTAAACTATTTAACAAGTGCTTATCAGAGTCTTGTTTTCCATCATGCTGGAAAGCAGCATCTGTTATCCCTATTTTCAAAAATTCCGGAGAGCGATCTGATTCATCTAACTACCATCCCATTAGTCTTCTTCCTGTCATAAGCAAGGTTTTTGAATCTTTAATCAACAAACACTTAATCTCTCATCTTGAATCAAATAACTTACTTTCTGATCATCAATATGGATTTCGGTCTTCTCGTTCTACAGCTGATGTGCTAACAGTAATAACCGATAGGTTTTACCGTGCATTAGATAGAGGTGGAGAGGTTAAGGCTATCGCACTTGACATTTCTAAAGCTTTTGATAAAGTTTGGCATGCTGGTCTTCTCCATAAGCTTTCTTCTTATGGTGTAGCTGGTAACGTCTTTAAGATTATTAAGTCCTTTCTTTCCAATCGTAGTATAAAAGTTGTCCTCGATGGACAACACTCTTCTTCACATCCTGTAACTTCAGGGGTTCCTCAAGGTTCAATCCTTGGCCCTATACTCTTTTTAATTTACATTAACGATCTTCCAGATATTCTCACATCTAAGGTGGCATTATTCGCTGACGACACTACCATTTACTCTTGTCATGATAAGAAGCCTACACTCTCTGATTGCTTGGAGGGGGTATCTGAGCTTGAAAAGGATCTCACTTCTGCTACAGCATGGGGCTCACAGTGGCTGGTGAACTTTAATTCAGATAAAACTCAATTTTATTCGGCCAATCGTTATCGTAATAATTTAGATCTTCCTATATTTATGAATGGTAATGTACTAGATGAGTCATCTACCATTCATCTTCTAGGATTAACTCTTACTTCCGATCTTTCTTTTAAACCGTATATCAAATCCATTGCAAAATTAGCATCTGCTAAGGTTGCATCTCTTTATCGAGCTCGACACTTTCTTACTCCAGATTCTATTCTCTATCTCTATAAATCTCAAATCCGTCCCTGTATGGAATACTGTTGCCACATCTGGGGCGGATCTTCTAATGATGCTCTTTCTCTTTTAGACAAGGTGCAAAAACGAATTGTAAACATAGTTGGACCTGCTCTGGCAGCCAATCTCCAACCTTTGTCACATCGTCGTAATGTTGCTTCTCTTTCTCTTTTCTACAAATACTATAATGGGCACTGCTCTAAAGAGCTAGCGTCCCTTGTGCCATCTACTAAAATTCATTCTCGTGTTACTCGCCATTCAATTAAGTCTCATCCTTTTTCTGTGACTGTTCCTAAGTGCTTCAAAAACTCTTATTCTTCTAGTTTTTTTCCTCGAACATCAGTTCTTTGGAATTCGCTTCCTTCATCTTGCTTTCCTGATTCATATAATTTGCAATCTTTTAAGTCATCAGTCAATTGTTATCTTGCGCTACAGATTTAGTCTTTTCTCTTCCAGTAACTTCCAACTCTTATAGTGGTTGCTTGCAGCCTTGTTGGAAGTGAAGTTGTTGAAAAAAAAAAAAAAAAAAAAAAAATGTACACTATCATACATCAAATAAATTATATGGCCATTAAAAGTGATACAAAAATTTTCTTCTGGCTTCTCTGAACCATAAACGCTGAGTAATTTTGAATAAGTTGACACATTAGTTGGATGGTTATCAGCAATCAATGCACGAATGTTAAACCAGCAGATCTTAATGTATTTAAACTCTCTTCTATTTCATCTTTAATAAAATCTCCAGTAAAACTAATTTCTGGGATAGCTTTAATAACATATGGTATTGATTTTTTAAGACCAACAATCATGAACACAATTAATCCTTTGTAAAGATTACCCTCACTATCTTGACCAATTAATCTACCACTGTGGTATTCACAAGATTGTTGTAAATACAATTCATCAAAAAGGAGAACACAATCATTGCTTATTTTTCCTTCATTTAATAACAGTTTTAATGATTTTATTGAATCGATTCCACCAGAAACTAACTTCTTTAGTAGTGACCTTGATGGCAATGGGAGTTGTTTCAAAAGAAGGGAATAAGCCTGAAATGATGAATATCTTTGCATAAGTGCAAAACGTAATACTTGTGAAGAATATGGAGGATGACTTGTAAAAAATTAAATTTGATAGTTCATTAACTAAACCATACGAATTTTCTTCAACAAGGTTGTGCATATAAGACACCAAAATATTTAAAATCGATAAACTTGTAAGCTTACAATTGTTAATTGTTCTAAACCATTTAGGGAGTGGAAGTGGCATGCCTTGCGATGAATAAGAACTGCGCGACGCATAAGCACGACGTGATTTTTGACGCCATTAAATTCTTTTTATTTGCTTTTCATATTTATCGACATTAACTGCACCAATTTACTTAACTACCGCAAAACTACTTTAAATCGTTTATGTAGAAATGTTATTATTTAAAAATGTTTTGGAATGTTTCGTTTTTTAAAATGTAAAAACATTTGTTTATTTTCTCGACGTTTGTCACGTTTTGAAGGAATTTTATTTCTAGTAAAATAAAATAAAATGTTAGAATAAAAATCTTATAGGTATAAAAGAAATATTTCAGCGAAAAAATTATTCTTAAAAATTATTATTAAAAATTATTCGAAAAACTATTGACGTTTTATTTTTCAGCAGCTGTTCTTGAGCACGCTTCGTTGAGTTTCGGTAACTTTTAACATAAAAGCGATTGTTATTAAGTAATTTTTTTGAGTTATTTTTTCCAAATATTTAATAACTGTACTTTTTTATTGAATCAAGTAGAATACGTTTTAATATTAATCCTTTTTTTTTTTTTATTTGCGCTCACCAATTTTTAAAATGTTTCCTCGAAATTACTCTTAAATACTTTAAATACGTCTAACAGTTAATAAATATTTTTAAATCTTTTTTTTTTAAACCTAACAAACCCCCGTAAAATAATTATTTTTTTTAATTCAAACCTTTATTTCAACTGCGTGCGGTTTTTAAAATACTTTATTAAATGTTAAAATAATCGTAAATTACTTCATTAAAATTCCGCTCAAAAATATCTTTAAATATACTCAAACAAAAATTTTTTTGCTCGACGCAAATAGCCCTAGCTACACGCAAAATCGCTCTTGGACGACGTAAAATTCACATCGCCCGACGCTTTATCGCAAGGCCTGAAGTGGAGAACTTTTGTAATGTAACTTTACGTGCAAATTGTTACCGATGCGTATTGATTCAATAGATGGAGTTGTGTCTACAAAAAATAAATAATAATATAAAACAAAACTTTCATATCTTTGAAAACTAAATCCATTTGGAGAGTTAGATTCATGAAGCATATCAATGTTTTATATTTTATCCATTTCTTGAAATGTATGAATTTCATCTGGGATGGTAGAATGTCGGTCAGTTGGAGGTTTACGAAAAGTAGGAAATTTAGGTATTATAGAAGATGGAATAGAAATTTCATCAGAATAAATGGTTGGAACAGGGTTTACCTCATATTTTAAAGTAACTCATTTTCCATATTTTAAATAGTTTTTTTCAAAATGGTCCAAGAATATAACTGAATGTTTGCTAGGCTTCTAATCTTTTCTGTTAACAAACTTCGTCCATTTTTCTTCTAAAACAGTATCTTTAGGAAAACTAAAAACAGCTTTACTTGCACTAAGAAAACTAGATTCATTTTTTTTAGATTTATAGCCAGATCGACAATTAAAAACAGCACATTTGTTCACCATTATATCCCAAACTAAATTTCCAACTTAATCGATATCTCCCAAAATAAAATTTAAACAATATTAACTGGCAGTATGAAAAATAACCGAAATGCTAAAAACTGGCCTTCTAATTTTCGGCCTATTTATGCAACATATCCGGCCGTGTATAAAGTAGGCCATGATGGGATGTTTATTTTACTAGTAATCAAGAAATAGTAGATCATTGCAGCAAAAAAATAGTAGATCATAGCAGCAAAAATCCACTTTTTTAAAATCATAACTGTTGATAAAAATACAAAAAAAAAAAACGATGTCTTATGTCTGCAGAAGAATAATCTAATAATTTAAAGTTTCTACTTAATTTGAAAAGTCCTCACAACACCTACATTTACAATCACCTACAATGATCCTTTTTTTTTTGCTGTTAAGGTGCTTCAAGAAGAACTAAGTATCCTATCACAAAGCACCGTGAAACAGCAATTTAACTAGGAAGTTTACACCTCCTTCATTACCTATGTCGCTTACATGATCAGAATCAACATCGAACCTCAGACCTCTTAATTTTGAGAAAGAACTCAAATCACTGCACCACATTTTGGACTCCCTTCCCTGGAGTTCCCTTCCCTTCCAGTTTAAATCTTAAAAATCATATTTAACTTCAAGTTAGCAGATCAAGGTAGCAGATCAAGGTAGCAGATCAAGGTAGCAGATCAAGGTAGCAGATCCCCTTAATATTAAGTTGCCTTAATTTTTGTCATGGAACATTAATTGTAATTAAATTTTTTTTTAATTTTATCTAAATTTTTTTTTATTTATAAAATTAAAAAAAAGAAGGTAATTAAGGACTAGTTACACATTTAAGCTGCCATTTTGAAAAATTTTCAGTTTCACAAATGCTAGTAACTCCAAATTTTCAGTGTATATTTAGAGTACTATTAACTGGGGTTTCTACCACATATGTGAAAAACGGATATTTATTTTCTAACTCTAAAAGTCACTAGCAAAATATGAGGCCTCGTCTTTATATCTTTTGTCAACAAACCTTTTTTTCATAACTTTTACTAACTTTAGTTAGTATAAGGTATCAGCAGGAGAAATTTTTTAGTTGATACCTGTTGTGAAAATCTTTTTTGTCTTAAATTCATTATTAAAAAAAACTTCTTAACTTTTGAAAAACTTGCAATTGGTAATGAGGCTGTAATTTTTTTTTCTTTTTTTGAATGTGTAATTACTGCTTTTGAATTAATAATTATGTTATCTAATTGTGCAACAAGTTATTTTTTATTTAAAAAATGCAAACAAATTTCTAATGAAAACAGTTTTTGAGCAAGTAAGTAAATATAACCAAAAGATGTGGTATTACTAGTAAACTTTAAGCTGTGAAACTTATCTTAAATTTTTTTGAGCACTGGTAAAATATAAAGCGAACGGGATATTTTTAGAGCTAGGTTTTCTCCAAAAACTTGACAATATAGCTAAAAAACCAATAAACAAATTCGTTGCTATGGTGGTTGCTAGGGAAGTTTGAAAAACTATAGCGCATCAAATTATGATTATTTAAAAAAAACTAAATTAGTTTTCAACAAGCCGTTTTTACACTACTAATTTCTGTTAAGTTCATCATTAAAATTTTGATTTTTATGAGGATCTGCTACCTTAATACTTTTGAAAATTAAAAAACTTTCTTATAAAACATTTTGTTTCTTTAAAAAAACTCTGCAGGAGTAATATGCTTTTTTTTAGGACCTTACATTTTCTGAATAAACATCACATAAACGAAGTTAAAAAACAACTTTAATATTGCAACAAAAACATTTTCCATTAACTAAAATGCTTTTGACTTTTTATACATTAACTGAAATGTTTTTGATGTTTTATACATTAACTGAAATGCTTTTGACATTTTACACATTAACTAAAATGCTTTTGACGTTTTATACATTAACTGAAATGCTTTCGACGTTTACATTTTACAAAAACATTTTTGCTTAACTCAACACTTTCGATATTTACAAAAAAAAATTTAAAAAAGCATTGTCAATTTTTTTTTTTTTCTTTTTTTTTTTTGCAAATTTAGTTCAATTACATTATCTCTAAATCCTTAAATAAAATATGTAAAAAAATAAAAATTATCTATACTTTTGTTTAGAAGATAAAACTTTTTAGTTTTTATTTAGGAAGTTTTTTATTAAATATATAATAAATTAATACTGGATTTTAAACATTTTTGAAAAAGAAATTTTTTTAGGAGTCTCTTAAGACCCTCAAACATCAGACAGGTCCCTAATATTATAAAAAAAAACATTTATTTAAAAGTATATCATATTGGGTCTAAAAAGAAGGAAAATTGTATAAAAAATTTTAAAATAATTTATTTATTTTAAAGAAATTATTTAGTTATTCTGTATAGAAATTATTAATTTGGATTTTAATGCATAAAAACTTTGCCATTTAACATTAATGAAAATAATAATTCTTTTAGGGTTTTTTAAAACAACTTTTTTCTTGAAAACTTTTATAATTTTGCTTCTTTTGAGACCCAACATGAAAAAAATTTTAAGAAATTTTTTTTTATAATATTTGGGACCAGTCTGATGTTTAAGGGTCTTTGCCAACCCTTAAAAATATTTTTTGGATCCAGAGAGCAGATCTTTTTAGAAAAGTTGTTTTTATGGCCACCCTATTTTAAAAATCTATATATTATGTATGAGTATTTATTTTTGTATATATTTATATAAAACAACTTAACTAACATACCCTTTATGCTTTTCAATAAATTTGAATAAATCAACTGTTTGGCCAAGGTTTGACTCATTTATTTCAACGGATTTGATAATATTCTTTAAAACAAGAACAAAAATATATTATTAAAAAATTAAAGCATTGTAACTAATGTAATATGTTGTAACATTGTAATATGTTGTAACATTGTAATATGTTGTAACATTGTAATATGTTGTAACATTGTAATATGTTGTAACATTGTAATATGTTGTAACATTGTAATATGTTGTAACATTGTAATATGTTGTAACATTGTAATATGTTGTAACATTGTAATATGTTGTAACATTGTAATATGTTGTAACATTGTAATATGTTGTAACATTGTAATATGTTGTAACATTGTAATATGTTGTAACATTGTAATATGTTGTAACATTGTAATATGTTGTAACATTGTAATATGTTGTAACATTGTAATATGTTGAGCTAAATTCTTTGTATTAGTAGAAAGCAATAACAAAATTAAGTTATAATAAAGAAAAATACTAAATAGTTATTAAATAAAGAAAAGATACAAAAGAAAATTCAGGGATGTGGGGATTCAGATGATTTCACAGAGTTCCTATTTTTTAAGTTAGAAAAAAGTCAAAGCTTTTCCATGATTTAGAAAAACTCCATGAATAATTTTAAAGGATAAAAAATAGTCAAAAAATTATTTTTTTAAATAATGGAGAATAAATTTTTATTGCAGAATTTTTGTTTTTTAAAAAAACATCTTTATTATTAGTATAGCATTTATTTTAGCATCCATTCAAGAAACTTATTTAAAAATTATTTAAAAACTTATTAAAATTATTTAAAAAATTGTAAATGCCTAATTGTGAAAATATAATTTCAAAATTTCAGATAAAAATATTATTAACTTCTACATAAACAGAACTAACTTCTACATAAACATATTAAAGAGGAATAGTTGCAGGCCTGTCTAACTTCAATGATACAAAAAACTTTTAAAATTACTTAATAAAAATCAGATATTGCAAAATCAATGTAAACAAAAAACTAAAATTAAATTTTATATTAGCATTCTTTTACCTTTTTTATTTACAATTCATGTGTCAATTCAGGCCTATAACCACCATGATCACCCTGCTACAGGTAACATGTAATCCTGTACTACCTGCTGCATGTCCTGCTGCCTTGTAGTATTAGCTTACCTAGACAAAAGTTAAAAGAAGTTAACTTCCTGTTATCACTTCTAACATCTGTCATTATTTTATTGTTATCTTATGTTATCAATTTATCTTATATTTGTCATTTCATGTAGAGTGGTATCCGTTTTTATCTGCTATATAGTTAAAAGTGTATTAGTTACTATGTTAGCTAACCCATAATTTATGTATGTTTGTGTTCTCTATAAATCTCTGGCGCAGTGTTAGCTCACCCATTTTTCTACCCATTTTTTTTTGACCGCCAATGGGCTGCTGGTATGGAAGCTTTTATTACTCTTTGTCAAAAAATGTAAAAAATTTTTCAACTTTCCGTGCAGCTGTTATATATAATTGTAATATTTTTTTTTTATCTTTTTTAAAAGAACAACACTCTGAAGAAAACAATTAATTTAAAAACGTGCTGTCTAATGCTAAGCTCCATTATTCCCAGTTTATTAAATCTTGTCTCAGAAGTTAGGCTAGTGTTAATAAAAAAATCGAACATCTCATTAATGGATCTGATCTTATTAACTCTCCCAAGGATAAATCTAAATGATTTGCAAAGACATTTTTCTTCGATTTGATTCTTAAATCTAATAACCATACTCTTCTTTTCATTCCAGTTAAACAGCTTAACCCATTGTTAGACTTCAGAATCATTCTGGCTTTTGATACTAAAGTAATTTCTTAATTTAACTTTGGTAGGGCTTGTGCTCCTGATTCCACATTCCTGTCTTAGTCTTACAAAAGCATTCTCAAGAACACGCTTTAATTCTTTCTAAACTATTTATCTTGTTTTCCTGCCTCATTGGCTCCAATTTTGAAAAATTCTAGAAAACACTCTAACCAACAATTATCAGAACAGTCTTCTTTTATTATTCTTTATTTCCAGTAATTTCAAAAAAACAAAATATTTTGTAAAATATCAGATTTAAGCAAGAAACCCATTTGCATATTAGTTTAAAATGTTCTATCTTTCGTTCTGTATTGTGTTTTACCTACATTAATGATCTTCCTATCAATCTTACATCTAAAGTGTTTGCTGGCTACTCAACTTTGAACTCCTGCCTTGACAAAAAACTTTTGATTGTTTAGAACAGGCAGCCAATCTTAAATCTGATCTCTTTCCTGTAACAGCTTGGGGCTTGCAGTGGCTTATGAACTTTAACTCCAACAACGTTATTTACTGTAAACACAAATATTAATGAATGCCACTCCTCTCACTGAGTTCTCTACGTTACGCCTTTTTGGATTATCTTTCAATAGTGATCTCTCATGGAAACCATTTATACAATCAATAGCAAAGTTAGAATCTGCTAAGAGTGCTTCTCTTTATCATGCTTGCTATTTGTGTACTCCTAATTCCATTCTCTATCTCTATAAATCTTTTATTTCCCCCTCTATAGAATACTGTTGTCAAATTTGAGCTGGTTCATCTAATGATGCTATTTCTCCTCTAGACAAGGTCCAAATTGGATTGTAAATGTAGTTGAACTTACTCTGTCAAGTGTGAGCTATCCCATTGTTGTAAGGTTGCATCTCATTCTCTTTTCTTTATTTTGAAATAACTATCAACTTAATAGTGGCTGCTTGCAGTCTTGTTGTCTCCGAATTAGTTTATAAATAAAAAAAAACATTCTAGCGACTGCTTTAAACATATTATAAAATAAAAGAATCATGAAAACAAAAATTAGAATCCTCCCCCCTTTTTTTTTCTGCAACCTGGCATAAGCACTCATCCCTTGAATGTTAGATTATAAACATTTTTTTATTATTAGAACGACAAATGAGCTTTAGTGTGTTAGCATGTCTAGAGCAAAAGACTTCTTCTTGATTCTTGTAAAATTCAAATCTTTGTGAAAAGTGAAAGTAAATTTATGTGCAAGGCATAAAATAATTTAACAGGGGTAAATAGCGGTTTGATGAAGAAAAAAATCTTAATTTAAAAGAAAAAGTTCAAATTTGATAATAGGGAGTTTCAGAAAGATAAAATAACCAATAGCTAAGAGGGATACTGAAAACAACATAAAAGTTTTTTTTGTATTATTATTATATTATTTTTCAAAAACATTATTTTAGGAGCCACCTAACCAATTTACTTATCTACTTAGCAAAGCGTTTATAACACGTGGCTCTTGCATCTATTTGATCTATTTGCTCCTTTGTGAGTTTGTATTTAATTTAAGTTGTAAAAGAAGTATCAAAGAAAAATCTTTTAACTCCACATCCCTGAATAAAACGAAAAACAGATGATTAGAAAAGGTATAAATATTTATCTAGAAATTGTTGTTATCTAGAATATATGTTGTTAGCGTATTAGATAACTTCATTTTAATAATATTTGGACGCAAACCTGACATAGTTTACAAGCTGAAATTTGGTATGTTTGGAAACATGTCTGCAATGTTGGAGGCTGAATGCAAAATTTTCTTGGTTGAACATTTGTAAAACCAACCTAAAAAATAGTTTTAAATAATTTATTCATTTTATTAATTTACAATATTGTGAACTATATATATAAGAGATTTTTTGAAACCTTAAACTACACATAGTTTTAACATAATTTGTAATAGTTTAATATAATATAGAAATGATAGTTAAATGAAAACCTAAATTTTCTGATTTTCTTTCCTATAATTGAGAAATAAGGATACAAAATAAAAAAGAATACAAAATATAACAATAAGGTTGGGCTGTTGGTATTATTGGCTTAACTAATAGAATTTGTGATTTCACTACTTTCTCTAGAAAGTAGATATTATTCTAAAGAATATTATTAAATTATATAATTATATATTATTATCATATAATAAATTTTCTGAAGAACATATATTATATGTATTTATAATGTAAACCTTAAATCAACAGAGCTGTCATCTGTTTAGGAGTTCGCAACAAAACAAAGAAACCCTGTGAATAGAAGGAGTTTTCAATTACTACAATTATGTTATTAAGTGCTCTACCATGAGCTTAAAGGCTCACTTAAATCGAAGCATAGAATTGATTGGTCTCAAACTGAAAAAATTCCTCCTGAACAATTTGCAGCAAAAAAGAAACCTAAAATCATGCTTGATTTTGTTCAGCGTAAGACTTTAAATAAAATAGTTTTTGACATGGCCACAGACATATAATTAATTAAAGCTATCGCCAGAAATCAGTTTATTCACAAAAATAAGGATATCAACTTCCATCAGTTTATTCACAAAAATAAGGATATCAACTTCCATGAGATGGCAATGAAGATCCTACAAATAAAAGAAGATTTTATGAATATTCCGTCAAGAAACAGTTTGCTCTTTACTAGAAAATTGGCAAAAAGAATTTTCAGTTTTCGAGGAGATGATGAAACTTCTGATTCTTCTGATTCTTTAAATTCACTTGTGTTCCTCAAACTTTAATATAATAAAAAATAACGCTAGAAATCAGACTGTTTTGTTGTAAACTCCATTAAAAACAGAAAACAGCTATTAATAGCAAGGTTTTTTTTTAATTTAAAACAGAAAACAGTTGTTTTCTGAAACTAACTGTTTTTGAGAAACTCTACAAATTTATAAAAACAAAATATAAAAGTTTGAGAAAAGATTAAAAAGATAAAAAAGTTTATTACTCAAGTTCAACAAAACTTCTTTTAATTCTATTATCTTATTAGTATTAAGTATCAACTTTATTATTAGTATTAAGTATCAACTTTATTATTAGTATTAAGCATCAACTTTATTATTAGTATTAAGCATCAACTTTATTATTAGTATTAAGTATCAACATTATTATTAGTATTAAGTATCAACTTTATTATTAGTATTAAGTATCAACTTTATTATTAGTATTAAGTATCAACTTTATTATTAGTATTAAGTATCAACTTTATTATTAGTATTAAGTATCAATTTTAAATAGTAAAAAATCTGCGCACAAATGTTAATAAGCTTATTAATAACTAATTTTAACAGTTTTTCAAATAAGATTAAAAAAAAAATTTATATTCAACCTTCAAAATTAGGATCGACATATGGCAATGCCAACCTAACTGCTGACTTTAAAGTATTTAAGGTTGGCAAAAATTAGGGATGTACCAAAGCTGAAATTTTGCCAAAGCCGAAGCTTCGGCACTATATATGCTTAAAATTTAATCAGCATTCAGATCAGCAGGGGTATAAAACAAAAAAGGTACCAAAACTATGGTCCTTGACTAATAATATAGAAAAATCGTATAAAAGTGAGGACGCCAGTCAGGGTTGCTGTTCCAGGCAGGGCAAAAGCTCTCAGCGCCCCTGTTTAAATATTTCTCATTATGTCGTTTCTGATTCTTGACCGCACCGAGCGTTTTTTTTTTAAACTTAAGCTTTTTTGAAACATTCTCCCCAAATTTTCCTACTTCTAGTTCTACTTTTTCTGTGTGCAAACCATATTAATGTTATATAGAATTTTTTCATGTGCTGTATATTTTATTTTTATTTTTAATGCACCTTTTGTTAATAGAAATGGATAAAAATCTCTGAACATTACTAGAGTAAATTTATCTTTTGCACTTGATCACTCTTTCTTTAAATAAACACTCTTAGCTGATCTAGTTGTATCTACAACATAAAAAATCTTAGAAACACACTTTATCTTTTTATTGCTATTTCAATATCTTTTTTTTACTTCTCTGTATTCCTTAAACGAACAATTTCTAAACTGAAAAAAACCCAAGTTAAGACCATTTTGGATTCCACTACAACTGTTGTGAACCTGCTGCTAAAAAAAAGTACAAATGATAGATTTCTCTCTAACTTCTTTTTTACACACTTTTAAGTATTTTTTTTTGATTATTTTTAACTTTACACTACATAACATTTTCTATAGCTTTTTTTAATCTTTTACACTTTGAAATCTTAGTATTCATTCTTCTTCTGTCTCTATAATGGATAAATCTGCATCAGTATCTGAAATCAAATATTAACTATCTGTGATAAAAGCTTCCATAGTAATCTAACAACTCTGTAGAGTGAGCTTTAAATAAAATAATAAATAGAATACTTTATAAATTTTTTATTTATGATTATATTATTATTTACTTTATATTTATAAATAAACAGGGACTGAGCAGGCTGATATTTATTTGATTTAAATTGTTTATTTAATTTAAATAAATTTTGATGATAAATATAAGAGCTCAAAGTAATCAAAGCTTCAACCTTTAATTTATTTTAAATAAAATTTAAAAGTCTTCATAATATCATAAGAAGAAACCAGAATATTGGTTTACATGTTTAATATATAAATTCAATTTAGAAGTATTCATAATATTAATAAAAGAGCAAGGATAGTTATTATCATTAATAACTATCCTTGCTCTATTGTTTTTCTTTTTCTTTTAATTTATCTAGTTTTTGTTGGCTTTTTTTTTCTTTTTTTATTCTCCTCGTTTATATTTCATTTGCTTTTCTTCCTTTTTTGTTGTTGAGAACTTTTTGTTTTTTATGTGTCACTCCATTGACTATTTTGTATCTGTATAAGTGACACCTAACCAATTTCTGTAAATTTACGATGAAAATTTGTAAATTTTTATTAATATGGTTAAATAAAATTTTAAAAAATTAAACATACACACAATTTAAAATAGTAGCAACGTATCTTTAATCTTCTTTAAAGAGAGATTACTAAGGTTTATCAGTCAAATGTTGAAACCAAATTTTGTTTTATTTGCGGTAATCCCACACAATAATTAATATGAATTCGTTACATAATACAAATTAAGGTTTTAAACATTTTTAATTTGTTTTAAATTATAAGGTTTTTATTCTGCATAGAAATGCTGCTTCAGTTCATCTAAAGCATTCATCACACTTGGAAGCTTTCAAAGTGTATGAGGACCTTCCCTAATTTTATTATTTTTTTCAAAACATTTTTACTTATTTATTATTATCCCCTCCATAACAAGACACTTGGTAGTAAATAATACCAAGTATATGGTATAGACTCCAACTTTAACTCTGTAGTCCTAAATTTATAACTTTATTAGACACTGGCAATTAGCTTATTTTTATAACTTGTCCCACAGTAGCTTATAACTTTAATTACTTAAAATTTTTTGCCGAAGCCAAAGATTTGGCAAAAAATTGACCTGGCTTCGGCCGAACCGAAGCTTCGGCAAAATTGCCGAAGCTTTGGCACGCCAAAGCCAAAGCCGAAGCTTCGGTACATCCCTAGCAAAAATTGCCATCCTTGTTTCTATAATTTATGGTAACCCCTTTCTTTCAAATTTGTTTTGCAGACCTCTAACAGTTTGAGGTCGGTAATAAATAACTGACCTCATTTTTCCTGATTCCAAGGGTTATATATCTCTGCTCATTAAAATTAGAGATCTAAAATTATTATTTTAAACTTCTGTATGTAAGTAAGAACATTTTCTCTTCCAATTGTCCTTCATTTAATCTTTTTATTATTTTTTTTTCATAGCTTTATCATGCTGGTGACAAGCCATTGCAATGAATGAATTATCTTTAAATAAATTTAAGATTAGTTGCACATTTATAATTTTTTCAATAGCATTCATATAATGATTTTTTTTAGTACTAAGTATTCAGTTTAAATTTTTTTAATATTGTATAAAATTTGTTTCATATTTTAAAAAATCAACATTAAATTACTTGAATTTATCAAACTTCCTTTTTTAACTGAATGAAAATCAGTGAGCCTGAGTGTTATTTTAAATAAACTAACATTGGCAGGTAACTTAAACATTAGTTATTTGCGAGTTTAGATTTAAAAAATTGATTTTGTTTAAAATATATATATATATATATATATTTTATATATATTTTATATATACAATATATATATATATATATATATAAATATATATATATATAAATATATGTATATATATATATATATATTTATATATATATATATATATATATATATATATATATATATATTTATATATATATATTTATATATATATATTTATATATATATATATTTATATATATATATATACACACACACACATACACATATATATATACACACACACATACACACATATATATACACACACACACACACACACACACACACACACATATATTTATATATATACACACACATAATATATATAGATATGTAAATATCTATATATATTACTTAAGTAAACTTAAAACTTTAAATGTAAAAAGTAATTGATGTAAAATTATATACAACCTTCTGCATCTTATTTTAAAAAGGTTTTACTTTTAAGTTTATTTTAAATAATTTTTATTTTTTATTCTAGTTTTCTTTTTTGATTTAAACAAACTGCTGGTTTTTGAAAAAAATTTAGCTTTTTTAGTAAAAATAGAATTTAGAAAATGATTAGTTGTTTCGGTGGTGGCACAGTTACTAATATTTTAGTAACTATAGTTTTAGTATTACTACCCAGCCAGCATGTCATATTGGGCCCCACATGGGCTTTCCCAAGTAGGCCCTACGTGGGCTTTTTAAAAGGGTCCTAAATGGGCCCCATATGGGCAGCCCTTAAAGTTTCAAAAGCGCTCGGTTTCGTAAGCTTTTTCCGCAAATTTTGTACATGCGCTAGAGCAATTTTTCTGTAAGTTGCTTATTTCTAGTATTATTTATAAAAAAAATATTTTTATTATAAAATCTAGTTTATAAATATTGGTATGTGGTACTTTGCTACACAATTATAATACAACTGAAAAGTTCTGTATGTTTTAAATTTTCATTTTTGTCCTTTGGCATTTTAAATAAGCTATTTATTTATATTTCATTATGTTTTGCAATTATTTTTTTTAAACGATAATAGATGTATTAATCTTTATATAAAGGTAAATATTAAGATGGATCAATTAGTCTGACAGACTAATTGAACCATCTTGATATCCCCTGGGTACCATAATCAACTGACTGTAAATATTCAATGGATCATAGACTGCCTTTTGATTATTGTTTTAAAGCTTTTGCTATTTGTTAATTTTATTTATCCTTTTTTATATTTTACCTATGGTACATGTACTGTAGTATTGTTTTAATGCTTTTTTGTTGGTAATATTTAAGACAGTTGCTGTTTATATCAAAATTTAAACTTCACTTTAAAGTTGCTTGTATTTGAGTTCATTAAAATAAAAAATGATAAATATAGATAGAGTATAAAGATAGATAAAATTTATATTTAACTTATTTTGTTTTTGGTTTAAAAATTGTTATGACATTGGCTATACAAATTGTATTTTTGTGCACACACTATGAGTATTTAGTGTACAGTTAATTGCAAATAACTAGTTCCAGCCTGCTAATGTCTTAAAATTGCTGCATACGTATGCAGCAATTTTGTATATGTATATACAGGGCTGATAGATTTCTTTTTTAATTTCATTTTCAGTCTTAAATCAGTGTTTTTACTGCGTATGTAATATGCATCATCTTACATAGAACGTTGATGATTGCATAATGACCACAGATAAAAAAAACTTTATCTAACTGCATCAAAATAATTTATTAAATTTAAGCATTTTATGTATTTATTTTTGGAAAGTTATTGATTTGGCAAAATTAGAAAACTATAATGTTTTATTTTATAAGATATCACAATGGCGTTCAGTATTCGAACTATACAAAGGAAAGCTAAAAGAGCATTTGAATCGTTAATGTTGAATCTCAGCGACACAACTAATAGTATTGATTCTGCCAATTTTCAAGAACAATCAACATTACCTACTATGGAAATGCACTTGCCTGAAATTGTGAATTCTATTAATGAGACATTCGACCAAATAATATGCATAATTACTATACCTGATTTTCAAATAAATGGTGACTGCTGCATTCCACATGATTACAAAAATGACTCAAATGAAACCTTTGACTCGGATAGTGAGGCAAGTGAGTGTGAAAATAATTTATACGAATATAGTGAATTTGACATTAACAGTAGCTTACGTGACTGGGGTACTTCATTCAACATTTCTCATGCAGCTGTAACATCACTACTTCATATTTTGTGGCAAGCCGGATTATCAGTACCAAAAGATTCCAGAACTCTGTTAAAAACACCTAAAAGTACACAGATTAAGCAGAATCCTGGCGGACACTATTACCATTTCGGTATTGAAAATGGAATAGTCACATCTTTAAGGAAAAAAATCAATGTCACTCATTTTGAAATAAAGAAATTGTCTCTTAATATAAATATTGACGGTTTGCCACTATTTCGTAGCTCATGTATGCATATATGGCCAATATTAGGCAGTATTGTTGAATTACCAAAAGTTGATGTTTTTATTATTGGCTTATATGCTGGATCATCAAAGCCATTATGTATCAATACATTTTTAAATGATTTTATCATTGAAATGAAACATTTATTTCAAAATGGTGTGAGATATTTAGATCAAGTGTATCTTATTGGGGTAATTTCAATTATTTGTGATGCACCAGCACGATCATATTTAAAGTGTATTAAGGGGTATGGAGGTTATAATGCATGTGAGCGTTGTGAAGAGGAAGGCACTTACTTGGACCATAAAATGACCTATTCAAATTTGCGTGCTTCTCTTAGAACCGATAATGACTTTGTTAAGCAAAAAGATGAGGACCACCATTTACCCAATGTACGGTCACCTTTGCTAGAACTTAATATTGGTTTAGTTTCTAAATTTCCACTTGACTATATGCACCTTACTTGTTTAGGCATAGTTAGGAGAATTATTAGTCTCTAAACGAAAGGAGATTTGCATTATAGGTTGCCATTAAGGATAATACAGAATATATCTGCAAACTTAACTATGTTGAGAAGCCACATGCCTCGTGAATTTGCCAGGCGACGACGATCAATTCTGGAATACAAACAATGGAAGGCAACTGAGTTGCGTCAATTTATGTTATATTCTGGAGCAGTTGTTCTTCGTGATGCTATTCCCATCAATATGTACCGTAACTTTCTAACATTTTCTGTTGCAATGATATGTTTACTGCAACCTGAATTTGCAAACAGTTTGCAGTACTGTGACTATGCAGAGAAATTGTTGCTCCTGTTTGTTAGCGATTTTGAAACTATATATGGTTCAAACCAGCTCATATATAATGTACACTCTGTCATTCATTTGCCACAAGATTGTAGAAACTTTGGAGCACTAGATAAAGTATCATCATTTCCCTTTGAAAATTTTTTGGGTCAAATAAAAAAAATGGTGAGAAGGCCTCAGAACCCAATTGCTCAAATAATGAGACGCTATTATGAAAAAGACTGTATCTTATTGGAAACAGAAAATACTAGCACTATTCAGCAAAATATGCCTTCAAAAGAACACTACGCTGGTCCTGTACCACAA
Organism: Hydra vulgaris; assembly: GCF_022113875.1. NCBI lineage: Eukaryota > Metazoa > Cnidaria > Hydrozoa > Anthoathecata > Hydridae > Hydra > Hydra vulgaris. The sequence goes on along the minus strand of NC_061158.1, from coordinate 48,543,816 downwards.
AACTTTTCTCAAGAAAGTTTTCAACAATATAAACATTTGAAAGCAGATCGTATTTTTATTTCGTCAACAGTTGGCAACAATTGCTTTGAAATTCTAGGGAAGCTTTCAATTGTCAGAAATATATTGCAAACATCAAAAAATAATACATTCATTATTTACAACGAATTCATTCATTTGGAACCATTTTTTATTTATCCATTAGATTCTACTCATTTGGAAATATTTTTAGCTGCTCATTTATCCACAGATCTAAAGTTTGTACTGTCTGAAAAGATTGGAAAAAAGTTTGTTATTATGCCTTTTGGTGATAACTTTGTTCTTATGCCTTTATTGCATCAAGAATAAATTTAGTCAATATGACTAATAATTCTTATGGTAAATAATTTTTGTAGACCAAAAAGTTTGTGTTTAATGGCTCTTTAACATAGCTGAATGCATATGAAAAATTTAGCATCGTTTTTTCATTCTTTCAAAGTTCTTTGTAAAATTTATTACATTTTAGAACGTCCTTAATTCAATTAAGTGGAGTAATATTATATAAATCCTCAAAATTTATAATAATCCTTAATAATTTATATAAATTAGTTAAAAAATATGTATTTTAATGTAATATCATTGCTAATATAGTATTAATTTTTCTAACTGTGGAATCAGATATAGGATTTAAACCATGTAAATCATTACAACATATATTATTAAATATTTATTTATTATGTTTATATTTATTATAATAAATCTAGTATTTAATATTTATATCCATTAAATATTACTATATTTCAAATATAGGAAATGACACTATTTAAATATAGTAACATTTCCTAACTTCCTAATTTCTATTTGCAGTAACATGTCTTTTAAGTTTGCTATCGTCGAGTTTATAAGTAATCATAGTGTAGCCACTATTCCAGTGTCATGGTTTGTTTCAGAAGAGGAAGAAGAGTGCTTCTTTCCTTCTAAAGTAAGCAGAAATACAATTAAAAAACTTGTTAGTGATCAGTGTGAGTCATTGGAAACTTGGCCAAAGTTTTTTGTTAGAGTTCTGGGAAGAGCAGGTACAATATAACGTTTTTGTAGGCATAATTTGTATTCACACAATAATTTTTTTGATACAAATGATACAAAGCAATTTAAAAAAAGTTGAGCATGAATTAATATCAATTTTTGGCTGTATATTTTAGCAACTTATGAAAGGGCTGAAGAAAAGGTAACAAAAGCCTTGAGTCAATCAGACATTGGCACAACTGACCAAGATGCTCCAGTGCGCAAACAAACCTTAAAGACGAATAAACATGGGTAAGAAAACCCATTTTTGTTTGATTTTTTTTTTGTGGTTTTTCCATTGAGTTGTTTCCTTATTATTACATTCAATCCATAATTAAATTTCGATTTAATAGATAATTTTCAAGCAATGTAACTAATTTGTACATAAAATATGTAACTCATATTTTAATCATTTTATTAAATTAATATTCAGTTATAGTCAGGTTAGGTTATCCTTACGTAAAGTAAGTTTATCCTGCTATTAGTAGCATGTAATCCAGTACAACCTGCTTCATTTTAACGCCATGAAGGTCATCCTGTTGTAAAACATTGCTTTAACTCTTTTATAATGGCACTTAAATGTCATTATAAAGAACCATACAAACAACATGAGTGTATAAAAATGGATATAAAAGTTATCCAAACAAAAAACAAAATTAAATACTAAAACCGCTTTCCGTTGGATGGTCTATTTCTCAACTATATATAATGTTTTTACATTTTCATTGCTTCAAGGCGTTTCATTACTTCAAAGCGAATTTTTTCAGATTCTGATACTGACAATGAAGAATCTCCTAGAAAAAAGTCAAATATGCTGCAACCTCCCAGTCCACCTCCAAGAATAAATTCTAATGTTCAATATAATCCTTCAAGTTCTACACCTGTTCAATCATTACAAATCACTCCTCGTTGTCCACCTTGTACAACAAATTGTGGTAAGCCAAGCGTCACAACTTTCCCGTGGCATTATTCCTATAAAAGAACTCCATGACTTCCAGCTATTAAACGATCAGCTCAAAACAGACTACAACATTTCTAAAGCTCTGGTTAGAGAACAGTTTATATTTAAATTACATTATATAATTTAAGCAAATTTTATGATAGAAGTGCCATTTGTGTATTTTTGAAATAATTGTGAACTTTATTACCAAAATAGATCTAGTTAAACAATTTGTACAATTAAATGCTTTTAACAAATATAACTCTACAATGCAATCAAACAATTTTGTTTAATTAATGTATATATACATATATATATATATATATATATATATATATATATATATATATATATATATATATATATATATATATATATATATATATATATACATATATATATATATATATATATATATATATATATATATATATATATATATATATATATATATATATATATATATATATATATATATATATATATATATATATATAAGAACTTATTTGAGCCCAAATAATTTCTTAATTATGAAAATTAAAGGTGAAAATATATTTGCATCATAGTAGTACTGTAATCTTATAAGATAAGTCTACATTTAATTAATGATGCTATTTCAAGTATTTTGTGTTGTTGTGTTAGTTTTTTTTATTTAATAATAAATAAAAATATTGCATCACTATAAAGTCTATGACCTAGATTTTTTCTCTTTTGTAAATTTATATCAAGGAAATAGTGAGTGTTTTAGTAAATATAACTTTTTTTAGGTGCTGTCCACCAAAACGTGCTCACTTCGAGTGCAATTGTGAAAGATATCGAGATAGCTATAGGCAAATAGTTTACTGGGGCGCGAGATCGGGGTGGCAAACGAGCGGAAAGAGCCAAAAGAACAAAGAAAACGAGGCTACGTCAAGAGGGAGAAACAACCTGAAAGCAGGAAGTGATTATAATATAAATTCATGCATCAATGCAAATTTGTTGCCTGCTATGTTCTTATTACTTGATGTACATATCTCTTTTTTTTTGAATATTTCTATAACTGGTGTTTCTTGTTAAGTTTGAGAACATTTTTATTTACATTATATACTTGATTTAATTTATTGTTTTTGTTATAAACAAATTCCTGGTTTTAATAATGCAACATTTGTGATATTTAGATCAACGGTATATACATTTTTGCAATTTTTTGTTCTACTAAACTCGAATATTTTATGCATTTTTAGAACGATTATTGCTTAACTTGTATAATATGCATTTTCCAATTTTGTTCGAGGTGTTTATAATGTTGTATTTTACTTAGTGTTCATAATAATTATATTGGCTGTAATAATTATATATAAATTAATATTTATAATAATAATTATAATTATTTTAACATGCAAATTGTATACCATTTTCACTAGATTAGGCTATAGCCTAATTTACACTATGCATTTACACTAGATTAGGCTATATATCTAGCCTAATCTAGTGTAAATGCATAGCAGCGTATTTTTTCTGTTCCTCAAAATGTTGAAATTTTATAATTGGTTTCTAAATAGTTTTCATATAATTTGAATACATTCTGTATAATTAATCTAAATCACATTGCAAAAAATAAATTCTGGTAAAATTATAGATTAATTTTAATCAATCTTAGAAAATCTGAAACTTAAGCAACACTTAAGTTGTTGTTTTTTTTCACTGCTTTAAAACAATTAAAAATCAAACCTAGGATTCTGTCGCTGGGCGTGAATTGGGGCCCAAGTGGGCAGCCCATATGGGTTGCCCACTTGGGCCCCAATTCATGCCCAGCGACAATTTTCCTTGGGCGGGATATGGGCAACCCATATGGGCCCCATATAGCTGCCCACTTGGGCCGCAAATAGGGCCCAATTGGACATGCTGGCTGGGTAAAACTAAATGTAAAAAACGCATTTAAATTTTTTCTTAAGTAAAATCTTGTTTTGAAAAAGTTTTTTTTTTTAAGTAAAAGTAAAAGTTAAGTGCTTTAAAAGTATTGCTTAAAAACTTCATTCAGGGCTAAAATTATAAAGAAAAAATTGCTTTAACATTTTTTGATTTTAAGGGTTAAATAAAGGATCTGTTAATAGAATTTTTTTAGTAAAATAATCTAAATCATGCATATTAACACTCTCTAAATAGCTTAAATTTTTAATTAATTACTTTGTTTCATGAAAAATTGCTTTTTCTTTTTACCAATATTAAATAATGCTTTACGAACCTTTAAAAAATTTTATGGTTGATGCAAACATGTTTTAACATAAAACCTCATCATTTTATACCATATAATATTACAAGTTGCTTCGAAAAGTTACTTCAAAGACCACGAATATTAGTGAATAATAGACTTAGAGAAATTGGTGATGATGATGGTTTTTTTTGTTTTATAGTTTTTGATACTTGAGTCATTTTTTTAATGTGTTAAAAAACTTGACTAAAAGCACAGATAGTATTCAGTACACTATTTAATAGTTCAATCAATTGCCTTATTACTATTATTAAACCCTAAGCCTCTACAAAAGACTCCAAATGTGGTCTCAAAAATGCACAAGAAAAAGTACGAACAAGGACAGGGTCCATGCGCAACATGACACTGTTAGTACTCTGATATTTTACAGCTGTTGATGGAATCAGCCTCTCTGAGAGCTACCACAGAGTTCAGGAAAGCAGCCGGCCTTAGAACAGTAAAAAAGAGTTTTAGCTATGTACCCTCATTAGGAGATAAGAGTCATAAAACAGAGACACAAGTAAAACCCATGCAATAAGTCAAGAAGATTCAGCATTTAGCAACCTAAATAAGAAACAATTTATTATAAATACATTTATACCAGCCTAATAGATGGAGGTGTGCAAAGCTGGTCAACAGATAAAATCTGTTTACTTCTTAAGTTTTTGTCTAGGAGGCCTTCTACAAAACAGCAGCCGAATGCATTTAATATCTGCCCAAGATGAATATTTTTATCGAGAAACCATCTGTAGCCTTTACTCAACTAAGAGCCCCAAATATCATTTTAAAAAATATTATAAATATTATAAATTTACAAAAAGTTATAAATATTAATGTATATTACCCTATGTATTAACTATAACCATTCACACATTAATGTTAAAAAAAAAAACACTGCAAAATATAAGAAAAATTATGTTTTGTAAAGCTACTCTTTTATAATACTACTGTATTAAATTTTAAATATAGTTAAGGTATGTCCAGAAAATTTTTAACAATTATTGACAAGGAAAATGGGGAAGTCAAGAAGTTTTTAAAATAAATTAAATTTAAAAAAAGATATTTTCTTCCATTTAACTTTCTTGATGAGGTTGGGAGTTGGGGGGGTGGAAGGGGGAAGGGGGAAGAAGAGTAGTCAAATGTAGTATTGTAGTATTATTCATATTACTATGTTGTTAATTTGCTCCAATATTGTCCAATACTACTAGTTAAATTTTATTGCTTCCATCAACAAGTAAGGCAGTTGATTTAATAGACAATTTTTAATCCAAAATTAAAAGCAAAATAGATTTTGATTTTAAATACAAGTCCAGGTTTAGACACAAGCAGGGTCCCTAAAAAAATAGGTGCTACAAAAACTAAAGATAACAAAATTAACTTATGTTTTATGATGCACACTGGGCACAGCAACATCAAAAAATCGATTGCAATTTACACAATGAATAACTTAGCAGGCCAAGTGCACAAGCTGTCATGCACAACATCTGAAAGAGATCTAGGCATTGTTATGATTCATAGTCTGAAGATTAAAAAACAAGTTCATGGCTGCATCAGCTGACAACCAAATGCTTGGCAGTCTCAAGAAAGCTTTTTGAGGTTAAAGTTTAGCATTATGGCGCACACTGTATACTTTATATTTCCTTATATTGTAAAAACTTTGTAGCTTGTTTTATTGTTGTTTTATAGCTTTTTACAATAACAATTCAATACTCTTTAAAAATAACCTGTGTTTTATTGTCAGCATAAAAGTATTAAATTGTTTCCTACGACTAATAAAAAAAATCTTAGTAAATTGATTTTGTGAAAACATTCTTTAGCAAATTTAAAAATGAATAAAGTAACAAAAACTATAAAACACAAAAAACCACAGTCATCACCAAGTTCGCTAAAACTTGGTGATGACTGTGGTTTTTTGTTTTTTATTCAAAAACATTCTTGGTCTTCGAAGTAACTTTTCTTCAGTTGAGTCTTATCTCTTGCAAAGTTCACCAGACCTACTTGCTCTTTGTGAGACTAATTTGAGTTCAGCTGTCTCATCTTGTGATCTTAGTATTGATGGTTATCTTCCTTTAATTTGTAAAGACTCTAATAGTCGCATGCTTGGCCTAGGCATTTACATTCGTAAGAATTCACCTATTTGTCGGGAAACTAGGTTTGAATCCACAGACTACTCTTTTATGTGCTTTCGTTTAGCACCACTTCACTCTATCGCCTTTCTCTTTGTTCTATATTGCTCTCCTTCATCTCAAGACTGCACTCTTCTTGATGTTATTTCTGATTATATTGACCAAGCCCTTATTCTTTATCCATCAGCCAATATTGTTGTTGTCGGTATTAATGTTCATCACACTAAATGGCTTGGCTCTAGTATCAGTGACTCCGCAGGCATTAAGGCCCACAACTTTTGCCTTTCTCAATCCCTAACTCAAATAGTCAACTTTCCAACTCCCTTTCCAGACAACCCAAATCATTTACCTTCTCTACTCGACATGTCTTGTTTCTAATCCTAGTCAGTGCTCAGTTTCTCCACACTCACCCTTAGGTGCTTCTGATCATGGTTTGGTCTCTCTAAAACTATTATCTCATTCTTCTTTACCATCAGAATCCCCCTATCATTGTACATCTTAAACTACCTTAAAGCTGACTGGGACTCTTTCCGTGATTTTCTTCGTGGTGGCCCCTGGGTAGAAATCTTTCGTCTTCCTGTTGACAAATGTGCTTCTTACATAACTTGGTGGATTCAGGCTGGCATGGAATCCTTTATTCCCTCTCGACGATTCCAGGTCAAGCCTCACTCTTCTCCATTGTTTTCCTCACATTGTGCTGCTGCAACTGCCAATCGAAACCAATACTTCCATATCTATCAGCAAAACAATTCTCCAGAAAACAGACGTCTGTTTATTACTGCTAGGAACCATTGTAAAAAGGTTTTGTCTAACGCCAAAGCCCGCTATTCTCAGATCATGAAATCTCGTATTTCATCACAAAAATTAGACTCTTGTGACTTCTGGAGAATCTTTAATAGTATCAATAATAAGGGTAAGTCTGTTATTTCACCTCTTTTGTATGGTTCAGACTTTGTCACCTCACCTAAAGACAAAGCTGAATTGTTTGTCAAGAACTTTTCATCAATATCATCTCTGGATTCCACTAGTTGCGTTCTAACTGATATAGCCATCAAACAGGTTGATCCACTGCTCGACATCCGTATCACTCCAGCTTCTGTATTTAAAGTGATTTCCTGCTTAGACTCTCCTACAGCTTGCGGCCCGGACAACATACCTGTTATAGTCTTGCAGAAGTGTTCTCTGGAGCTGTCGTCTATCCTTTCAAAACTATTTAACAAGTGCTTATCAGAGTCTTGTTTTCCTGCCTGCTGGAAAGCAGCATCTGTTATCTCTATTTTTAAAAATTCTGGAGAGCGATCCGATTCGTCTAACTACTGTCCCATTAGTCTTCTTCCTATCATAAGCAAGGTTTTTGAATCTTTAATTAACAAACACTTAATCTCTCATCTCGAATCTCATAACCTACTTTCTGATCATCAATATGGATTTCGATCTTCTTGTTCTACGGCTGATTTGCTAACAGTAATAACCGATAGGTTTTATCGCGCATTAGACAAAGGTGGAGAGGTCAAGGCCATCGCTCTTGACATTTCTAAAGCGTTTGATAAAGTTTGGCATGCTGGTCTTCTCCATAAGCATTCTTCTTACGGTGTATCTGGAAACATCTTTAAGATTATTGAATCCTTCCTTTCCAATCGTAGTATAAAAGTTGTCCTTGATGGACAGCACTCTTCTTCTTATTCTGTCACCTCAGGGGTTCTTCAAGGTTCAATCCTTGGCCTTATACTCTTTTTAATTTACATTAACGATCTTCCAGATTTTCTCACATCAAAGGTGGCATTGTTCGCTTATGATACTACTATTTATTCTTGTCACGATAAGAAACCAACTCCCTCTGATTGCTTGCAAGGGGCATCTGAGCTTGAAAAGGATCTCACTTCTGCTACAGCATGGGGCTCACAATGGCTGGTGAACTTTAATTCAGATAAAACTCAATTTTTTTCAGCCAATCGTTACCGCAATAATTTAGACCTTCCTATATTTATGAACGGTAATGTACTCGATGAGTCACCTACCCTTCATCTTCTAGGATTAACTCTTACTTCTGATCTTTCTTGGAAACCTTATATCAAATCCGTTGCAAAATTAGCATCTGCTAAAGTCACTTCTCTTTATCGAGCTTGTCACTTTCTTACTCTGGATTCTATTCTCTATCTCTATAAATCTCAAATCCGGCTTTGTATGGAATACTGTTGCCATATCTGGGGTGGATCTTCTAATGATGCCCTTTCTCTTTTAGACAAGGTGCAAAAATACATTGTAAACATAATTGAACCTGCTCTTGCAGCCAACCTTCAACCTCTGTCACATCGTCGTAATGTTGCTTCTCTTTCTCTTTTCTACAAATACTATAATGGGCACTGCTCTAAGGAGCTATCGTCTCTTGTGCCATCTACAAGAATTCATTCTCGTGTTACTCGTCATTCAATTAAGTCTCATCCTTTTTCTGTAACTGTTCCTAAGTGCTCCAAAATCTCTTATTTGTCTAGTTTTTTTCCTCGAACGTCAGTTCTTTAGAATTCGCTTCCTTCATCTTGCTTTCCTGATTCATATAATTTTCAATCTTTTAAGTCGTCTGTCAATCGTTATCTTGCTCTACAATCTTTATCTTTTCTCTTCCAGTAACTTCCAACACTAATTAGTGGTTGCTTGTAGCCTTGTTGGAAGCTGAGATGATAAAAAAAAAAAAAAAATATTCTTTGTCTATTTTTAGAACAAAAAAACTTTTAATTGGTTTTATATTTACATATATGATAGATTTCAGTATAACTAACTGTATAACATTTGCAAGGCATCCAAATCTTTTAAATGCTACATTTTTAAGTATCAAGTCAACTTTTTTCCATTCTTCACTATTTGTCATATTTATATGTTCTTCTGGATCAGTTATCTGCTCACATATCATATTCAGCTAAAGCTTTTATTCTTAACTTGATGCTTTTGACCATATTTCCTCCATCTTCTGAAATAACAAGCAATCTTTTTTCTCTAGTAATATTTTAATACTTATAGCATTTTTAAAGACAATCAACAATTTGTTAATCTTTATGTGGATGTTTCACACAAAAAAAAGTAGAGCATGTATTGTTTTATCAGATTTGCTGTAGAAAAACAAACTAATATTGCTAAAAAGGACATTGTAACCTTTTTTAGTCCAGCCATCAAGGCATATTGTGACTGACTTCAGATAGGGATTGAATGTAGAAATATAGTTTAATAAGAAACAATGTCAACCATGAGCAAAGCAACTAAAAGTCGAATCTTAGGCTATTTTAAAATAGATGAAAATAAATGTTCAAAAGAAATTCGTAAATTTAGCTAAATAAAAATATCAAGAGGAAGAACATCAGACAAAAAGTTTTTTTAAATTTTCAACTCTTGATTTTTAACTTCTTTGTATAGTTTGGATCCATAAGTCATATAATTGCTGTTCTAAGTTATAAAAAGACACTAAAAAAGTGGAGAGCCTCTGATAAAAAACAGTTCAAAAAATTTTTTGAAAGGTTCGCAGATATGCATATATAATGGTTGCAGATATGCATATATAATAACTAAGGTTTATACATGCATTTTTGTTTGAGGAATATGTTTGCAGACAATATACAAAAAATATAAAAAACTGATGTTCTAAAAACAATTAGTAGCGGCCGTGATTACCAAGACCTATGTTGATGCCAATGTATCGGCTAAATGGTTGATGCATTACCAGGTCAATGCCAATGCATTGTACACAACCGTGGTTATATACATAGCAACAAGATTTTAATGCTAAAAAACACTTAGGCAATCACAAATTTTCAAAATAAATTTCAACCTCATAAAAAATATGCTAAAATAAATTGACTAAATTACTAACTTGTTTATTGCTTGTTCTCTTTTTTCTATGTAATGTATTTGCAGAAAATGATGTCTTTTGCCTATACCACAATGAATCATTAGAAGTGTCACATTTTTTACCACAATCTTGTTGAAGTACATTCCATTTTTCTAAAACATCTTCAATGGAAAAGTCTATAGGGTCCATTATATTTATACTTTGCTTGAAAACTATATTAAATGCAAAAATATGCAATCAGCATTTTCCAAATATAAATACAAATGCAAATATTTGTACTTTAGGTTAAGAAAAAATAGAAAGATTATCAAAGACAAGACTGATAAAATTGTCTATTAAAAATAAAAAATGAAAACAAGTCTGCTAAAAAATATCCCTTAAAAATTGTTAAAAATCTAAAAAAAAAAAAGAAAACAACTTTCTAAAAAAAAATACTGGTTAACCTAGTTAAACGAAAGTTAAAAGTTAAAAGTTAGTTAAACGGAATTGCAAATACACTTTAATCAAATAAAAAAGCAAAATCAAATAATTAAGAAATTTTTTAATCAAGTACAATCCAAATATGCCAAATTAGCTAATTTTTATCAAATACAAATACGTATTTGTCCCCAACCCATATATATATATATATATATATATATATATATATATATATATATATATATATATATATATATATATATATATATATATATATATATATATATATATATATATATATATATATATATATATATATATATATATATATATATATATATATATATATATATATATATATATATATATATATATATATATATATATATATATATATATATTATATATATATATTATTTACAAATGTTTTTTATTTTCAAAAAAATTTTAAATTCATTCATATTTTATATAGCACATATTGGTAACATGCTGTAGATATTTTTCGGAAATATTATTTTTTTGAACAACTTAACATTAATTAATAAAATTAATTGTTACAACTGCTCCACTCAGGTTAACTAAACTAATTAGTCGGTATCCTTGTCACCAAATCGTGGCAGAAATTCCAACAATTACTTCATTGACACAATTACAAATTGTAATTAGTTTTTTATTGTTAACAACCAATTTTAAAAAGTGTTTAAGGCTACATCTGCAAATTATGTAATTTGCCTTGAACACCTGAAAACCAGATTTCATTAAAAAATTTTGGTAAAAGAAGAATCCCTGAGAAAAATATTGCCTGCTACATACTCTCAACTTATTACTCCATTGCTTCATGAAACCTGATATTGTTTTTCTCCTGGTGAATTTGTAGATACCAAATAACCTTTAACTATTGTCCCCAGAGCTATAGTATCTGCAGGGAAAAATAATGACTCAGGTTACACAAAAAGAAAAAAGTGCTAGCTTTCATTGCAACACTAATTTACACTTTTATGTAAATCGAAGAAATTTCTAATTAACACATGGTTATATAAATTAAGTATAACTAAAAAACTGCATTAAAAACTTAATATCAAACAAAGTAATATTGTTGATTACTTTAATGCAGCTAACTCAGTAGAATTTTTTAATTTTTTTAATTAATGCATCAGTTCTATATTTTGTGTTTGTTTATTTCTTTGATCTTTTTTTAACTTTAATGGAATGTGATCATTCCGTTTTAAACAGCTCTGTTGGAGAATTAGTGTCAACCCTTTTAAAATAAGTTTTAAAATAACAATGAAAATTATTATCCAAATTTTTTAGAAAAACTTGCTAAATAAATTGTAGTGAATTATATATGGAGGGCCTAATAGTAGATCATCTCATAAAGCCTAGTATTGTACTACTACTGTACTATACTATATGTCATATAGTATATATATATATATATATATATATATATATATATATATATATATATATATATATATATATATATATATATATATATATATATATATATATATATATATATATATTATAATATGAAGACTCTATTAAACGGATTATTGTTACAAATGGGTTTTAATTAAAGAGTTCGACAGCAAAGAAACCTCTTTAAAAATCAAATCAAAGAAACTTCTTTAAAATCAAGATGATAATTTTGATAAATAAATAATAACAATTATCTCCTATTCTCTAAACTAGAGAATAGGAGCAAAAAGGCTAATTAAAATACAGAGCTAGAGTTTAGTTCTAAATTTTGATTAAACTTATCGCTGCCGCGTGTTTAATATTGATTTTAGATCAATAGTTGCATTAAATATTGTGTCCTATAGTATTCATTAATCCCCTGCTAATATTTGAAGATCGAACTAGGGGGTGAAACTGAAATACGGACTCGAATTAATTTATAATTTGATTTTTTTTTTCAAAATATTATTTATAATTTGAAGGATGCATGATGAAACCGGCATGAAAACAATTTACTTCAGTAAGTTGTCTAAACGGCCATCCATAAAGTACGTACGCGGTAAAACCATGTTTTTTCTCCCTCCCCTTTATACGCACTAGTATGCTTTAAACCTCCCACCCACATCCATCCTCTGGGCAGGTTTAGTCTGCGACGCGGCCTCTATTCTTGACTTACTGGCATGTCCTACATATTTCTTCTTTGCAATTACGTCTCAAACAGTAGACACTTTTTTTTAACTGCTTGAAAAAATTTCGAATTTATTTGAATTCACCTCTCCAAGGTCATGAAGACCAGTACAGTCGATGAGGCTACTTTAGTAGTGATTACAACCCTTTCTCAATTCTTTAACTCTGAAATATGAAACTTGATAAACAAGGCCGCTGTGCGGAGAAACAAGTTGAGCGCGGTACTTCTAGGAACGTGGTGGGGATCGAGCTCGAACCAACTATGAAAGTTTTTTCCAGCATTTTTTGTTTTAGAATATTTTCCTTAAGAATTCACTTGAAAATCTCTGGAGTTGATTTTTTGACCAAACGAAAGAACTATAGTGCTTCGTTTTTGTTAGTATACATAGTTCTTTTGTTATTGAAATGAAAAAACTATAGTTCTTTTATTTTTTCATAAACTCAACTTCACAAATTTTCAATTAAGTTCTTAAGAAAAATATTCTAAAACAAAAAATGCTGGAAAAAACTTTCATAGTTGGTTTGCAATGTTTAATAAGGTAATAAGTTTGCTAGATAAAATTCCAGAAATATTAAAGCGTGTTCAACAAAATAAAGTAAACTATAGTTTTCTTTATTTTGTTGATCACGCTTTAATATTTCTAGAATTTTATATAGCGAATTATTTTTTTTACTGTATTTCGAAACATTTAAAAAGAATTTTAACCTCCTTCCAGTATAAAACTTTTTTATTAACGCATCATTTGTAAAAAACAAATTTTTTACGTCTGATAACGGTCTGAGCTAATCAGACTGAAGTTTCACATTTTAATTGCTAAAAATGCTAAAAGCATATCCATAAAATGGCAAGTAATGCCAAATTTTATTCAATAATATAAAAAAATGCTTATCCTAAATATGCAGTTACGGATCCAGGGTGGTATGAATTCCCCCCCCCTTCCCCCTCATCTCCCCATAATTTATAAAAGATACAATATAAGAACAGTCGTCAAAATTGGATCTGTAGATAGCAGTCGGGAAATGGTAAGCTAACGACAACCTTTTGTTTTGTTTTTTTAAGTTTTTGGCATCAACAATTCTGGATCCGTCATTATAAATATGATCTACTGCTGAAATGATTAAATGTCTTTTGCTCTATTGTTTACTTTTTTGGAAATTAATGAAAAGTTCGCTTTTTAGGTTAAGAGGTTTTTTATATATAAAACGTTTTATTTTACATTACATTACTAAATTTGAAAGTAAATATCTTTGCAAAAATATACAGCAAATAAAAACATATAAACAACAATAATAAAAAATTAGATTTTCATTTCTACTAAAACTACATTCATCTACATTGTACAACTATATTCGTCTACATTCATCACTAAAAAATGCTTTAAAATGCCACAAATATGTCCAAAATTACAGAAGCGTATTAATTGCTAAAAAAAAATAATTAGGCGCTGGTTTTAAAAAAAATTGATATTTACCATCAACATCCTTTTTAAACAATATTTTGTAAAGGCTATTAGTTTTTAGTTTTTTTAATTATGCTGTGACGCGGTAAAAAATTACAAAGGAAAAACTGTTTTTCACCCTCAGTTTTACTTTAAATTTACTTAGTTTTACCCACTAAGTTTTAGTTTAAATTTACGCAGTTTACTTGTCAACCGCAAATGAGCAATTAATTTAAAGCAATAACAATTCATTTTAAAAATTGTAAATAATTTTGGTTGGGAGTTTAACGCGAAATGTGGAAATGCGACAAATAAAATGCGGAAATAAAGTGCGGAAAATTTATCTTAACCCCGCTGCCGCAACCCAAACCCTCAGTCGATTTAGCAGCATACTTTTGCACGTTCTTCCTAAACAACTTGATGTATGCGTTGAGGCCTCCAAGCCCCTAACCCTATTTTCGCACTTTATTCCCGTTAGATATTTGCCGATTTACGCATTCTGCTTTTCCGCATTTTACCAATGACCAATAAGTTCTTAACCCTTATTATATTAATCCTGATTGAGTGAAAAGTATGTGTAGAACAATAAACTAGAAATTCTGTACGCTTGCAATTATTGCTTATTAATTAGTTATATTGTTGTGTTTATATGTCTACTTGTAGTTTTATAGTTCTTTATCATCATTTTAATGTTTGTTATCCTCACATGTAACTTGTATTTAAAAATAATCCAATATTTTAACATGAACAAAAGTTTAAAGTATTTATTGCATGCCAACTCCAGTTTTTAATAAATTGTTTTTTAATTAATCATATTAACATGCGTCATTTCTTGAAAATATTACTAATTTCAGTGGTTTTACCGATAGAAACTATTGTTTTCCAATTAAAAGCTACGCGTCTGCTTTACTTTAGCTATTAAAAGCTATACTTTAGTTTGCTTCAGCTTCCTAAACTTTTTAATATAAAGGATTAAGTGAGTTTGAGTTCAAAAGACAAAGCAACTAAAATGGTAAATACGCTAATCTCTTTGTTTATAAACCATTCTTTTTTTTTATTTGTTTGTATTTTATCTATGACGAGTAGGAAGAGCAGATCGTGTATGACGAGTAGAAAGAGCTGATCGTGTATGAAAAGTGAAAAAAAAGTTTTTTTTTACTTTGTTAGTTACTTTTTTTAGTTGAGGAAACATTGTACATAAACGTCTTTCATGAATTAAAAAAAATGGTTTTAAAAGATACCTGAAATCTTTAAAACCTTTTTGCATGAACAAATATCGAGTAAATATGCTGAAATTTATTTAATAATCTTATCAAATAAAGGGTTTATGTTTAATAATACCCCCAGATATGAAATGAAAAGCTAGCTAGAAACAAGTTAGTTATATAGCGATTTTTGAGTGTTTTTTTTTACTTCTTAAAAAATTTAATTTATAGATTTGGATCTAATATATTTAAGATAATTGATGAACTTAAAAAATTGCAATTTTATTATTACGACTTACAATTTTATTACCTAGATATCGCAACGTTGTTGCTATTGGTATTACTAGCATTTTGTTGTAGCATTTTAGCTAGCTACAACATGTCAACAAATCTGAGCTAGTCTATGGCTACAAACCTCACTTTTGTAGCCATAGCAAAACTATTTGTAGCTATGACTTTGTAGCTAGCAAAACTATTACAGTATAATATATTGTAATAGTTTTGCTACAAAAGTAAGGTTTGTAACCATAGACTAGTACGATCTGTAGCTATCGATATGTATCGATAGCTATTGATATATATCGATAGCTACAAATCATACTCATTATTTTAGCTAACTGTAACTAAGTGCTGAATTTAAGATTCAAAGTTAAATATTAAAATTTATGTCTGCATTTATTTGATATAAATTCTACATTTATTTAATAGCTAAGTGTGGGTTATTTCATCCTAAACGGTCTAATTTCAGAAATCAACCCCACTCAACCATTCCAGATTTTGATATAACTTTTTAAATATATCTGAACCTCGGAGGTATAGGACATCATCTCCATTTTCTCAATTTTACATAAGAACAAAATAACATTTTTTAATTGAATATTTAATCTATTTATTTCATTAAAAAAATTCGGGTTTTTTATTTAAATTTTCTTGAGTTATTATACAAATGCTTTTTTAACAGAAAAAATAAAACTTTTGTATTACTTATGTCATTTTAGAAAAAAAATGGAGATGATGTCCTATATCTCCGAGGTACAGATATGAAGTTTGACAATTTTCTAGATTATAAGGGGTATTATTTTGGTTATTATAGGACATTTTATAGGGTATACCTTAACTTTGATTTGATTCAATAGCTTTTTTAGGTTCTTATAGTTTCGCAAACACTAAAATATCTCAAAAACGTGGTTTCTGATTAAAACATGGGTGTGGATTACAAACATTTATTGAATTTTTTTAATTAGGCTGAAGTATTAGTCTACAATAACCCAAATTTAATTAAAAATTGGATATATTTTTTTGTAGGGCCATATTAGCTAGAGAAAATTATTATCGGTATATTTTTTTTGTCTAAAGGTTCTAAATACTTACATAATGATATGGAGCAAAAATCAATTAAATTGAATCATTGAAAAGAACTAACTACTATTTCTTTTAATTTTTTTGTTGTAAATTTTATTTTAATTTGTTGATTTTAATTTCTTACGTATCGCTATATCAATTTTTTACATATCACTGCTAATTCATTTGAATTAAAAAAAAATTCAAAATTTTATTAAAACTAAAAACTTTTAAAGTTTGGAATTTTTTTAGTCATCCAATTACTTAAAACTTGTACATGTTATCTGTATTTGTTTTCTTGTCCTACATGTCTGATTTTTTACTGTCCATTAAATATACAATCCATTTTGTATTTAAATAAAAACCTGAATTTGATGAAAATTTAATCCGTTGATGATATGTTGAGTATATATATATTATTATACTTGAGTATATATTTGAGTTATATATTTGAGTATATATATATTATATGTTGAGTATATATATATTATACTTGAGTATATATATTTAAGTTATATATTTGAGTATATATATATTATTATGTTGAGTATATATATATTATTATATATTATTATATATTGAGTATATATATATTTTATTATACTTCGTTGACCACAATTCGATCTAAATGGACTTAAATGGATTAGCTTGCCTTGAACCCTGTATCTCTTGCTTCTAATGCAATCTTTTTGGTCTTTACGCCACGACTGCTACAGGTGGTTAATCCACCTGTTATTGGTATCTTGAAGATTGTCAGCCTATAGAGTGTTTTCTAAGATTTTTTTAAAAACGCCTGTGTAATCTTTAAGAAAAAGTTTAAGGTAAAAAACGTTGTTTAAAAACTTTTAAAACAATTTTTAATAAGTGCAGAGCTAATTGTATGTTTGGATGTTACAATGGAATGCAACAAAATGGTTTGAATTCGATCGAAACTAGCACAGTTAACTGTTTTGACGTCGCATTGTTCCTAAATCAATTTTAATTACATAATGTATTTGCTCTATAGGTTTTTTTTAGCATAAACCAGCAGTTAGTAAAGATCCTTTACTAAAATATTGAAATCACATTCATTTTTTTTTAATAACTTACTACCAAAAAGGCTACAAACAACCACCTTTTTAAATTGGGATTTACCAATACAATTGACAGAAGACTTAAAAAAATCTTAATTGTACGGAAAAGGTGAAAACGAGAGAGAATTCTAAAGCATTGTTGTACGAGAATAATACTAGATTAATAAAAGTTTTTAAAGTTTGAAAAGACAGGTACAGTATAAGGATGCAATTTTGACAAGTGGAGATTGAGTTTTGGTTGATATAACAAGAAATCATAGCTCACAGTAACAATGATCTTACGACGATGAGCATAGACTCAAATTTAGCAGCTAGAGCAAATTCAACTACATTTACAATATGATTTTGGACCTTGTCTTAAAAGTTATTAATTTAAAATAAAATCAAAAAACGCATGCTATCGTCACTAAAAATTCTTAAAAACATATTTTGTATAAAAATCAAGTGTTGCACAAAGTAAAAAGAAAAAAAAAACGTTAACAATTTTGTCAAAGTTAGATTTTATGTTAATTATGCAACATGAAATCTTTTTTTATAGAATTAGTTTTTAAAAAGTTGAAATTAAAGATTTTCAAAAAAAGGTGGATCTAAGGAAAGAAAAGGGGAGGGAGGAATGAGGGCAATCACCAGGGCCTACACCATCCCCCTTATCCTTACATATTTTAGATTTTTTTTTGTATATTTATATATTCAACAAAATTCAACAACATCTAAAGGCTTAAGAATGTGTGACAAATGAGCCGGCATGAGCTTGACTTGAAAAAGTTGAACTTGACTTAAAAAAGTTGTATAATTAGTGAGCTTGCCTGCTCACAAGTCATAAAACCTGAAAACTGCCCTCTATTTTAAAAGTTTGAACCCTCCGAATCATAAAATCGCCTCTACCACTCCTTCCTAGATGGAATCAGAAAAAACTAAAAATCTCACCCCTCACAAGATGATCTGGATCCACCACTGTAAAAAACACAATATGTAACTGAATGTTGAAATAGAGAAACTCCTTACTAACGCTATATCTGATTGAAAGAAAAAGTGTACAAAACAAAGAGCACCTTGAAACAATAGTCAAGAAAGTTATTGTTTCTTACAAGATATATTTCGTAATAAACTAGAAGTTCAATTAAGAAATAATTATGATGATAAGATTGATCTGCAAAGCGGATACAGACCCTGAATCAACTCTAAGCGGATACAGACCCTGAATCAATTCTAAGCGGATACAGACCCTGAATCAACTCAAAGCGAATACAGACCCTGAATCAACTCTAAGCGGATACAGACCCTGAATCAACTCTAAGCGGATACAGACCCTGAATCAACTCTAAGCGGATACAGACCCTAAATCAACTCTAAGCGGATACAGACCCTGAATCAACTCTAAGCGGATAAAGATCCTGAATCAACTCTAAGCGGATACAGACCCTGAATCAACTCTAAGCGAATACAGACCCTGAATCAACTCTAATAAAGATCCTGAATCAACTTGAAGCGGATACAGACTTGAATACGGATCTTGATACGGATCAACTTGAATACGGATCCTGAATCAACTTGAAGCGGATACAGACCCTGAATCAACTCTAAGCGGATAAAGATCCTGAATCAACTTGAAGCGGATAGAGATCAGAATCAAATTTTAAGTTCACATGGTTTTAATACACAAACTTAAATTTAAGTTTTTAAAAATATCTAGATAACAAATTTTTTTTACTAAGCTTAGTCAGATTTTTAAATAATTAAAATGCTGTCAAAATTATATTAAGAATAAACTTAATTCAATTTATGAATGCAACAAACGCACAAAAAATGAATTTAATACAAAATGAAAAGAAAAGTTAGATTTTTTTTTAATTTAGAAATTTATTTTCAAAAAATGAAAATAAATTTCTAAATTAAAAAAAATAAAATAATTTAGATTATTTAGATAAAAATGCATGATATTAGGTTATTCCTTTTTCATTTTGCCTTCTTTAGTAAACTAATAATTATATCTAAAGTTGTCTTTAACGTCATAATATATTAATTATATCTAATTAATTTATCTGACGTTAAAGGTATAAAATGGTTCCGATACTTTATTTTGTGCATGTTTGTTGCAAAAAAACTTTAAAATTGACAAAAAAAACTTTTTTTCCACTACTTTTTTTGGTTGGCTATTCCAATGTACTTCTTCACGTCTGCAAATGTAAAAAAAAAAGTCTTTCAATTACAAGACGCTTAAATTCTAAGTCACAGCTACACTCACAGCAATTATTGCTAAACAAATCTTTTAATTCATGGAAGTTACAATACGTCTCTTCCTATAAACTCTACTTTGCATATTTCTTATTCCGGACGGAATAAAGATGTTCGAAAATATATCTTATTCCGGAATAAAGATGTGGACGAAAAAGATGCTCAACATCAAAAAAAGTTTATCATGAGAGGCATCATGTCTTTACCCATAGAGTTTGGACTATTAGCCAGGGATCAAAATATTTTAGAGGTTTCTTACGTCCATAGCTTGGATTTCTTACTTGGAAGTTACTAAGGCCATCATAAGTGCTAGCCATTAAAGTTGACTCATTTATCGCAAATGAATCTGCAGACTCATTTGTGCATTTTATTTTTCCAGCTTTTTTCCAGCAGGTATCGAAGATAGTGACAATAAGTAGAAACTAACTGCACTTGATCAATTCCAAATATTTTCATTTAAAAAACTTTGAATCAATAATTATCAACGTTGTCTCTGTAACTAATGGAGAAAGATCTTTTTTTTTTGCTGTGGCACAGTGGTTGGAGCGCTTGCTTTAGAAGCAAGAGATTCAGGGTCCGAAGCGAGTTCTGTGCTTATTTGCGCCATTGGTAAGGAAGGAGACGTGAACTTCCTATTTAAATTCTTTTACGTTGTGGTGTGCGACAAGACCGTTATGTCTTCTTGGGGTGCCTAAAACAAAAAAAACAAAAAAAACAAAAAATTTTTTAAATTAAACACTGAAGCGTATAAAGGACGCTCATTAATCTAACGGAGAATAAAGTCACTTATGAAGACTTGCAACTCTGAAAATTGAAAGTATAATTTAAAAAATATCACCAATCTATTAACCAATATGTGGTTAATAGATTTGCGTGAAATATTGTTGCCGCAGGCTGCCATCTTATTTATTTTTGAATTTCAAAGATAAAATTTTGATTTCAAATTAAATTAATGTTTTCAAACAGATTTTCATAAGAGTATTTTCAAAAAAGTAAATCTATTGAAAGCAATAAGTTTATTAAAGCATTAAAAATAAAAATTATAAATAAATAAATAAATAAATATATATATATATATATATATATATATATATATATATATATATATATATATATATATATATATATATATATATATATATATATATATATATATATATATATATATATATATATATATATATATATATATATATATATATATATATATATATATATATATATATATATATATATATATATATATATATATATATATATATATATAATAGTTGTAACAACAATTAAAAATAATGTAATAATATATACTACATACATTACCAACTAATATTGTTAAAAAAAAAATCTAACCAAATTAAATAATATTACTACACCCTTTTACGTTTATTTTTGCAATTTTCACTTTATAAATTATAGTGAGTTTGCCCAGTTAAAATGAAAAAATGCCAAATTAAAGCGAAAATTGCCCAACTTAAACGCAAAAAGGTTTAATAAAAAATAAATAGTTAAAAGCTGACAAAAAAAATCTTCCCCCACAATGCTTTTTATAAACATAACAAGAAAAAGAAAAAAAAGAAAAAAAGAAAAGAGAACTCTTCCCAGGGCTCCTGCCGACATCTCCGAGTTCAGTTGCGTTGCCGCACTGCAACGTTTTACGTTAAATGTCTTTCTTCCAGGTTTAAAAGGTTCCGCCCAATCAATAATTTTCCAAATAAGAATAGTATTTGAAAATTCCTTTTTTTTCATTTCCCAATTTATTAGAAAGTTCTATGGCATTAGCTTTACTTTCGTATTGAAAAGAGATTTTGAAAAAATACTTTTTATGTTTATAAAAATAAGTCTCCACAAATAAGGAAGGGGGCTGTTCATCAATTACGTCAATAATTTTTTGGCAATTTTTACCTCCCCTCTCCTTCTTGTCAACAACTTGTCAAACTTCCAGAGACCTCCTTATAAAATTACGTCAAAATTCAATTAACCCCCCCCCCTCATCCTATGAAAATCAAATTGAAATGGGAAAAACAAAAAAACATTTTAAATAGACTAGTTTACAACTAATACAAAAATGTGATTAAAATTAAAATGTTTAGAAAAATATTTATTCAAAATTTAACTTATGACCATATTTCAAATGAATGTAACCATTTAAAATAAGAAACGCTTGCTCTGAACAATATGTGAATAAAAGTAAGGTATAAAATAAAAGTAAAGCTTTAGAAAAAAAAATCAAAACTTTTAACGTAGGAACATATTTCCAGTATTTTAAGTACAAAGGCTTACTCTGAACAAAAAAAAGATTAAAGGGTTCGCAAAAATGAATAGACCTTACAAAGTTTTTTAGTTTTTAAAGCCTACCACCATTTTTATTTCAATATTATGTTAATATTTGTGCATAGAGCTGGAGAGCCACATCTTGACATCGAAATAACTACACGAGGCTTGAGAACCGCAGGATGGACCCTTGATATAAACATTGTATAATATAGACTATGTTCTTAAATGAATCTTATTTTTTTGTAAAGCAGACTAACCAACAACAACATTGAAAAAATAATAGTGTTATGTGTAAACATCTCGTGTTTGCTTATTTAAATCTGAATGTGTCGGGTCTTTTTAAAACACAACGCAGTTTTTAAAAAGTAGGAATATAAAAAGCTTTATTAAAATAATGAAACGCATAACTGCAAACGCTGCGAATTTTCCTTATTTTAAGTAATTAGATTTAAAAAAGTAACATTGTTGACGTAAACTTGTCTTGACCTCCCCCCTCCCCCTAGTCAACAATTATCATAAAAATTCAAACCACTCCTCCTTCTATTTTGTTGACATAATTAACGGACAGCCCCAAGTAATATCCGAAAAAGAAAACTTTGCATCAATTAATTATTATTTTAATATTTAAATAAAATCTAGTTAGAAAAATTTAAAGTTACAATATTGACTTTGGGCGCTGTAAACTGACAACTCACTCTTCGTCTGAAAACACGACATGTTGCCTCATTTTGACAATTCAGTTCTTGTGTCCTTTGCAAAATTTAATTTTATTGGAAATATTATTTTGGCTTTATTGCAGTACGAGGATTGATGACAAGGAGTATTTGAACTGTGTGGACACAAACATTCATACGAGGTGACAGTTTAGTAAAAACTTTTAAGTTTGAAATCTATTTGTCACAACCAAACAGTGTGAAGATTAAACGGTAGTTCTTGATCTTCAACAGGATTTTCTTGGATTAATGCCGTCTTTTGACTTGCTGCGCTAAATGATAACATGAAAAGCTGTCTTGGTCATCTTTAAACGTGCGATAACCAGTTTATAAGACTCTATATTAAAGTTGTCGTGTTCCGTTAAAAGATATATATATATATATATATATATATATATATTATATATATATATATATATATATATTACTTTTCCGTTGAAATATATATATATATATATATATATATATATCAGTTAAAAATAATATATATATATATATATATGTATATATATATGTATATATATATATATATATACATATATATATATATATATATATATATATATATATATATATATATATATATATATATATATATATATATATATATATATATATATATATATATATATATATATATTTATATATATATATATTATTTTTAACGGAAGACGACAACTATATGGGTTTGACGACTCTTGTCAAACCCCAGATAGTTTTGTTAATAAAAAGGATTTTGCGGACCTGAAAGAAAACATATAAATAAAAGTTAGACCGGGAAAGAGAGTCAACGTAAACAAAAAAATAAACAATATCCGTCGCAACTAAAGGCACACTAAACCTATCCTCAACGTTTTCATTTATTTAGTTTTATTTATTTAACTGAAAATCAATAGAAGGAACCGAAGGCCACTAATACTGCTGTATACATGAAAATAACTGTTAAGATCAAATTTTAAAATTGTATCAAATGATAAAATTGTATCATGTAGAACAATCTAATTGAATGATACGGTTTTTATACATCAAAACAGACGATGCAACCTCATGAGCAAGTTAATGGTTATTTATACTATAAACGTCATCAATTGAATTTTGATTCAATTTAGTAATGGTGCAAACAAAGCATTCTTTATTGTCCAATTTGTACAAACGATTAAGACCTGTGATAAGGTCAGAATGAGAACCACGTATAACAGGTGGAATATAGTTTAATGCCATCAGTAAAAAGCTTAATGTCAAGCTCTTTTTATATGTCACTGATATCATTGATAAACGACAAAAAGTAGATTCTTATACACGACTTTATGGAACATTGTTTGTTATAGATATATATTAAAATAATCACTAATTAGCTCATATATTATAAAACAGTTATGAGGTAATTTCATTAGAAACTTGTATGTGAAACAGAATTAAAAGCTTTCATAAAATCAAAATAAATAATTTCATTAGAAATGTAGCTTTGCAGATTTCAAGTTCAGCCATGAAAATGTTCTAGAATGTTAGTATAAGTACTGAGTTTCGAATTACATTTTAATAATGTTTGTTAAACTAAATTTTAGATTTATTTTTAATTACCTTTAATTTACTAGTTGTTTTTTATTTAAGAATCAAAAATAAAAACATTTTTTTACTTTCACCACTTAAGAGCTTATATAAGAAAAGAAGTTGAATGAGTTTACGCAGCATAACAGAGAGAATATATTCCTAATTAAAAAACAAATATTAAACAAAAATCTCTCCTAATAATCTTTAAACCAACCATAAAAGGCAAGTGTTTTGAACTTAAATTAAACTTTTCAATAAAAAGATAAGCAAAAATTCATTATTTACATATAACTTAAGTAGCTTTAAAAATAATGACCTATATATGCATATATGTGTGTAATATTTTGATCTAATTAGAACAAAATGCTACCATAGTACATAAAAAAAGAAATGTTCTTAGCCGTAGTTTATGTCTTTTATAACCTATTGAAAACCAAATGCAATAAGAAATGCCATTGAAACAAATAAACAAAACTGATCAATTTTGTTATGGTCTAAATGATCTCTTAAAATCTTTTTGTTTAAGCTTCAATTAAGTTTCAAAAGTCACGTATATAACTTGTATTAAGTTGTGGATTATTAAGATAAAAAGTTTTAGAAAGTTAATTTAAGCAGAGGCTAAATCTAGGAGTGAAAGTAAGTAGTTGGAGTTATTTGGATATTAAGTTGCAAAAACTAAGCTTAAAAGATACCAAATTAAAAAACAAAAATTGTTATCAATATCAGAAAAATGAAAAGTAAGAAGACTCAAGCAAGGTTTTGTTAAATGAAGATAAAACTTAGTTGGATATCAAACTGAAATAAAGATGACTGAGTTTAGTTTATTTACAACAAGAAAAGTGAAATTTTTTTATTACTTCAGAGTCCAAAGAAAGAGATTCATAGAGATCATTGCATGATTGGAATAACTTAAAGGACAACAAAGAGAAACTGAACACAAACTAGTGATTAAGGTTGTCTGGAAACTTAGTCACAAAGTTAACTTTCTGAGTAAAAATTTAAAGAAAACAAAAAGCAAGTAAATCTGTTAAATTTTGCAGGAGGTAAAATTCAACTGATAAAAAGTTTCTTAGAAGAAAACAAATGTTTGTAAAAGGTAGATTGAAATAGTTAGGTGGTGGGTTTTTATGCCTAGTATTTTTGGGTACTTGATTCGTGTTTAAAGTTAAAGAAGACTCAATCATAGATAGAGCACTGAGGGCTTTTAATATTGCCATGACAATGCACTCCAAAAACACTAACAAGGACATCATCCATGCACTACAACGTTCTATTTATACTCTGATATTTTATGAAATTAGCATTTCTGAGAGCTACCAGAGAGTTTGAGAAATCTTCATCTTACTACCAGCTGGTCTCTGAACCATTAAACTGAGTTTTAGAGTTGTGTCTTCATTAGAAGATAACAGGAAGAGTTGCATAGCCACTATCAAAGAAGCACAAAAAAAAAAACTAAGTGTAAAGTTAGGATTGAAGTTTGTGTATATAATTCTGTATTTAATAAATTGCACAAATCAAATATTTAAAAACAACATAGGAAAAATATATTCAGAATTTGGTATTAATTCTTTGAGTATTAGCACTGGATGACTTTATGTGTTTCTAGAAGCACAACTCACCTTAAGTAATTTGTTTTTAGCATAAATTTAATTGGTATTAAATTTTAGTATTAATCATTTTAATGGTTACAATTTCTCTTTCAATGTAAGAAATGTTTTCAGATTTATCAAGCATTGCGTGCAATTTTTATGCTATGCTAAATACTTAACTTCATAGATTCAAGTAATGCACTATAGAATATTGTTCTCTTAAATTATTTATGTATCTTAAAACTATAAAAGCTTAAAATTTATGTAAAATGTTTTTTTTTTTATTCAAAGACATTTTTTATTTGTTTAAAATATTGTAAATTAAAAAAAAATCTTTTAGCTTTCATTATTGCAAATGTTGACAGACACACTTTTCAGGGTAGTTAGTCAGCACTATGGATTAAAAGTTATGAAGATATTGAAAAAGTACAAACCAGGAAATTAAAAAATATGAAGTTTAGTAGTTTTCGAATGATTTTTTACTTTCAATGCTTAAAAGTTGTAGTATAAACTTTTTATGGAATTTTTTAACAGCCTATTTTATAGCCTTTCTAATAATGTATATATTAACTATATTAAATGAACTTCTAGGTATCATCCTAGGTTCTTTGAATAATGATCGGTTTTGTTAGAACTATTATGATAATGATCAATTTAGTTAAAACTATTATATATTGGTTATTATTATATATTGTATATCAGTTTATTTAGAGTTTTATTAAACATTTAGTTTAATTAGATTGGTTTAGTTAAAACCATTTCCAACAAAATAAGAAGCAGTGTATTTACCAATAGTATGCAGTTTAGTTTTATCTAAATAAGAAAATTGATTGGTTTAGTTAAAACCATTTTTTAAAACAGTTTTTTTTAGAACATATAGAATAGTGTATATTCCAATATTTATTATAAGGCAATTTCAAAAATGGTTGTTAAAAAAGTATATGTAATTTGTGGCATTGTTGTCCTTGATAAATCTTTTGATAGAGTACACAGAAAAAGAGTGTTGGAGAGTTAAAGGTTTTAGTGTATTTAAGCATTGAAGAATGGATGCTAACAGTTATCCTGGTTATGTATGAAAATAAACTAAAGATTGGTGTGTGTCAGAGTTTACTGCTAAGTCCTTTGCTTTTTATTATTGTGTCAAAAACTCTCCCTAAAGAGTTCAGTGTTGATTTTACATGGGAGCTATTCTATGCTGATAATTTATATTTGATTGCATAGAAAGAACAATTAATTACTAAGATTTTAGTGTTGAAAAGATAATGAAAAGAGGTTGAGAAGTCAAGGGAAAAAAAAAAGGGCTATAAATGCACAAATAGAAAATACTGGAAATACAATGTGTTGATAACTTTTATTTATTTTGGAGATACAGCTAGATCAGCTGGTGGAGTGAAAGTCATTTAGGGTAAGAGTAGGGTTTACCTCAGTCAAGTTATATCTAATTATAATAGGTTAGTAATTAAAATAAAAGGAAACGTTATTCACTACATGCGCTCACCAAGTTATGATGTATGGTTGTGAAATATGACAATTATTGTTAATGATGTCTAATGTCTGGATATAAATGACGATCAGATAATGATGAAGATCAGATGAATAATGTTCATCTCATCTGCTCACCATCTGATCATCAATTATAAAAAATATATATATATATAAAAAAAAAAAAGTTTAAATAAAAATGTTAATTTTTTACTGAGCACTCATCAAAACTATATAAGATATAATATATTCAGTATTCCCAATTTCTGTGTAAGATTACCATTTCTTGTATTTTACACAGAAATTGGAAATATTGAATATATTATATCTTATATAGTTTTGATAAGTGCTCAGTAAAAAATGGTCATGTAAAATTAGCATTTTTATTTAAACTTTTTTTTTGTGCCTTTTCATGAGAACCATATGAAAAGATTTCTTAGTTTATGTACATAAAGTTCAAAAAAATACAAGCAGCTGTATATGATACACCTGTTTTTTTTATATCTGCTTTGGGGCAAGTTTAAACAGTCACAGCTTTGAAAGAATGCATTTTTTAGGGGCAATTTTAAACAGACACAGCTTTGAAAGAATGTATTTTTGAAGAACATTTGTATTTCAAACTTTGTAAAATTAATTGTTTTGTAAAGATAATAGTTATTCCTGCAGCTCTCACTTCTAATTTTAAGTTATCTTTCTAATATTTGATATTATGTTTATAATCTGTAAAAATGTAACCGTAATCTGTAAAACCGTAATTGAAAACCATAAACTGTGTTACTGTATTGTATATGATTGATTCCTAACATTATTTCAATTAATTTATAAGATACAATAATTTGTAATTGAAAAATTTAGTTTAAAAAAAGATTTCTTTAAAAAAATCATTATTTACCATTTAAAATGTTTTTAAGACAGTATTTAACAAATTAAGTGTGGCGCTATTGATTCTTTGTTTAAGTTTCTTGCACTTTAAGTGTTTGATTATAACAGAGTTATTTCTGATTATTTAAGATAAAATTGTTTTGTAATTATTAGAAAAGAGGAGAGACAGAAATCAGGGAGAAGAAGATATTAGTAATCATGTTTTCCAAGTAGTAAATGGCTTTATATTAGAAAGAAGTTGCTAATATGTTTAGTTTATAGCACCACAAGAAACAAAGCAAGTAGTACAGTGTGATAATAAAGACAATTTAAATAATAAACTTTCAAAATTTTGCCTAAGTTTTTGAAAACCAAACTGAAACAAAAAATATTTTTTAAATTAATTTAACTCTTAAACATGCTGATTTTACATTGAATTTTATTTTTACATACATATGCATGTATTAACAAAAATTTATGCAAGTGTATGTATAAGTTTTTGTGATTTTTTAATCATTGTTTTGAAAAATAGGAATAAATTATCAATTTATATAAAAATCATAGTAATAAAAGATATAATTATAATTATATTTTTATTAATACCAAAACTATTAATAATATTAATAATAATACAAAAAAAGTAATCATTATAGTAGTAGTAGTATATTATAATTATAATATTAATGGTAATAAATATATAAGTTATACTATGTACAAACTTTAGTAAATTTAAAAAAAAAAAAAATACGTAAAATTTGTTTCTTAATAATAATCCAAAGTTTTACAAGAGCAAAAATATTTTTTTTGAACTAAAGTTTTCTGAAGTTGATAATTAATTTTACATTTTAAGGCTGTAATCAATCTACCAATTGAAATCAATGGCTCTAATCCTGACAAAAGGAATGTATCAAAAAAGAATTATATGGAGGATCTTAAAAAAGAGCTAGAAATGGTAATAAAGTATTAATAGCAGTTTTGATCTAAATCTTTAGTCTATTTTATATATATATATATATATATATATATATATATATATATATATATATATATACAATAAAATATATATATATATAATAATATATATATATATATATATATATATATATATATATATATATATATATATATATATATATATATATATATATATATATATATATATATGTATATATATATACAATAAAAAAAAAATATATATATATATATATACAATAAAATAGATTAAATATAAAAAATAATCTAAATATTGTGTATATATATATATATATACACATTATTTAGATTATTATTTATATTCAATCTATTTTATTGTTTCTCAAATGTTTGGATTCTTTTTTATGTATATTTATAATACTATAATAAATGATAACATCAGGTCAATATAATTAATATAACAGGTGCCTTGATAAATATGAATCCCTTAAAATAAGGATTTTTTTACAGCAATGTTCAAAATTATTTTCATTTATACATACAACTTTTTATTTTAGGTATATATATATATATATATATATATATATATATATATATATATATATATATATATATATATATATATATATATATATATATATGATATAATTTATATTATATTTTTGTTATATATATATAAATATATAATAAAAAATTATATATATATATATATATATATATATATATATATATATATATATATATATATATATATATATATATATATATATATATATATATATATATATATATATATATATATATAAAGTTTATTTTATTTGATAGATCAATCAATCTATCAGGCAGTCTATCAAATAAAATAAAAAAAGTTTTTTATTTTATTTGCCAGACTGCTTGCCCTAACCAAACCCTCAGTCAATGTAGTGGCACTACCTTGTTGCAGCAGGCTATAAGATAGTGGATGTTGCAGCACTTCCTTGTAGCAGCAGGCTGTAAGCTGATGTAGCAACACTTCGCTTATGTTTTACAGTAAAAAAAAATTAAAACATTCTAGTTTTTTAATTTGTGTTTTTGTGGTTTTTTAAAAAAACATTATATTTAATTAGTTTCTTCAATTACAATTATTATAGTTATATTAAATATTATATATGTATATATATATACAAAAACTTCTGATGGGCACTGGGCTCTCTGAATTGAGAGCTGCTGTTTTTTATTTTAATTCATTCACACTTGATATTTAAATAAATGCATATATTTATTATTAAAATTAAAGTGAATAGGTAGGGGGCATTGCACCCTCTATGTTTTTACCCAAGAAAAAAGCTAATTTAAAGGGTAAATGTTCGGTTGTGTGATTGAGCAATTCACCTGATTGAAACCCCATTAAAATGATAAAATTGAAAGCAGATGTTTTCAAACAGTAATCAATCTCACTAGCAGATCTTGGAAATACTGTAATGGAGGCATGGTGTCAATAAATAATGCCCAAATATTGTGAGTCTCTTGTTACCAAATAAGAATAAAGACTGTTCTAAAAGTTTGAGGAGGCCATACTACATACTGACATGTTTTATACTGTCATTTCTTTATTCTTTTATGTTCATGTATATTATTTTTTGAATTAAAACATTTTCTTGTAATAAATGCACACATAAACTTGGAAAATATTTTTTTACTATAAATATTTGGTGGTCAAATATTTTTTTGCTATAAATATTTGGTGATCAAATATTTTTTGCTATAAATATTTGGTGGTCAAATATTTTTGGCCTAAACTCTTATTATTCTTATTGGAATGAAGTTTTAATATTATTATTGAACCTCAAAACAATAAATTTTTGTTTTTGGTTCTATTTATGCATGAGTAAGCTGTTGTATTCTGTTTTCAGTTTAATTCATCCTTCAGCAATGCAATTAAAAACGATAAGGTTTTTAACAGTATCTAAAGAGTTTTTATATCCGTAAATTTGGCTAGAATTTGGGATCTGCGTTGAAACTTTTAGAAATGCCAAATCTGTCA
>NC_061158.1:48497354-48507354 GCF_022113875.1 Hydra vulgaris | reverse complement strand
AAAACTTAAATGGGGTTGATGTTTATCCTATGGGATAAACTAGTTATTGGTGCTGAGCTTTAAAATATTTTTAACCGCAAATAATGTAGCCTCCGCGACTGAAGTGGTCTTCTCAGCCTTGGGGAGGTGAATTAACATAAAAAATATATATTCAGTTTTATTTTTTTTTTTAAGTATACTTTTACAATACAATTATTATTGACTATGACTTGTGTGTAAGCTTTTTCTCTTTATAAAAAATCTGTTTCTGAACATCTGTTAGATTATCTTAATTTTTATTACTTATCTTCTTTTATATTAATTTTTAAAGTGGGTATTTCATATTTCTCTGTGGACTTTCCTTGCTCAGTCTAATTCAAACAGTGCAGCTTTCTTGCATCAGTGTATGTAAAATTAATATAACAAAAATTAATTTTATGAACTTTTGTTCATATATAGGTTTAGTAGATGCTTAAGTGTATATAATATAGGTAAGCTATGCTTATAATTAATCTATTACTTCAGCTTAGAGAGATAAATAAATTTTTTATGTCTTTTCTATTTAGAATGAACACAAGATTGATCTTCAAGATTTGCTACATCAATTGGAAACAAGCATAGAGAAAGGGCTGAGTTCAAACATTGTTGCTAGAAATATTAAGCGTGATGGTTTGAATAATCTTGAAGATATTAAAACTACATCTGAATGGATTAAGTTCTTAAAACAAATGACAAATGGTTTTGCATTACTTTTGTGGGCTGGTGCCATACTTTGTTATATTGTCAGCATTATTTCATTCACAAGCCAACCAGAACCATCATATGATGAAGTGTATTTGGGCTCTGCATTGGCAATTGTTGTTCTTATTACTGGTATTTTTTCATATTACCAGGTGAGAGGTTATTATGATGAAAATAGTTTTTTTTTATAGTAAATATTTAATAACTTAGATTAGATAACAAAGACCTGACATTATGTCTGTTTTAAAATTGAACTATTCTTTTTTTATTATTTTATCAAATTTTAAAAGATAATTGCTAGTGTCATCTTTCATTATTTAAATATTTACAACTTTTTTGTTTTTACCCAAATATAGACCTCAAGTAATTTTTTGGTTCTTGTTTTATTGACTGATTTATTTAGAGATTATCAAAGCAGAATGTACATTCAAAAATTTGTTCTCTAAAGAAGAGTTGAACCCTCACACTTGTTACTCAGGTCTCAAACTTAGTATGTTTAACCAACCATGGCTCCACGCCAATATATTGCTTCATTAAAAGTTAAAGAATTAAAACATTTTTTTGCATATAAATAATAGTTTTTTTGTGGGTTTATTCTTTGTACGCACGAATAAATAATGACTTTCAAAGTAATATTAAATAGTAATAATTATTAAATGTATCTAAGAAAATTAAAAAGAATGTTTTATCTAAAATCATGAGAAAACTTTGGGGGTAAGGGGGGGTAGGGTACAAATTTATTGCATAATTTTATGGAAGAGGTTCAGTAAAAAGTAACAATTTGTTATTGGGACACCTCAACCTTCTATCCTTGGTCCTGTTTTGTTTATATATACATTAATGATCTTACTGACAACCTAAGATCTAAAGTGGCTCTATTTGCTGACAGCTTAACTTTATACTCCTGTCTTGAAAAAAGTCTTTTTGATTGCTTATAAAAGGCAGTTGATATTGAATCTGATCTTACTTCTGTAACAGGTTAGGGCTTGCAGTGGCTTGTGAATTTTAACTCCAACAAAAATCAGTCATTTACTGTAAACACATATTGTGATACTGTTAACATTCCTTATTTCCCTATTATTAAGTGACAAGCCTAAGTATCATTTAGGCTTGATCGTTTGAAAATTTATCATCTGCTAAGGTTGCTCTTTATAACACTTTCCATTTTCTTACTCCTGATTCCATTCTCTACCTCAAATCTCGTAATTGTCCCTGTATAGAATACTGTTATCTTATTTGGGATGGTTCTTCTAATAATACTCTTTTTTTTCTAGACAAGGTCCAAAAACACATTGTAAATGTAGTTGGACCCACTCTATCTGCTAAGCTTGAGCCTCTTTTCCAATGTTGTAAAGTTGGATCTCTTTCTCTTTTCTACAAATCATGGTTGCTGCTCAAAGAAGCTATCATTTCTAGTTCCATCAAGTAAAACTCATTCTTGGTTGACTTGTCATTCAGCAAAGTTTCATTACTTTATTGTGTCTGTCCCTGCATGCTCTAAAAATTTTTATTAGTTTTGTTAGTTTTTTTTCCCTGCACTTTAACCCTTTGGAATTCTCTCCCATCTTCATGTTTTCCTGACTCATAGAACCTACAACAACTTTCTAAGTCCTCTGTCAACTTTTTCCTTGCTCTATAACTCTATTCTTTTTTTTTTTCTCCCAACTTAGTTGTGGTTGCTTGCAGCCTTGTTGGAAGTGAATTAGATATATATTAGGGTGGTTCATTTTGTAAAAATTTTTAATATTTTTTTTCTCATGGTTTCCTTTGTTTAATAAAACATTTAGTATTTTTTCGTAAAATTTGAAACAATTTGAACAATATTTAGAGGCAGCTGTGTTTTGAAAAAAGCCATACATTCTGGTAACTTTATCTTGTAGTATTGATAAAAATTTGTTTATAAAGTTTTCTTCACGTCATTGCAGCTTCTTGACTGTTTGATAAATATTGATAAAGAAAATCCTTTCTATCTAAATCCACAAGGCCATTTTACTATGTCGATTCACACATTATGAACTTTTTTTAGTGCACATATTTGGTTATGCAGCTGTTGTTTGTGATGATCAATGCCTTATTCTGCATAGTCATTGATAGCTTTCATATGTGGATCTCTTTCTTTCATATCTAGAAAAACCTGATTAGTGTTCCACTCTTATAGATACTTATTAAAAAATGCTGCTGCTTTAGCTCTGTCATTTGTTAGGAGGAGATTGAACAACTTAATAGGGTGCTCTGTGACATACTTATTGTAGTATTAATGTCAGACCCGGTACTTTGTAGTATTAATGTCAGCATTGTATTAATGTCACAATTGTAGTACAATTGTCAACCTAGCACTACTGAGTTGCTTTAGATTGCTTGCCATCAGTGCACAAAATAAAAAGTTTAAAGTCAACTGTTTTTATTAACATGTCAAATAAAAAAAAAACTTTTCATTGTTTTAATTTTTGTTTGAACTTTATGAACTTTGTAAATAAAAAAATGTTTTTAATATTTTAAAATCAAATCTTTTCTTTTAACAAAAAATCATTACAAAGTTTTACGGTAAATAACTAATGCTCCAATTAACAGTTTGATCTAAAATAGCTCATCACACTGATTTAAAACGGAGTTTTGTTCAAAGAAGGAGTTTGATAACATCAAAAAAATTTTGCTTTGTATTGTTTGTAATGTGTAATATTTTTGTGCATCTAACTTATTGAAACTTTTTATATAATACAATTAAACATTTATAAAGTTGTTAATTAGACATAAGAAAATTTTATTTAAAATTCTTTTTTATATAATTTATTACTCCCTAATGATTTACAACAAATCATTAGGGAGTAATAAATTACAAAAAATTAGGAACACCTTTGTATTACCATACAAAGATGTTCTTAATTTTTAAATTTTATTAATAAGTTAGAGCAATCATAATTTAAATAGAAACCAAGTGTAAAAATCATGAATTTTTTTTAGCAGGCAATGATGATATGAAGTTAATCCTGTAGTTTGTAAAATTAAAATAATTGAAACTGATTATTTAATACTTTAAAGCATTTTAATACCACCATTTTAATACCACCATTTTATAAAATGCTACAATAAAAATTACTAAGGCTAATCATTCTCTCAATAACTCGATAGAAAAAATGTGGTGATAATTATAGTCTATTTAAATTACTAAATGGGTTAATAATATTTATTCATCGCAATCATTTTACAAATGGTGGCAAAGTTTTAAGAGGTTTTAAAATGATTTAATAAAAAAAATTTCATGACAAAAATTTCATGAGAAAAAAACAGTTTGAATAATAATAAATTTAATTAACAACAGAAAATAATAATAAAGTAAAAACATTAATCAAGTATAAAATAGGCAACCATTGATTTTATTGTGAAGTGAAAATAAAGATTTAAAAAAAATGAAAATATAGATTACTTCATAAATAATTTGCGTACAATAAAGTGAATTAAAACCATGTCGTGTAGTGTCGATCTACAAAAAATTAAACGTTTTAAACAATAAAATTATTTTAGACACTTATTCAAAATATTTCATTCTAAAATATTTTAGATATTTAGTAATTTGAAAACACATTATAGTTGTTTGTAAAAAAAAAATTGTTAAAACTTAGATTTATTGAACTGGTCAATCTTTATCAGCAAGAATAGTTGTTGACTATTGACCACCTGTTATTTTGTGTTTGTTGACCATTGACTGCCTGTTATTTCTGCTTTCCATTGTTGACCGGTTCAGATTTTTAGTCATTTCTTTCTTGATATCAACATCAATTTTTTGTTCAAAGAAGGAAAGACTATTTAGTTGTTTTGAAATTTTGTAAAGATGGTGTCTGAATGCTTTGGTGAAGTATCTCTTATGATCCTCTAGACTGAAGCCACAGAACCAATATCTCTTATGATCCTCTAGACTGAAGCCACAGAACCAATCATTCGTAAAAGATTTTTCAGCTCTCGAGTCTTATCTCAAAAGTAATCATATATAATAATAACAAACAAATTGCTGACACCTCTTTTTTCTGACTGAGTAAGTAGAAAAATAGTCCCTATATAAAAATTATTACTCTTAGATAAAGATATCAAAAAGGAATAAATTTCCTTTAACCTCCATTGAGGATTGTGTATTGCACCTTGTGCTCTAAAGTGGACATTAAATAATTTTTGACACCAAATATCTATTTTTGATACTGTCTATATATTTGCACAAGTTATTTTGCCTTTTGACTTCCTAATTTATTTCTAACTTTTTTGATCAGATAAAATCTTTTATTTGTGTGAATATTTTGAATATTTTTCAAATATTCTTTCTATTGATCCTGAGCTAGCACGATAGATAACCTAGCTCAGGGTAGCTCAGCTATTCTGAGCACAGTCAATAGCTATCCTGACCATAGTCAATAGAAAGAATACCATGGCTATCCTATTTTATATCTTTTATATATATATATATAATATATCTATATCTTATAACTATATCCTATTCTATATCTATATCTATTATGACAATCAGCTATCCTGAGCAAAGTCAATAGAAAGAATATTATGGATCCGGTCAATAAAAAAAATATTTTAAGTCATGTTTGAAGTTAAGAAAAAAATTTGCAAAATCATTTGGGATATTTTTTCTAAACTGATTTTCAGTCTCTCTGGTTGGCGATTTTCAGTCTCTCTATTGGCGACCACAATATTCACTGCACAATGTTGTTTATATTATTTGATTGCTCAACATTTTTGTAGGAAATGCATCACAATTTTTTAGTTTGAGCAAACTCAACACAGTACAAAGTCAGGATAATGATTGTAAAACCATTCTTCTTCATTTTTAATTTCAATTTTTAGGTTTTTACCTATGAAAAAAAATTAAGTTCTGATTAGCATATAGCTGTATAAATCAGTTTTTTTAATTCAAAATGTATTTTTACCAAAAAAGTGAGGGTTGGTTATGCATAGAAGACAATGGAGGCATCATAACATCATTACATCTCTTCTTGATAACTACATGGTAATAACTTAATTCAGGATTGTTTAGAAGTGAGAACCACAACTAAGTTGACTAGTTTTAGATGAAGAATGTGTTTTATTTTTCTTAATGTTCTATACTGTTTTTAGATTTCAATTTCATTTGTTTAATTTTGTTTTTTGCTTTTTTGTTTTTATTTTATTGACTGATTCATTGATTGACGCAGAGGATACATCGACTGAAATAGGTAGAGCTTGTAAGTGTACATATATCAACTGACCTAATTACATAAAACATGTGAGGTGTGTACATCTAATGACTTGAATAGGTAAAATGTGTAAGGAGTGCTGCTACATCGACTCAGTGTTTGTTTAGCGGAAACAATTTATGATGATTTGATATCGTGAAATGATAGTTAATGACTTTTAAAAGATACTTGTGCATTATTATTGATATTATTATTATTGACTTAAAACATACTTGTGCATACTTGACTATTATATGTGTCTTTCAAATTCATGATAGAAACAATTAGAATACACTGAACAGCAATGTCCAGGAAAACATTTTAGTTGTAAGCAGTAAGATGATAATCTGGTTTTTAAATTTATTTATTATCAAGCGTTCTATATATTTGTTGCTTTTTTGTAAAATATGCATCAGTTATTTTAACAGATCTATTAACTGCATTTTTATTAAATCTGTTAAAAGTTTTTTTTATCATGTTTACTTTTAATTTTTTTTTAATTTTAGATTTATAAAAGTAAATGTAATGGATTGTTTTCACTTTAATTGTAGAAATCAATTTCAAAATACATAAATAAAGTTTAACTAGACTGTTGTTGTAGTGGACAGTAAATAATAATAAATAATGATAATAATATTATGTTATTGTTTTTTTATATTTTTTTATATTTTTTTATATTTTTATTATATACATTTTTTGTATTAGGAAGCAAAAAGTACCAAAATAATGAAAAGTTTTCAGAAACTTATTCCTCAAGAAGCCACTGTCTTGCGTGATGGTTTAAAAATGACAATAAATCCCAGTTATTGTGTAGTTGGAGATATTGTGTTTGTACAGTCTGGTGACACAATTCCTGCTGATATTCGTATTTTTAAATCTAATGGGATGAAGGTCAGCTCTTAATTTTTAGTAAACCTATACCCTATACAAGAAAATTACCTCTTTGTTTTTTATACTAGGATTTGTATAACAACCCTTGCTAGCAGAGAAACAAGGGTACTAAAATGATAATGTTGAAGAATATAATGTCATGTAATGATGAAGTGTATAATGTCATTTTTAATAGGTTAAAAATAGATTGTAAAAGTTATTGAAATAATAAATACAGTAAATTCATAAAGTAACAATAACATATATTCAAGAATTAGTAATAATATATATTAAACAAGAATATATATTCAGCAACTATGGCACAGTGGTTAGAGTTCTTGCTCATAACCAAGTGGTTTGAGGCTTAATGGTGGCTTTGGCCATATATGTGATATTGGTAAGGAAATAGACCTAAACTTCTGGGTTAAATACTCTTCCCCAATGCTCTGTGATAAGACTATTAAGTCTTCTTGAAACACCTTAAAAAAATAAACTAAAAAAAAATATTTATAAAAAGAAAGTTAAAAAAAAAAGATAATATTTTTAATCTTTTAAAAATTTTAACATGATCCTACCTGATGAGAACTATATGTGATATATTTCACACTTTGTTTTTTACCTTGACAAAAACTTTTTTTTTGATTATTTCTAAGAAACAATTATTTTTTAAGTTAAGGAAAAGTAATTATATAATTGTATAACTGTTAAGTAAATGATTTACAGACTAAATAAGTTTACTTTTACAAATTGATAGCAAAAAAAAATATTTATATATATATTAAATATTATGTTTTTGCTTATTTCTCAGTTTTACTACCTAATTTGTAAATAAAATATATTTTACATGTACTAATTGGCACTGACGCATCTTATATTGAATTAGAATACACTTTTCTACCAATCAATTAAACTGTAAGTTATTTTGCCTGCATATATAATAATGTTCAAGATGGCATATACTTATCAGGTTATTTAGCTAATGAATTAAAAAATGGCAGGAAAAGTTGAATTTTCTATTAACTAAAGAACCGTGAGTAAGGAAGGTTAAAGGATGAATAAATATGATATGTTTTTGAAGTACTGAATAATCTCAATATCAAATATGTGAAATTGTTTGGTATTAAAAAGCAGATAGCAATGTGTTGATATTTATAAGATAATTTTTATAAAATGTTGATTAAATCACAAAGAAAATTTTTTTTATAAAATGCAACAACAATCTAAAAGTTAACCAAAAGTAGTTATGCTAAATACCTTAGACAGTAGTATTTTTTAAAACAAAAAACTTTTTTTAAAAAATTCTGAAATTGGCTTTGGTGCATTAACTTCCAATAAGTGTTTTTTTTTTTTTGTTTTTTGTGTTTTTATGTTAATTCATCTCCCTAAAGCCATGAAGGCCACTACAGTAGAGAAAGCTACTTGAATCGTAGATTACAACCTTTTCTCAACCCTATAACTTTTAAACACAAACATTGACAAACAAGGCCGCTGCACAAAAATAAGTTGAGCATATAAGCAGTATTACCGGGGATGTGATGGGAATCAAACTCAGAACTTCTCGCTTATGAAGAACAGAACTTCTCGCAAGCACATTTCAACTATACCACTACCAATTAATGTGCTTAAAATGTTGTAAAAATAAATGTGAAGTAATAATAATAAAACAAGTAAAGTTAAAAACAAATTTATAAAACCCAATGCTTTTATATTAAAGTAGTGAACATCTATGATTTTTCAAAAGTCTATAAAGTTATTAAAGATTGTTGTAAATATTCTAAATTATTGATCACTAAAAATAAACTAAACTAAACTATATGTTATTAAAACACAAATTTTTCAATCAATTTTTTTCTGATATTACTATTTTATTTTATTAACATTCAGCTGTATGAAAAAAAACTAAAATATTCAAGAAGAGGCAGATTTTTGAATCACAGACATTCCATTTACGAAGTCAACGCCTTATCCATATAAGCTCAACACGCGTAAAAGTAGAAATAAATAATATACTTACTTTAAAAATTCTTCTTCCCATATAAAAAATAAAATTCATTAAAATCAACTAAATTAATTGACTTATTGCAAAACTAATTATTGAATACTGTATTGTCATCAAGCAAGAGTATGCAAAATTTGAAAAAAATCTACCATCAGGAAGTAACGCAAAAATTGATTGCAAGATTTGATGTTAACAGAAAGAGACAAGGAGTTAATAAAAAGCATTAGGAATAATAATAAATGTAAAAATATATTTGAATGTTGCAGTTTTTAATCCAATCAGAAATGAACTTTGATATCATCAAAAAAATGCAATATTTTTTTTTTCTTCAAAAATTATTGTTTAAAACAAGTATAATATAATATAACATACTATACTTAATTATAATTTAATATACTTAATATAAGTATTATAAGTATTTAATTACTAATATATATAATGCAAGGCAGAACTCTACAGCAATATATGAAATAATTGGTTTTGTACTATTCCCAAAAAACCAGAAGAAAGTTAAATGAAGTATGTGAATTGATTTGTGGAGCTTGGTTTGATGTTTGGTTCCAGTGACTATTTTTATAAAGAAAATAGTTATGAAAAATTGTCCAATAGTTTAAAAAAGCATGAAAAAAAGACCATTTTTAAAACAGTTTTTACAAAATACTTGGTCTTTCAACTCCAACACTGGGCTTTAGGCATAAAATCATACACATAGAAGTAATCTTTGTTCCAAACAACCAATTATCCATGCAAGAAATAAAGTGTAAAAGTGTAAAAATTAATTTTAAGTTTATTTTATCAAACATTTGTATTGTTGTATTACATTAATCAACTATTATCACTTAGTTGTTTATTTTGGTTCATACTTTTATCCAGTTATGCTAAATAGCACCGGGTTTTGGGGCTGGCATCTTTATGCATCAAGTATATTGGACAAAAGGTTTTGTTATTTCACTTGTTTTAATTCTTAATTGTAAATTAAAAAAAAGAATTATGTAAATAAAACCTTACTTTTTATGATGTATTTAAATTAAACATTTCATTGCAATGCATTATTTTTGAATTTAATTTGTTATTATTTTCTATTTAATTTAATAGCAAGTTTACAAAATTGTCAGTGGCAGCCGAAAATTTTTTGCACAAGGGTGGTAAGAGGGCTAAAGCCAGCACTGGTGCTAATTTTTCAAAACTTTAAAAATAATTT
>NC_061158.1:48449854-48492354 GCF_022113875.1 Hydra vulgaris | reverse complement strand
ATCCTATCATTATTAGTTTCATTTGCATTAGTTTCGTTGTAATCATTATGTTTCATTTTCATAATCAAATTAGTTAAGATTTTTGTTTTAATTTGATTTTACTAAAAATTAAACACAATTATTTTAATATTTTAATTTATACAATTTTTGTATGTGGTTTATACTATAGAGTAAGTTTGTACATGTGGTGTGGTACTATAAAGTAGGTTTGTACGTGTGTTAAGTACTATAGAGTACATGTGGTGTGTACTATAGAATAGGTTAGTACATGTGATGTGTACTATAGAGTACATGTGGTGTGTACTATAGAGTTCATGTGGTGTGTACTATAGAGAAAGTTAACACATGTGGTGTGCACTATGAAGTATCCAACAAATAGAAATTGGAATGTATTAGTTGCAACAACAAGATCAAACATACAACATTTTCAAATCAAGAACTATATAGTAAATATATAATAAATATATATAATTTTTTTTTTTTCTTTTATGTGGTTGTAGTGTAATAGTAGAGAAGTTGCTTTATAAACAAGAGGTACTAATATTTTATAAACAACTAATATTAAACCCTAAAAGGATATAGTAGTACTACATTCAGCTTCTCTGCACAGTGGCTTTATTTTTAAAAAATGTAGGATTGAATATAGAAAATCATTTAAAAATGAGAAATGCCTGTAGTGTGACTGCAGCTTGTTTGTGTAAAAGGGGTAAAATGATTAAAGTAGTTAAAAATATTTAAACAATTTTAAATATGTGTAATTTTTTCTAAATGAATTATTCAGGTATCAAAGTAATTATGGTAACAGGTGATCATCCGATTACAGCTAAAGCCATAGCTAAAGGTGTTGGAATTATATCTAAAGAAATAGAAGTTATTGATGATTTTAAAATGAAATTGAATGTACCAATAGAAGAAGCCAGTAATGTTCAAGCAAAGGCATGTGTGATAAGTGGTGGTATGTAGTTTTTAGTTATACATGTATATATATATATATATATATACATATATATATATATATATATATATATATATATATATATATATATATATATATATATATATATATATATATATATATATATATATATATATATATATATATATATATATATATATATATATATATATATATATATGCATATATATATAAATTATGTAAGTATATTCTACAAAAAGAGTGCTCAATCTTAAAGAATAGAGCAAAAATAAATTAGTAAAAACACTAATCTAGTTTTTTCTTTGACAGGCTGTTTCTCTTTCTGTAAGAAAATGTTTCTCATCTAAAAGCTGATTAACCTGCCAAAAGGATATATATATATATATATATATATATATATATATATATATATATATATATATATATATATATATATATATATATATATATATGTTTAATAAGCATTTGCTCACTTTTTCTGCTTACCTTAACCATACTGTTTATTTCAAAAAAGAGGAAGAAAAAACGAAGAATGATGAATAAAACGATTGCTTCCCCATCCCAAACCCTCAGTGGATGTAGCAGCACTCCACTGCGAGTCAGGCTATTTGTTAGTCGATGTATGTACTGAAGCCCCCAGCAGCAGGCTATTTCAGTATGACGTCAGATTGCTTACCTTAGTACGCAATACTATTTGTATATATATATGTATATATATATACATATATATATATATATATATATATATATATATATATATATATATATATATATATATATATATATATATATATATATATATATATATATATATATATATATATATATATATATATATATATATATAGTTTAACTACTTAAAACTATTCTGACTGCAAGTTAAAACTACATAGTCAACTTTTTCAACTTGTTACCTATTAAAATTAAAACATTTTAAAAAGAATGTTTGTGATATTTATAAAACAAAGCTCAGTGAGTATAAATTTAAAAAATTTTATAGTGAAAATTTTTTGGTGGCTGAAAATACTTTTATACAAAAGTTTTAATTTAC
This sequence comes from Hydra vulgaris, assembly GCF_022113875.1. NCBI lineage: Eukaryota > Metazoa > Cnidaria > Hydrozoa > Anthoathecata > Hydridae > Hydra > Hydra vulgaris. Next base: position 48,490,366 of record NC_061158.1, on the reverse strand, counting down.
AAAGTTGTAGTTATTAAAAATTATTATTTTTTACCATTTATTAAAATTGTGGCACAATAAATTAACAAATTCAAAAAAAAGCAACAATAACAACAATAACAACAACAACAAAAATGTTAAATCAGCAAATAAAGTAAATAAATAATAAAGGATAAAATTCAAAGAAATAAACAGAGATTTTTAGATCAGACAAGTCTTGACTAGGGGTGGTAAATGACTAATGATTAATCAATTAATAAAAATTAATCGTTGATTGATTAATTAATAAACGATTAATCAATTAATTTTTTGCTTTAAAATGCTATAATTGTTATAGTTTGTTTTTTTTAATTAAAAATGCTTAAGATCTTCAGCAAAAAATAATAATAACTGGAGAAATGTTTCAATTTCTCTTGATGAGTGGACTTCAGTTAAAACTAGAAAATATTTGTGTCTTGATGTACATTGTTCATAAAAATTTTATCATGGTCTTGTAATGATTAAAATTAATAGTTCAATGCCTTCAGAAAGAGCAGTTAATAATGTTATTGAAAAGTTAAATGATTTTGGCTTAAAATTTGATTAATGATATCTTTGGGTGTGTTACTGATAGAGCATCAGCTATAAAAAAAAAAGGACGAGAAATGGGAGTTACCAACTTTGCTATTGCCATGGAATTCATCTTCCAGTATGTGATATTTTTTATAAGAAAAATGGTTCAGCAACAGAAACAACTGGAGAAGAACTAATTATAGAAGAGGTAAATAAAAATGAAGAATCTTGTTCCAACCCTGATGATGGAAATGAAAATGAAGAATGCTGGAATGAGGAAAGTATCAGCTTTGTTAATAAGGAAATGTAATTTAATGAGAACTAGGTATTATTATATCAAAGGTTTACAAAATTGTCAAGCTGTTTAGAAAATCACCACTTAAAAATGATACCCTTAAAAACATTTGTATATCAGATTTAGGAAAAGTGCTTAGGCCACTTCTGGATGCTAAAACAAGATGGAATTCTCTAATCAGTATGTTAAAATGATTTTTAGAATTGAAAAATGTTGTTGGAAAAGCACTTGTAGATATATTCAGAGCAGATTTGATTTTATCATAAAAAGAAATAAAACACATTTCTGATATTGCTCAAGCTCTTCATGTTGTAGAGTTAAGTGTTATGGCATTGGGAAAAGGAGGCTAGTCTAATAATATCTAATAAAATTATTTTGTTTTTGTAGCAAAATTTTAGAAAACAAATTACTGACTTAGGTGAAAAACTATTAAATCTAGTCTCTGAGAGAATTACTGAATGAAGAAACTATGTTATTGCTGGTTTACTATGCTATTTGAGTCCAGATGACTTTAAATCAGATTTAGAGTTACCAGGTAATCTTTTAAAATACTCAAATAAAATTGAAATTGCTAAATTAGCTTGAGATGTTTTTATACATTTGTTTCTACATGAGAAAGTAGAAGCAGCATCTGAGTCTGATATTAAATCTACTTGTAATGTAGAACCAATAAGAAAAAAAAGCTTTTTAGTCATAAGTCAGTTATAAATCCATGCATAGGTGTTTAATCCATCATGGTTTTCTGGAGTATGGCTGGGCTGGCTTGGTTTAGTTCAGAGACTTTTACGCTGGTTACTAACAATACAAGACTCTACTGAACGACATAAACAGCACAGACTTACACATTACACCTATACACCCTTATGCACATACAGCCTGTTTACATCGTTCGCATGCTTTTTGTTCTTTCATAGATAAACTATCTTTGTTTGAACTCATCCTTATTTAAATAATATTTTCTTTTAATAGATAATATGTGGTTGAAATGTTGATATAGATTTGTATGTTATTTATATGTGTTTATCATGTGTGATTGAGTATTTCATTTAAGGATTCATATATATATATATATATATATATATATATATATATATATATATATATATATATATATATATATATATATATATATATATATATATATATATATATATATATATATATATATATATATACTCTTGCATGTCTCTTGCGTGGCATCAAAAAAAGTTTCCCATTAACTGTAGTTTTAAAGAGCGCGTTAATAAACCAGACCAGAAAAAGTTTTGACAAATAAATTTTTTTTTTAATTGATAGACTGCCTGGCCAAACCAAACCCTCAGTCGATGTAGCAGCACTCTCTTGCGAGTCAGGCTATTTGTCAGTCGTTGTAGCAGCACTCTCTTGCGAGTCAGGCTATTTGTCAGTCGATGTAGCAGCATTCCCTTGCGAGTCAGGCTATTTGTCAGTCAATGTAGCAGCACTCTGTTGCGAGTCAGGCTATTTGTCAGTCGATGTAGCAGCACTCCGTTGCGAGTCAGGCTATTTTTCAGTCGATGTAGCAGTACTCCGTTGCGAGTCAGGCTATAAGATAGTCAATGTAGCAACATTTACGCATGTTTTAAAAATGTTTTTTATTAAATCAATAACAAAAACACCACTAATTAAAAAAAACTTTCTAGTCGTTATAATTGCGGTTTTTTAAAAAATTTTTAAAAAACAATTAAATTTAATGTACTTCCGCATAAATTAATTGCTTTGACATTTCGATGACAATCAAAAACAGCTTAAGAGATGAGGTAATTAAAATTGTAGTCGTAAGAGACTTTTTTTACATTAAAACGCTCTTTCGACTACACTATAAGGGTATATATATATATATGAATCTATATCTATATATATATATATATATATATATATATATATATATATATATATATATATATATATATATATATATATGTATATATATATATATATATATATAGATAGATATAACAGCGATTCTTATAAACTAGCGGCTTTCGACATGTTTTAATAATGTATGTTTTTCCTTGTTATTTTGTTATGGTCTCAAAATTACATTTAATTCGGACTGTAGAGAAAACTTTACTTTTGGGAAATTTCAATTTAGATATGGTCTCAAAGTTACTTTTAATTCGGACCGTAGAGGAAGTATTACTTTTTATAAATTTTGATTTAGATATGGTCTCAAAGTTTCTTTTAGTTTGGACCGTAGAGAAAACTTCACCTTTTAATAAATTTTTTTCCAGCTTTGTACATCATTTTTACATTACGACTTATATTGTTGTTATATTACTCACGGTGAATTTTTTAACCACTCATATTTCGAATGAGGTATCTCTGAAGTACCTATTTGGTTTTATTTCTTAAAATAAATTTATAAATTTTTTTATGTTTCTATAAGAATTTTAATTTATTTTGTTCTCATATTTTCTTTTGGTGATATGGTAAGTGTTTTATTTAGTTATTTTTGTTTGTTCAGTAAATCTACATTTTTTATATCATATCATCAAAAAAATATTGATGCTTTACAAATTTGGGGTTGGTTGGGTTTTGGCTATTTGTAGTGAGTCCTTTTTTACTGCAGTATGGAATAGGCGTAAGTCACGGGGTAAAGCATAAGTGGCGATGACGTTTGTCTGACGGGATAAACTAGTTATAAGTGCTGATCCTCATTGAAACGCCAGTAATAATAGACGCGACTCTGAGGAGATGTTTATTACTTAATCACTACACAAATTATGTTTACACATTAGCATTAATATTTTTTTTCCATTATTAAATGCCTTTCATTGCTGTTAGTATATTTTTTATTTTGTGATCGGTTTTTCGTTTTATAAGTTTTTGTCTGGTGATGTATATCTTCGTTTATATTGGTGTTTATAAAACAATTAATTTTTTATATATATATACATATTTTTTTTTTTTTTTTTTTTTGTTGTTATTATTGTTGTGGGCGTATAGCCTGTCTCATCTATTTTTAAATATTCTTCTATTAATCTTTATTTTTGTCTTGACAACTGTCAAAATATGCTTTGTCTAATAAATAATTCTCCTTGATTCTAATGTACTTCATTTCTTCCCTCAGGCGTTCACTGCTCGTGTGTGACCATTCGGAGAATTTTATATGCCAAAGTTTTTAAATAAAACTAGTTTAAATGATGACAATGTTAATATAATATGTTTTTTAAGATTATAAGATGAAAAATAAGAAAAAAAAATCATAAGAAGTTGTATTTACTTTTTTTAAACTGTAAGAATTTATTTGTAAAAATTAATTAAGCTTAATCGATTAATAGTTCAAAAATGAATCATTAATTGATTAATATGAAATACAAATTAATCTACCACCCCTAGTCTTGACTTTGTCTCATCTTAGGGGTATATCCTATTTATAGGCTTAATTAAGTAAATTGAATTTAGGCAAAAGTATATTATTAGTACAAATTTTTTGTTTCTCAATCAAATTAAAATTTAAAGGAGTTTTAAAGTTTTTTTATTTATTTTCATTTTTAAGAATTCCTAAATATTTAAGTAAATTTAAGAGTATTTAAAAATTTGTAATGCACTGATTGCATTCATATGACTGATGTTGAATCAACATCTCAAATTGCTGTATAATAGCACATGACAACGCAATAACAAATGACAACACAATAACACATGACAACACAATAACACATGACAACACAATAACACATGACAACACAATAACACATGGTAACATAATAAGACATAATGATGTAATAGCTGTTTAACATAATTTTTAGTATAAACAGATTATATATTAGACTATTATTATAATATTCTTATGTAATATTATTATAAATATATAATCTGTTGATAATTTTATAACAATTCGTAATAATTTTCTATTTTTTTTTCAAATAATAACTATATTTTCATATTTTTAGGATACTAACCTACTTTTTTTTCGATTGTTGTTCATTTTTCTTTTTCTCTTTTTTTTTTTAAAACTTTTTGCATTACATTTATAGTTTCTTTATTCCTCTTTTATTTTTATTTAGTATTTTTTCTAATTGCTGCTTTTCCTTTTGTTTGCTGGTTTGTCTTCTTATTTTTTTGCCCATCTTTTGTTTTTTCTTTTTGGCCATTTTTTTAGTTCATTTTCGTTTGTCTTTAGCTTGCTGTTACTTTTTTGTTTGCTGTAAAAGTAATAACTATGATTAGATTGTTGTAGATTTTTTAAAATTATTAGATACGTTAAAGCAAATGAAACAGGTTGAGCTTGATAATGTTTTGAAAAACTATACTGATATTGTTTTTGCGCGCACTTCACCACAGCAGAAACTTCTTATTGTTGAAGGATGTCAACGCTTGGGTTCAATTGTTGCAGTTACTGGGGATGGAGTGAATGATTCACCTGCGTTAAAGAAAGCTGATATTGGTATTTTTTATATTATGTTTAAGTTTATAACATATGTTTACATAATTTAATTAAATTAACTTTATATACAGCATTATATACAGCACTTTATATACAGCATAAATACTATATTATAAAGTTTCACATGCATTCAAATAAATTTATGTATAACAGAATTTTATTTTTTTACAAATTTATCTACTTTAATCTTGGAGAGAATTATTAATATTAATACAAATACTAGTATCATTATCTGAAACTCATACTGTCCACAAAGTTCACCATTGTACTACTTTTTATAAAATTTAAAACCATTAATTGATATTTAAAACCAATAATTTATATATTTATATAATATATTTTTACTGATTGTTTTCATTTTGGTTATTTATAATTTATATAGTTATTATTTTATAATTTTTATTATATTTTACTTTATAAATTACAATATTTCTGAAAGGTATTGCAATGGGTATAGCTGGATCTGATGTTTCGAAACAAGCTGCTGATATCATACTTCTAGATGATAATTTTTCTTCAATTGTCACTGGTGTTGAGGAAGGGCGTCTCATATTTGATAATTTAAAGAAATCAATTGTGTATAGTCTGACCTGCAACATTCCTGAATTAACTCCATTTATTTTTTTTATTATACTTAACATACCTTTACCACTTGGAGTAATTCCTATGTTACTAATCTGTGTAGGCACAGATATTGTACCAGCAATTTCATTGGCTTATGAACCAGCTGAAAATGATATTATGGAATGCAAACCTCGAGACTCTAAACTTGATAAGCTTGTTAATTCTCGTCTTGTTTGCCAGTCATATGCTATAAGAGGTGTTATTGAGGTATTTTTCTTTTTAATTTTGAATATTTTGAGATAGCTGTCTATGGGGGATGGTAGGTGTTTCAAAAAACAATTTAAGTGGGAATTAGTCTGGCATACTAGTCAAAGCTAACATAATTTTGATTTTTAATGTTTTAATGAAAATCAAAAAAAAAAAAACTGTTTCGAAAAAAAATTTCAGAAATATTATATATATTATTATATATTATAACAACCTTGAAAATAAAATATTAAAGTAATAACTTTGAAAATTTGTTGCATGATTATGACCGAGATTATGTTGCATAGTTCCAGGGTAAAGCATAAGTGGCGATGACGTTTGTCTGACAGGATAAACTAGTTATAAATGCTGATCCTCATCGAAACGCCAGTAATAATAGAGGTGACTCTGAGGAGATGTTTATTACTTAATCACTACACAAATTATGTTTACACATTAGCATCAATATTTTTTTCTATTCTGAGGCCTTCCATTGTTATAATCATGCTTTTTATTTTGTAATAAATTTTTTGTTTTATAAGTTTTTGTTTGGTGATATATTTGTTGTATATCTTCATTCATATTAGTGTTTATAAATCAATTTTTTTTTATTACTGTTGTTAAGTACTGTTTTAGGTGCATTGTCTGTCTTATTTATTTTTAAATATTCCTCTATTAATCTTTATTTTTGTCTTGACATCTGTCAAAATATGCTTTGTTCAAAATATAATTCTCCTTTATTCTTATGTACTTCATTTCTTCCCTCAAGCATTCACTGCTCTTGTGTGACCATTCGGCGAATTTTATATGCCAAAGTTTTTCAATAGAATTATTGGGTTTTATCTGCTTTTTTTTAAAGAATTTAAAATTTAATGTTTTAAATAATAATTATTATTAAAAACAATTTAAAAAATGATATGAATAATGATATGTGTTTAATAGTATAACATAAATAACATAAGCGGCTTATAATTATAAAGAATAGCAGCATTTTAATAATTAAATATCAAAAGTTAAGTTCTCACAACATAAAAAAAATGTAGATAGAACCCTATAAACAAATTTTGACAATGAAAAAAATGACAAATTTTAACAATAAATTTACATAATTTAAAATAGCATTAGCAATGACAACAAAACTTTTAAATATGAATTTAATTTATCATTAGTAGCGCAGATTATTCATGGTTGAATCTGTTCCAATTGCAAGAATTTTTTCATATTATATTAGTCTATTAATCAATTTTTTTTTTATTAAAAAGCCAAATTTTAATCAGTTTTCTAAAATTTTGAACTAAAGAATATTGTATTTATAAAAAACAATTTTAAAAAATATTTGAAATACTTTTCTACTTTTTACTACACAACTTTTGGTATTTTTGTTTTGATATATTCTCTTATTTTAGTCGTTTGGTGCTTTCTTAGCTTATTTTATTGTTTATGGACAAAATGGATTTTGGCCTCTATATCTAATTGGACTAAGAAGTAAATGGGATGATAAAACTTTAAGTAATGTTGTAGACTCTTATGGGAGTGAATGGACTTATCACCAGCGAAAAGAATTAGAATCTACCGGCTACACAGTTTTTTTTGCTGCTATTGTAGTTTGTCAATGGGGTGATCTACTTGCCAGTAAAACACGTCGTCTGTCTCTTTTTCAACAAGGAATGAGGTAAACTGTTAAAATCAATGACAATTGTAGTTATGAGTTTATAAATTTATATTTCATCTTTATTTTCTTTTAGAAATCTTCTTGTAATCGTTGCAATATTTTTTGAAACAGCTCTGGCTTGCTTAGCTATTTATACACCTAAATTAAATAATGCTTTGAGTTTGCGACCTATAAAATTTTATTACTGGCTGCCCGGTCTTCCCTTTTCTCTTTTGATAATTATTGTTGATGAGCTCAGAAAGTATATTATCAGTCGTTGCCCTAAAGGTGAGAATTTCTTTAAACATTAAACAGATTTTTATTAAGTTTTTGATTTTTAATTTATAACATTTACTAATATATTGTTGAAACAAATTTTTTCTTCTTTAAAAATACTTTTTTTTCTTCAAACAATACTTTTTTTCTTCAAACAATACTAAAAAGTCACTAGTTATACTAATTATGCTAAACTAGTGACTCTCAAACTTTTTTTGTTATTGCAGCACATTTTTAACAATTTCAAAAATTTTCATGGAAATTTTTTATGGATTTAAATATCTATTCCTGTTAAAAGTATTTTTCTTTTCAAATCAAGTAGTTTAATAATGCTAACATAATTATGAAGCAAAGATGTAAAAAAAAAATGGACATTCATATAAACAATTTTTGAATATTACCAAAATTTATAAACTATCACATAAAAATGCAGAAAACCAACAGATTGACTTGAAAATTATTATTTCATTAAAATTGCTGCTGTGGATTCTGAAACTAAGCATTATACTTAAAATAGAGTTTCACAAAGTGGGTATAAATACTGTTTTTTGCAAAGTGGGTATAAAACTTAAATTTTATGTCACAATAAATCCATATTGTATCCTAATAGAAGTTATCCAGGTGTTTATTAGTTAGATTGTACACGTGGTACGAGTTATGTCAGTGAAACAAGTAAGAAAATATCTACATGAATTAATGAACATGAGAGAAATATACAGTTTGATAATGGCTTATACTTATACCCATAGTTGTGATTGACTTATATCATACTTATACCCATAGTTGTGATTGGCTTATATTATACTTATATAATGGCTTAAACTTATACTATACTTAGCTAAGATATCACAATAAAATAATGAAAATAACATATATCCAAACATGATGTAATTTTTCATCTTTTATAATATAAACGAAGTGACTTGAGCTATATATATATATATATATATATATATATATATATATATATATATATATATATATATATATATATATATATATATATATATATATTCACACACACACACATACACATGCACACACGCACACACAGGCACATTTTCAGGTCTTCAAATTCTCATTTAATTAAAAACTGTTAATGCTGTTTTAATGAAACAATTAATCAGTAGTCACAGTTTCTTTATTTAAAATATTCGATCACCCCTAAATTCCTTTAGAATATTGTGATTTGCCGTTGTTTCATTATTATATTACATTCTAGTGTATGATTATCTAGTTTTACCTGATGATTTATTAAATGAATTAAAAAATTAAATTTTAAATCAAAATTCTTAATAATAATAATAATAATAATAATAGTAATAATATGGTTATAATGAGATTTTATATCATAATTTTAAGATCAATATAAATATTTTTTATTGAATAACATCTATTGAATTTAGTAGTAAAAATTGTTTAATAATAAAAACAGAGTTTACGGTTTTTAAAAAACTCAAAACATTTCCAGATATTTCACTTTGCAATAAATTCATTTGAGCCTTGTTATATATAATATATTAGTTTGAGTTTTATTGGTAATTCTAAAAGAAAAATTCAATTGATTCTCTCAAGATAATATTGCAATCATTTGTCACTAAAATTATAACCAAGTGGAAAAAAAAAGGTAGCAGATTGGACAAAATCTGTAAGACACAGTTTACTGATGATAATAGTATATACAAAGTTGCCATAAAAAATCAAGGAAGTTGAAGAAAAAATAAAAAAGTATAGTGCCAAACAAATCAAAAAGTAGGCCGGAACTATGCTACGCATAAGCTGATAGAATGTACCAACACAGATACATTGAGAAAGTTTTAAATCGTTTGATTCCAATAAGAAACCTATTTTATGGAGACATTTCAGCAAGATAATGCTCCTTCACAATCAATTCAGATTCTTCACAATCCTCCTCAAGATAAAGCTCCTCCACAATCAATTCAGCTTGGTTTCTGTAACTTCAGAACCAAAGGAAAGTTTAAAGAGTTATATGATGACTATTTATTTCTACTTGAGAATATTCAAACGATGAGTTTGATTATTCTCAAAAAAAAATTTACTCTTTTAAAAGAAGATGTAGACTTAGTACATAGATAACAAAGACGCTCGTATACCTTATTAACAACTTGCCTTACAATTTTAAATGAAAAATCTTGATACTAAACTTGCATCTAGATGTTTGTAGATATCTTTTTACATATTTTTGTCAAAGGATTTGCTTTTCTAGGCAAAAGCTAGGAGAAATTAATTCTACCCTTGCCTTTGGACTCTTATATGAGTAAAGGCTAGAGATGATGTTTCGATGAAATTACTAATCTTGGGCAGATGTTAACTGCATCCAGGGGTTAATTGCATTCAATACTGTACAGTTTTCATTATAATGAATAGCTTTATCATAATGAAAAGGTTTCATCAATACCTTTTAATGAATTTCTTCATCAAGTAAATTTAAAAAAATTTGGGGGCTTGGGGCTATTTTGAAGCAGGATGCCTCTTTCCATGTCAATAATCAAAGAATTTGTTTCCAGAGTGTTTTGTTATTTTGAATCGGGGCCCCTAAAACTGTGGCCCGGAGCTATAGTCCTTAATCGAGCACTGCCAACATCCATCCAACACAACATACACACAAAGTTATTTTTTGTTTGCATATATTATTCATACTTTATACATAAAATATTGTTAATATCTATTGTAAAATTGTAAAATAACATTAACATTTTTTTTTTCTTTGGCAGCCATTGTTTATGAGTTTAATTTTTTATTATTTTTCTTAGGTTGGTTCGATAAAGAAGCGTATTATTAGAATCTGTTTCAATTGCTTTTTTGATTAATTAAGGTCCTCGCTTAGAGTTAGCAAAGTATTCGATTGCTTTAAAGTTGACAAGGAAACGCTAGTTTAAAAAATGTTTTAAAAAAATTAAATCGTTTTTATTTTTTTATTTTAAATAAGTTTTAATTTTCAATGATTTTGTTTAACGTCTTTTTAAAATATGTAATTTATATTTATTCTTGCATGATGTTTATTTTTGTATTATATATTTTTTTATAGTTTGATATTTAAATTGGAAAATGTTTTTATCTAATTGCTGGATTATTAATTACAATCAATGTTTAAAAGTTATAAATTATTTCCTCCCTCCAAGTAACTAAAGCTAACCTAATTTTTTTTTCCTGAGTTTTTACAAAAAAATCAACCTATTCGGTGTAGTTAAGGCGATTTACAAAATATTCGAATACTTTATTTGGAATTAGCATGGTTTTGTCAGCATATTATGTCCAAACAAGATCTTTAAATGTTATAATTTTTTTGCTTCAGGTTTTTATAATATTTAAAGAAACTTTTCTTTTTTATATATAATTTTCAAAACCTTTTTACTACCCGTAATAATAAATCTAAAGAACACTATTTTGGAGTCTTTAGATCAATTCCGCTCATCGGCATTAACATGAATTTAGTTAAAATCTTTTGAAAAAGTTTCTTAATTTACAACTAATCCTAGTTCTAATCGGTTCTGTCTATAATTATAAGCTCTTTCCTGGTCGGAATTGATAAAGTTATTGTGTTTTGACAACTATATATAGTTAATAAAGGAAATTTGCCAATAAACGATCAGAACAGATCATATTGTTAAACTATAATGTTTATTTCACCTAAAAAACGTATTAATATAAAATCTTATTCAAATTTGGACGAGCGATTGTTATTTTAAGATGATTTAAAAAAAAAAAAAATATAATATAATATTTTAAAAGTGCCTTAACTACACCGACTAATAGCAGGCATTAGTCGGGCAGGGAAGGTAAGGTTGATTAAACCTGTTAAAAACAATTTTGAATCGTCAAAGTTTAGTTTAAATTTTTATTATTATTTTTAAGAATTAAAAAGTTTAAACCATAGTTATCAATGATTTTAATTAATGGCTCTTAAAACTGGTTATTTAAAACTATAATCATTAAAATTTGGGTCAACATTTATGTTTCATATTTACATTAATATTCATATTAATGTTGAACCGAATTTCAACTTAGAATTTCTACATTTAATTGATTGATATTTACTTTATAAACGTTAAAGTCAAAATCTTTAATCGTCATTTTCTCAAATGACGATAAAAATATATATATAAAATAAATTTAAATTTATTTCGTCACTATATATTTTACATACATACATTTATAAATAAGATAAAAAATTAAAATAATGACAGGAGCAAGTAGAAGACTACAGTCTTATCGTCAAGCCCCTTTTAGTTCCTACTCTGCAATAAGTTTCACGTGAGCTTAATGTGACATTTAAAATTCATAAGTAGAAATAAAGCAAATACATAGCCTTGTACGTAAAAAACAAAGCTTTGTACTAAGGATCTGATAGACGAGTATAGCAAAGAAAAACTATTTGTATTGTGATATAATCATCGTTTGTGGTCATCCAAAAGGAATAAGTTCGTTTTAGTTATTATTAATTCATTTCTAAAAGTAGGAGAGTATGTTGACGTCACTTAAGTTAAATAGGTGCTTTTTGACAGCTGCTTTAAAGAGATTTGATAACTTCATGTTTTTTATTTCTTCTTTAAGGATCAAATTCCAAAGCCGCGGTCCTCAAGATAAGATAGAGAAATCAGTTATTTTAAGTAAAGTTTTTGGAATGTTAAAGTTTTGAAAAGAGTACTTTGTTGGGTATTTGTGATCAATGGTGGAAAATTGATTTTCAAAGTATTTTGGTAGTAAATTGTTTTGCGATTGAAACATAAATAATACATTTTGGAAAAGGTTCAGTACATAAATATTTAGAGCTCGAATTTCCCTAAATAATGGTTTGGCATGGGTATATATGTTAGCTTTGCATACAATTCGACACGCTTGCTTTTGTTTTACATATATCTTTTTTAGTACTGAAGAGTATGTGCTTGCCCAAACGATATTGTTTGTGTGTTTTTTTTTATTGTTTTTAGTTGATATAACTGTGAATGAACGAATAATATATATTTTTCAAGCAAGTTTTATTTAGAAGGTGTTTTATTTTATGCATGATGCCGATTGACTTGGAGATTTTATTTTCGATGTGCAAAATATGATTCTTCCAACTAAGATTTTCTTGAAAAATTATTGCCAGGGTTTTCATCGAATGGTCTCTTTCTATATTAATGCTGTTGATTATAAGCTGGGGAAGCTGAAGTGGTAAATTAACAGAATTAGATGATTTGTGAAATAAAACGTATTTGGTTTTAAGGATGTTTAAGTAAAGTTTATTAGCTTTAAACCACTCGTTTAAGTTTTGCAGCTCGTGATTAACTGTAGAAAATTTTGTTTTTATATTTGAGTGAGTAAAAAAAATATTGGTATCATCTGCAAATAGAGTAAAATTAAGAATGTTTGAAGTTAAGTTAATATCGTTCACATAAATTAAAAATAGTAAAGGTCCAAGAATGGAGCCTTGGGGTACACCACAACTTATTGTTTGTAACCGTGTACATGCTGTGTTGTACGACACTCCTTGTTTCCTGTTATTTAAGTAATTTCTGAACCATCTTAGATTGTTGCCTGTTACTCCATACATCTCTAGTTTGTGCAGGAGGTTCTCGGGGTCAACTGTATCGAATGCTTTTGTTAAATCAATAAACAAGGCTAGAGTATATTCATTATTTTCGAAACCATTCAAAATTTTATTGACTAATTTAATTATTGCATGATATGTTTAATGACTCTTGTGAAAACCAAATTGTTTGTTATACAGAATGTTATTTGTTTTAAGATAGTTGTATAATCTATTGTACATAACACGTTCGAGAAGCTTTGAAAAACAAGAAAGTATTGATATAGGCCTATAGTTGGATGCTAAAGAGTCGTCGCCATTTTTATAAATAGGGACTACTCTTGCTATTTTTAATTTATCAGGAAAAACACCAGTTTTTAAAGATAAGTTGAATAATGTTAAAAGAGGTGATTCAATAATATCAAATACTGATTTCAAAGCACTTGCATTGATTTCGTCGATTCCTGGACTCTTGTTGGTTTTTAGTAAATTTAAAGCTGTTCGAAGTTTATCCGAGGATACTTCAAACTCATTCATAATTGAGAGTGTTTTTTTTAAAAAAGACAAACGTTTTGTTTTCCGGAATTATTTTTTTGGCTAAATTTTTACTAACGTTTATAAAAAATTCATTAAACACACCAGCAATTTTCTCTCTGTCAAAAATATCTGTGTTCATTTTTGTTTGTAAACACTTTGGAAAAACAGTATTTATGTTTAATTTCTTTTTCCCAGTTACTTCTTTTATTATATCCCATTTTTTTCTAGTATTATCTATTGAATTTTCGAGCAGATTGGAGTAATAGTTTTTTTTTATTTGTTTTTTTAATTTTTCAAAAGAGTTTTTGTATTTTTTTGTATTATTTAGTTTCATTAGTTAAAGTTTTATTTTTTTAAAAATTATCGTAGAGCTTATATATATATATATATATATATATATATATATATATATATATATATATATATATATATATATATATATATATATATATATATATATATATATATATATATATATATATATATATATATATATATATATATATATATATATATATATATATATATATATATATATATATATATATATATATATATATATATATTAGTAGTTATTTAGGTGCTCCAAACGGTCTTATCGCGGAGCACCGCGGGAGAGCATTTAACAAGAAGTTCACACCTCCTTCCGTACCAATGTCGGTTTTAGGCTAGAGCTGGCATCGAATTTCTGGTTTCTGATCCAAAACTCTAACCATGCCACGGCTGCGCTACAAATATATATTTATAGAAAGAGAGAGAGGCGTCCCGATGAGGGGGTTTCTAGCCCACTACAAAACTTATTAATTAGCAAAATAGACAGAGTCAGCAAAATGAGATCTATAGTTGGCAGTCGGCAAATGTAAGTCAAAAAAAAAATTGGCGCAGTAAAAAATTGAGCAAACTTTCTTTTTTAAAACATCGTAAAAACCAAAAATGATGTTATTGCACAAGCGGTTTCAATAATATTCATATAAAGTGATTTTAAAGATATATTGATGACTTCCATTCTCGTTTTAACTCTACTGAAGATGCGAAAAGCTTTTTAGCATTACTTAATAACAAACATAAAAATATTCAGTGCGCCATGGAAATCGAAAATGAAAATAACACGCTAAATTTTCTTTACATAACTATTAATAACAATAAAAATAGTACCTATAATTTTAAAGTTTACCGTAAAGATGCCATAACTAAAAAATGAACAAAAAAAACATTGATGGGGGGTGTCGCATCCCCACACCTCTTTCGCGCCGGCCCTAGTCACGACTTCTTTTTGTAAACCTACTTTTTGATATTTGAAATCTGGTCCACAACTTGATAAAATTAGAACAGATTCTATAAAAAATTTTAAAATTGCATTGAATTTGAATTTTCTATCACATCTAACCTCTCTGAAAATTCATGAGCCTGTTAAAAAACCAAACGATGAATTATTGAAAATTAATATTAACTCAAACGATGCATTATTGTATATTAATATTAACTAATACTACCCAAAATTTGACCCCCGAAAAAAAGAATACCACAAAGGGAAAGAAGAATAGAAATGCAATTTGGTTTAACCCCCATATAGTAAAAATGTTTCCACTAACATAGGAAAAGTGTTTTTAAAATTTGTTGATAAGCATTTCCTGCCCTCTAATAAATTACATAAAATTTTTAATCAAAAAACAATTAAAGTTAGATAGTTGCACAAAAAGTTTTTAAATAATTATAAAAGATCACAATAATGCTTTGTTAATCATAAGAGAAATCCTAAATGAAAAAAAGACAGAAAACTCTAGTTTAAAACAAAAAAACAATTGTCCAATGAATGGAAATTGTTTATCAAAAAATGTGGTATGTAAATGTGCTGTTTTTTCTAAGAATGTACCTGATAAGCAATATATTAGCTCAACAGAGAGTGAATGGAAAAAATATTTTTGCCAACCATAAGCAATCCATTAAAAATAAAAAGTATTTAAAAGACACCATGCTGTCAAAATACATATGGAAATTAAACGATAAAAATATTGATGTTTTTATACTAAATTGGTTCATCCTTAAACCAGCACCTGCATATATAGATATTTCCAAAAGAAAAGTAATTTTCAAAATTTACTTACCAAGAACCTACAGCTATTTTTCTTTGTAGCCTATTAAGCTTTGTAGTCAAAAATAGTTGATCAAATTGTATACATAGTTAATTTCTCTATTTTTTAGAATCTTTGTACCGAGTTTTTAAATTTAAGTGTCAAAGAATCAAAAATCAATCAACAATAAAAGTCGATTTTTTTTTGAATCTGTTGACACTTAACCACATGTATATGCAATGAAAATCATAATAGAGCTATCTAAATAAAATAATTTATTATTAGTAAATAAGCATTTATAAGTGGAAATAGTTTATCAAAAAATGTGGTTTAAATTGTGCCATGTAACTCATTCCAAAAGCATACAACCTTAATATAAAACTGTGTCTAGCAATAGTACATACTTACACATATGCGTAAGTGTCTTTTAATGGACATATCTTATATATATACAATACTGTATCTTTTAAATTTTCTCTATTTATGGTGATTTTCGTTGTTGCTTCAACTTTTTTTCAAATATAAAATATATTTCTGCTCTTACAACTATGCCCTAAATATTAATGTTTACTTTTCTTTTTCTTTTTAACAATATTACGATTATGAAAAGAAAAAAAAACACACTCTTTTATATCAGTGTATAGTGATATATGACCTTTTCCCTGATATAATTAAGTGTGCCTAATTCCTTCCTATGCATATGAGCAGAAGTATATTTTTTTATAGAAAAAAAAGTTAAAGCAACGACCAAAAAATCACCATATATAAAAGAAACATCGTTGTTAAATTTGAAAAAAAAATTCCTACGGTTAGAAGTTGAGTAAATTGATTTTGAAAAAATAAATAAATTACTGACTCATATTAAAACAGCATTTAAGAAAACTGAAGGTTTATCACGCCAAGGTTATTTTCAGCTTGTTTAACTTTTTTAATTTTGAAACTAAGTTATCAATCTACTGATTTACTTTAATTATAAAATAAAAATAGAAAGTTTTCATTAACAAACCAACAAAAAAAAAGATTGTCATATAAAATGTTCGATGTAGTCAAGGACCGTAGCCATTTTAAAAGTTCTGAACTTTTTAACGCATGCGTACCTAAACAGCGCATTTTCCTAATATCGAAACGACCGTGATTGACCTTGATCTACCTTTTTCATTAAAAATATCTATGTAAATAACGTAATATACCGATGATTTCTTTTATAGTTAAATCTTGTCTTTTGCTTTATGTTTTTTTTTTAATTTACTTTGATTTGTTTCCTGAGTATGAATTTGACTATTTTATCAGATAAAAATATATATAAATATATAAATAATCATGTTTTTATATATACAATCATATTTTTCAAACTTAAATGTATACTAAAATTATCCAATTTTTGTAAAGACTCTTGATTTTTATTAACTAGGTTTTCAATCAAAATAAAAAAACTTGCAAAATAATAGATTTGTTTTGCTTTAAAGTCTTACGAGAGTTACAACTATAAAATTCAAAATATACGAGTTACACGCTCTTTTAACATTAACATATATATATTTCGTCAATAAACAATCATTTTACAATATTTTTTGTAAAAATTAAAAATTAAATCTTTATATTCTGACAGGAGCAAGTAGAAGACAATGCGTCTTATCACCCTGCTCCTAAGTTCGTGAAAATATCAAATAAGATTTACGTATTAAGTTCCTAAAATATACGTTATAAAAGTTTTATACATATTACAAGTTTTGTACATACTATAACATATTACAGCACATAAAATATATAAGTTATAAGATGCATATATACTTGTTAACAAATCGATATATAAATGTTTTTAAAAATACAAAAGAATGTTTTTATTATTTAAATCTAATAAGTATCGTTTAACTGCTCTTTTAAATAGTCCAATTGAAGTCATGTTTTTCATGTCTTTATTAAGGAAATAGTTCCACAAACGTGGTCCTCGACATGTAATTGAGAAGTCTGTTTTTCTAAGAGATGTTGTAGGGATGAGAAAGTTGCCAATGGAATGTCTTGTAGAGTATTTATGATTAATTATGGTAAAATGCGGTTGAAAATATGTTGGAAGCATGTTGTTATGAATTTTAAACATAAATAACAGATTTTGATAGATGTTTAGTTTATAAATTATTAAAACATTAATTTTTTTAAGTAAAGGCTCGGCGCATGCATATCTACCTGCATTCAAAATTAATCGGCTCGCTTGCTTTTGTTTGGTATTAATTTTTTTTAAAGAAGATGAATAATTGCTTGCCCACACTATATTGCAATAACTAATGTGATTATGAATAAATGAAAAATACAATCTTCTTAAGCACATTATATTCAAAAGGTGCTTCGTTTTGAAAAAGATCCCAAGAGCTTTTGAAATGCTGTTTTCCACTAATTGGATTTGATTTTTCCAGTTTAAATGATCGTCAAACATTATACCTAGGATTTTCATTGAATGAACTATTTTTACTTTAATGTTGTTTATAAATAAATCAGTAAGTTTTAAGGGTATGTTATCAGTATTCGAAGGTTTCGTGAACAGAATGTATTTAGTTTTATCAATGTTTACGGACAGTTTATTGGCTTTAAACCATTCATTGAGATTAATTAGCTCTGTGTTTACAGTAGAAAAAACAAATTTTAAATTAGACCCCGAAAAAAAAATATCAGCAAAAAGAACAAAATTAAGGAATTTAAAAGATAAGTGGATGTCATTGATATATAAGAGAAACAGCAGAGGACCAAGTATTGAGCTCTGAGGGACACCGCGACTAATAACTTCTAACTGCGTACTAGTTAAATCATACGTCACACATTGTTTACGATTTTGTAGATAAGACTCGATCCATTTTAGATTAGTATTTTGAATTCCATAATTTTTTAATTTATAGAGAAGGATTTCGTGGTCGACAGTGTCGAATGTCTTCGATAAATCAACAAAAACTTCAAGTGTATAATTATTGTCATCAAATCCTTTCAAAGTATTGCTAGCCAAATCCATCACAGCATGCTCAGTGCAATGATTTCTCCGAAATCCAAACTGTTTAGTATATAAAATATTTTTTTTATTAATGAAGTTATATATTATTATACATAATACGTTCGAGAACGTTTGAAAAACAGGAGAGAATTGAGATGGGTCAGCAGTTTGATTCTAAAGAATCGTCGCCGTTTTTATATATTGGAATTATTTTAGCAAGTTTTAATTGATCAGGAAAGTCCTCTTGGCGTCACGTCTTGGTGTCCAGGCTAGAAACCAAATGCGTGGCGTTTTGATTTTCAATTATTAACATGACATAATTCTGATATCCTATCTTCCTTGGCGCCGTTTTTTCGTTACTGAATCTCCGGATATTAAATTGGCTGCTAAAAATCAAAGTCACGCAACTAATTTAATATTGTGTTTGACATTAAATTAACTACACGGTCTTGATCAAACTCACTTTGTCATGCATATGGGATCTTAAGTAAGATTACCTGACTACGATTTTGTTTTGCTCTCCCAAAAAAAATCAACACAATACTCCATCAGAATATACTAGGCTGGCAATTGATAAAGATGAGTGAACAATATATTGAGGGACAGAAATTAGGATTTTTTTAATTTACTTTCAAATATTCTAATCTAAATTTGATATTGCCTAAATCTGTAAATGCTTTGCAAAAGTGGTTTTAATATCTAAAGATGGTGATATTTCTACATTATCTATCTATAAACCAATTTTAAAACGCGTGTTTTTCGAAAATTCGAGGGCAAATAATACATAATAGACTTTACAATTACTATAAAAGTCACAACATTCTTAATAACAATCAGTATAAGTTTAGAAAAGCTCACTTGATTGAAAACGCAGTAGTTAAATTAGTCAAAAAAGTTTACAATGAATTTGAAAGTAACCAATATACTCTTGAGAATTTTATTGTCTTCTCAAAGATTTTTGATAGAGTAGACCTTTAAAAATTAAAGACTAAAAAATAATAATTTGACGAAGTTTTGTAACTAAACAATCGTATACATTTTATATTTTATGAAAAAATTTGAACCCGTTTAGAAAACATTGTTTTTGGGATTTCCCTTAATTGTTTATTATTTATTTAAGCAATATTTACTTATAGTCTAGTAAACATCAATCTTTATTGCTATGAATAGGGTAATTGACAATCTCGATTAACAATTTAAAGGTGAAAAGCTCTTTTTAAATACAACTGAAACCTTTTTAATATTTTTTAAAAGCTCGCCCTTAAATTTTAAAAAACCGTCTCTAACAAAACATAGTCAAGAATGCGTTTTATACAAAACTAGAGACATCTTAAAAACCTTAATAACGTAAATCGGTATCGGTAACAGAATCGTGTAGCACAACTAAAAAATTTCAAGGATTTTGCTCACGCCAGGCCTCTTTTATATAAAATGCAAGCTCTCAGTACATATGAGCTAAATGTTTTTATTATTCTTTGTTTTATGTATAAATGTAAAACCCACTTACCACCTGTTTCTTTTTGTAACTTGTATTTACAAAGAAATAAATTTATTTTAAGAAATGATAACTTAATTCAATAACTATTTTCGACAAAAAAATTTTATTTCGTTCCGCAGACCATTTTTATGGTATAATATAGTTTTGTATACTACTAATGATTTTTCTCAAGAATGTAATTTTGATTCTTTTAAACGTAATATTAAAAAACATAATTTTACTGAAAAATTAAAATGTAGGAACAAGAATTATATTGGGGGGCAGTACTACCCCAAAATAGTTTTAAAAACTTTTTTTGTTTTTTTTTTTCAGTCAATTTCTTTAAATTTATTTATTTGAAAAATTATTGGGAGGGCAAATGTCCCTGCTGCTACGGGCCTGAAGTGAAAGTATACTAATATGTTTTTAAAAATTTTTGAAAACTTTATTATTTTCTTTCTTTATTTTACTTTTTTATTTATCAACGAGAATTTATTAAACATGTTTAACTTGTAATTAGTTTTGATGTTAATCATTATTTTATTTTTATTTAACTTTTTTCAATTTAAATCCTAATCTATTTTATCAAAAAGCATTTAAGCGGTTCTCGGTGACCTAATCCAGCCGGTTTTTTTTGCAACCCACGATCTTTTTTAGCGTATATCAAATTAAAAAAAACTAAAATGAATTAAATAATTCTAGAAGATCTGATGGGGAAACTTAATTATGGTACCCAATTTCAGCATCCACCTACAGCCGTAGTTTTAATTGCAATATATTCACTATCTAATCCAAATTCTTTCAACTTTTCCATTATAGAAAATGTTCAAATGTTTCAGCAGAACATGGAGATGGCGGTTTTACCTTTCTTAAGAAATATGTAAAGTGGTGGTGAACGTTTAAATTATCTTCTACCTCTATTGCTACACCATTCGTCACCTGTTAATCCTCAGATATTTGTTTTTAATTCATTTAAATTTAATAACTTAGCTTTGAATTAACTAATATTTTTATTTTTTATTTATGTTTAGGAGGCGTGAACTTCCAATTAAATGCTCATCCCGGTGCTCTGTGATACGACCGTAAGGATTTCTTGGGACACCTAAATAAAAAATTTTAGACAAATTTTTAAGTAATGGTTTCAGAGGTTCAAGTAACTTTCAAATCAAATGATCATAACAAAGCTAAAACAGAAGGTTTAATCATAGTCATAAGAAATAGATAGTCTGGAAGCAAACAATAACCGATTGTTTTAACTTATTGCATGCGATTTTTGCTATCTCCAGATCTCCAACCATGCACAAAGTTTTTAAAAATCCTATTGTTTATCTAATAAACTTTTTTTTTTGTAAAAACTCAAGATATATTGCAAATGCTGGGTGAAAACTGTTCAATTTATGGATGTTTTGCCTCAAGAAGATATACTGGAGTTGCTTTCTTTAAAGTTGCTAAAGAAACGGACGATTTTACAAATAAAATGGGCTTCAGAATTAATTAACATTATAACAAAAGATCGAGTTGTTGATGATATTCTTTGAAAGAAAATAAACTATTTTGAAAATAAAATTTTGTGGATATGTGAGCTTCACTTTTCTCCTGAGCAAATTTGGTGTTATGAAACAAAAAAAAAAAAAAAAATTAAAAGATGGAGAACTACCATCGTTAAATTTACCAAAAAAGAGCTTAGAATCGTCACCTTTATGTTCTGTTATTCGATCCTCATCATCAATATCTAAGCGAGATAATTCTCAATTACTTCTTGAAAGTTCTTCTTTAACACAGCCCTATTGTTATATAAACTTTACTGACGTTAAAAAACGTCTTCTGCATTTGTCTTCATTAAATAAGTTATGGAAGATTGAATTTTATGATAATTTTTGTTATACTTCATTTAAGTTATTATATGAGGTGATTCCAAAATTTAACATTTTTGTTGAAGATTCGTTATATTTTACTATTCGTGTGTATGAATGGATGTTACCTTAAACACATAATTTATATTTGAAATATAAAAGGTCATTTCTAAATGTGATTTTTTCGCAGTTTATTTTTGAAATAGAATCTTTAGAATTTTGCAATGGAATTAAAGTTCCTGATCCTATTGAAGTGTTAATTTTTTAGAAGCATGTTGTTCCTAAAACTTTTGATTATTTTGTTTATAAAAATTCTTTATCAAAGTCTAAAACTGCATCAAATTGAATTTTATCGCAGCAACTCTTGTGAATTATTAGCCTTTTGAAAGAATCAGCCTTGCAGATTTAAATACACACTAATATACACTCTAAAAGATCTACTCTTAAGACTCCTGCTAAATTAAATGCGCTAATCTCTATAACTTCTCCTAGTAGACTTAAACTGAGTTTGCAGGAATGCAGACTTTAATGCAAGCAATACAAAGAGGAAATTGAACTAATGAAATCTGTTTTAAATATATGTAGTAAGAAAATAGTAAATATATGTAGTAAGATTTGCGTGCTTGTCGCTTGTTGATTTGATGTTTCTCACGAATATCTCTAGCATAGGAAAAGCTTCTTACCCTTGTGAACAAAACAAGCATATTTTCAAGAAGAAAGAAAGATATTTCTTTATCAATTTGCACTTCAGTACTGTAACATATATTGTTCAAGTTACTTATAATCACTGAGTCCTTAAGCATTTTATTAACCAGAGCTTTGCTGTTAATAGATGTTACAAAAGATTTGCTTTGTTTACAAAAAATTATTTCACATTGGATAAAAATATTTTGAGTATAGATGTTAGTTTTAAATAAACCACCTCTGTTCTTAGTATTAACATATTTTTGGGTACCATTTTGCATGCTGATAATATTTCTATGCATTGTTTTTTATACTGCTCATCACATTTATAAAATTTGAACTTTGAGTAAAGTTTTTGAACAACATAGCCGGACAAATATTGAATTATACTTAAATCTATATCAGAAAAAACATAAGATGACGAAACTTCGCTATTAGATGAATTATGATGTTTAATTTCTGAAAGATCTCGAAGTATGTGATTTCCAACTTCAGTAAGCAAAGTATTGGTCAGTAAAATATTGTCAAACTTTGATGGCAATAAATTTTCATAAAGAAGTCCATAAAATTGAGAATAAAATTTTTCTGCATCACCATTGTATTTCGAAATAAAACATTGAAATTTTTCGAAAAGAGAAATTGAATTTTTAGAACTAAAAGAAAAATTCTGCCTTGAAAATTAGATTCGAATTTCTTCAGGCAAGCATAAATCATTTGATAATTTTCATCTTCAACAATTTTCTCAGGATTAAGATAACTAAATTGTATGGAGTCTTTTTCTTCGCTAATTAAGTTGATTTGTTCGTGTTTCGAAGTTTTATGTCTTTTCAGGCCATATTTCGTTTTATAAACTTTATAACACAGGTCGCACGAAAAATTTGATTTAAAACAAACTTCAGATAATAAATTATCTAGATCTTGTTTAATTACTATGTTATTGTTAAAAATTCCATCAGTTAGAGCCATATACAAATCATCAAGCTGTGTTTCTACATGAAGTTTAGTGCTCATTTTAAAAACTTGTGCAGGGTGAACGGGCCGAAATTCAAAATTCAAGTTAAAACGGCAAAACAATAGAAACGACCCGTGCTTCAAGACTATGTATTTTTTATGACTATGGTTAAACATAAAAACACTGATGTGTGCCCGATTACACGCTGCAAGTTAAGATATTTGAAAACACTTTTTCAAACTATTTATACCCAGTAATAAATATTATTTTACAAATTATATTTTATAAACTATAAAATCTTAAAATTTCTTTTTTGAAAAGTCAAGTAACAAATAAATAAAAATTTGTATCACATTAACATTTAAACTACATGTCTAATATGTTTAAGTCTTATATAAATAGTTTTTTTTTAAAAAAATCAAATCCTAATAAAATATATACTTTTTTAAAAATGGCAGTCAATTTTTTGATTATTAGTCAAATAGTAATTAGAAACATCATAGATAAACTCATATTTATCTTTATTTACAAAAAAATTCCACAAATGCCCCTTAACGTGTTAAGTCCATATTTAGTTCGAGATTTTGAAGATAGTTTTGATTTAAAGACTTTTTGAAAATCAAAATTGTCATTTCTTACAAGAAAAAATACGATAACTCAAGATATAAATGTTAACTTTAATTTTAATAGTCGTGCAAACAATTTGCGTTTGAATTTTTTTTTTAATTAACGCCGTATATTTATTTTTGGGAGAGCAATAAAACTGTAGTCACGTAATCTTATATTAGATCCATATGCATGACAAAGAGAGTTTGATCAAGACCGAGTAGCTAAAAAACGGTACCTCCCACCAGCAAGGATAATGGGTTTTTTTTTGTGTTTGTTATTTAGGTGCCCCAAGAAGACCTAAAGGTCTTCTTGGGGCACCTAAATAACCCATTGTCACAGAACACCGCGGAAGTGCATTTAACTAGAAAGTTCACGTCTTCTTTCTTAACGTGACGCAAAAATGTGTCCAAAGCTCGTTTCGAACCTGGATCTCCTGCTTATAAAGCAAGCGCTGTAACCACTGCGCCGCGGCCGCAAAATAGGGGCTTTCAGAATAAGAATATTACTATTGAAAATCTAGACGCCATGCACTTGGTTGCCAACCTAGAAAATTGCCAAAATCTCTTTAAAAATCACTAAAAAATTTTTGCCGTAAAGTTCAATGTAAACTTTATTTTAATTATTTTACTAAAACTTAGTTGACGGTTCGGTTTTAATTTTGCAAAAACTTTGGTGAAGATGGCGTAAAAGCCATTCGTAAAAATAACTCAATATATATTTTTTATTATGGCCGCTAAAAAAAATTATTATATTTTGTGTACAGCTTTTATTAAGTTTCGTCCTAAATGTTTAAACACAGAAATACATTCAAAGCTGTGTAACAACACTTACTCCTACTAAACTTTTAAAGTTAAAATTTTAGCAAAACCATTAATAGTAACAATAACCACAAAAACAATAAATGTTTATTTATAAAAGCTTTATAACATTAAAAAGCTTATATAAACCGTCTACATAATTTATGTAAAAATAGTAATTTATTTTTTGTAAACACATAGTTTCAAAATTAAAAAATAAATTAATTATGCATCACCAGGGTATCGTTAATTCTTGAAAATTGTTTTTGACGAAATCTGCAAAAAGTGAAAGTTGTTTTTAAAACTTGATAGTTAATAAAACAAAAACTTAAAACTTTTTAATTTATAACCTAATAAAAGTAACTAATTTAAATTTACTATTATTTACTTAAATACAAATTTAAGTAAATAATAGTAAGTTTATAAAGATAATTCAGTAGATACATTAATAGATATGCAATGTACTGACCAATAAGAAGACGCAGAACAAGCATACATTAACCAGCGAAATGCAGCAGAACAAGCATACATTAACCAGCAAAGATTGGTAGAGGGCAAGGTATAGCTCCAAAATAATTAGTGAAAAAATTTGTGTAACCAATTATTGTTACTATATTTTGCCTCAACCAAACCCGTCAATCAATGTGTTTGCGATGCTTTAAGTTACAGTAATACAAGCCAAGCCCAAGGAAATCAAAATAGAGACCCGGTCTCCTGTTATAAAGTACGATTTTTTTTTGTTTAATCAAGATGGCAAAATCTCAGCAAAACAAAGAAAAGCAAAAAAAATATAAATGAATTTATAAGTAGTTTTTTATGCCAAAAGCTCTTTTCACTGAATCATCATCATAACAATCATCACTAGTCATCGCCATCATCATCATCATCATCATCATCATCATCATCATCATCATCATCATCATCATCATCATCATCATTATCATCATCATCATCATTATCGCCATCATCATCATCATCATCATCATCATCATCATCATCATCATCATCATCATCATCGCCATCTTTATCATCATCATCGCCAGCTTTATCATCATCATCATCATCATCATCATCATCATCATCATCATCATCATCATCATCATCATCATCATCATCATCATGATCATGATCATCATGATCATCATGATCATGATCATCATCATCATGATCATCATCATCATCATCATGATCATCATGATCATCATGATCATCATGATCATCATCATCATCGTCATTATCATTGTCATTATCATTGTAATCATTGTCATCACTTACTTTTGCAATAGGATCTATAACACCGACATGGGGTGAAGAGTTAAACAATTTATTAAAATTTTGCTCTCTATTTATTAACTCCAACCGATAATGTTCTCTATCTTTAGTGAGTTTTCTTATTTCCAATTCTTGCTCAAAAATGCAATTTTTTAACTCATCAATCAAATCAATGTCCTCTTTTCTAGATGGTCTGTTGTGAAACATATTACTTGCATTCTTTAGGCTAAAACATATATAAAATACAATATTATACAATACTTATTATATTTTAGGAGTTAATTTACCAAATAATTGCAAGTAATGCTTTTAAAACTTATTGCATATTGTCAACAAAAACAAGATAAAGTATTGAATATCTATAAATAATTATCGGCAACAGACTTCTGAATGGATAAATGAAAACCATAAAAAAAGAATAAATACTCAGAGATATAAAATATAAATGCTATATAAAATATAAGTGCTAACTATTAAAAAAAAATTAACTGTTTGTGTAAATCAATGGGCAATGATTAGGTTTCATTTTATGCCGATTTTTCATTAAAAATCAAAAAAAAAAAATAAATAAAAAAGGAATTTTTAAAAATATACTCAAGTTTCAAACTTTCAACTTCTTTTTGAAATTTTAAAATTTTCTCACTATGTTCATTAGCCATCAAATTCAATTCATAGGCACATTTAGCTTTTACTTCATCAACGTAAACATCGTGTTTCATTGTTAAGATTTCAAGTTGTTCTCTAAAACAAATTTTCAACTTAATAATTGATTAGCTTCTTTAAACAAGATAGAAAAACATTTGGGTTGAGTATAATAAACACAGTTAAGAAAAAATATTAAAAATATTATTTACCTGGTGGGGACATGACATGTTTAAGAGATCTAAAACGCGTATAAATACATTTTAAAGACGTTAAAAACACGTCTTGTGCCCACTGTGTTTCACAAACCTCATTTGTTTATTGCATTCTCTTCTCACATCTAAGACCTCCTGCCCTTTGAGGTAAATTTCTTTTCCAATTTTAATTGCTTCATCTGTCATGTAAGTTACTTTCAATGAAAGTGTTTTAACTTGCTCCTTTTCTTGTTCCAGTTGTTTAAGAAGATCACTAACTTTTTCATTGTAGATGGAAAGCTTAACATTAAAACGTCAAAAACAAGTTATGAATTAACTGTTTTAAAAGAATGCATAGTTGTCTTTAAAACAAATTGCAAATAAATTTACATATCACTCAAAATATTTTATGTTTGTTTTAAACAACTATCAAATATAAAATATAAAATATATGCAATTGGACATAATAAATCTTTATTTAGTATAAATAAAGTACATCAAGCATTTCAAAACTCTAGAGACCAAGTGCTTTGACAACAAATTACTAAAGTTACCTCTTTATCTCTTACTTCTTCACTGTAAATAAGTTTTTTTTTACATGCTATAAATTTGTCATTAAATTCTTCTGAATGTTTTTTTATTTTCTCTTCATACTGCAGATGTAGACTTGATTGCAGTAATGCTTTAAAAAAAAATCTTTTGTACAAAAACATGCAAAAAGTTAATATATAAAATTTGTACAATACATGCATGCTTATGTGTAAACATAAGCATGCATGTATTGCACAAATATTGTTTATATATTCATGAACAATAACAGCAAAATATTACAACAAAACTACGATAATTAAAACAAAAGAAAAATAGAAAAAACCTTTTTCCTCATCAAAGCTTTTCATTAATTCAACAACAGCTTTTTTATTTTGGTATTCAAGGTTACTTTTAAGGGCATCAGTATAAAGCTGATTTTCTTTTTGAATATCAAGTATTTTTTTCTCATACTTTTGATTTAAGGCTAATATTGCACTCTACAATAATCAGAATAATGTAAATTATTTTTGTAATTGCTTAATCACTAACAATTACATATAATTAATAAATATATATATATATATATATATATATATATACACATATATATATATATATATATATATATATATATATATATATATATATATATATATATATATATATATATATATATATATAAACTATTTTGTAAACTATGAATTAAAGCAATCAATAGTTTTTAAAAATCTTCCGAACTGTCAATAGCATTAAACTAGTATTTTGTTGAAAAGTTCAACTTATGTGTAGAATAGCCCTTTTAAGCACACTTTAATAGGGTGGCCACTCATATTTGTCAATGAAATTCCATGACTTTTCCATGACTCTTCATAAACTTTTCTGATAAACCACAAATCAGTAAATTACTCAGTACTTGCCATGCACTAAGCATTTGCAACTTGGTCATTATAAAACATGCGAGCCAAAAACTAATTGGTAGAAAGTTCTGAAATCATGTCTGAAAAAAACACTTTTTCTTTTACTTCTCTGATAATCTATAACTTAAACTGCAAAAATATCTTTTTCAAAAAGGACTTAGACTAGACATACTAGTACTTTTTTTTGCATCCTAAAAATATCACAAGTAAAAAAAAAATAAAGATTAATTTCAAAAGTTCCATGAATTTTCCATGACTTTCATTGAAAATTTAGGAGTTCCATGATTTTTTTAATGACCAAATAAAATTCCATGACATTTCCACGATTTCCATGACCATCCTGTTTAATGGAAAAGGGGGGGGGGGGGTTGAACCAAATTACATTTGTAGTTCTATTATTTCCCTTTTTTGTATTCTTTTTTTCAGGGTCAAATTTTAATACAAAATTTTCAAAACCACTTTTTTTAAGGGCATCTTCAAATATTTGTTTAGAGAAATTGAATACATTTTCATCAGAGAAGTTTTGGTTTAGCCTGCCATTAATTGAAATCGGGATCTGTTTTAGAATTTGGGGTGGATATTTGAGTTAATATTAATATACAATAATTCATCGTTTGGTTTTTTGAAAGGCTGATATGATTAATTAAGAAAGTTCACAACTTTTAAATTTATGTTTATTTCGATTTTAAAGCCAATATTTTTAAAAATTTTTATATCTTTTCTAATTTTATCAAGCTGTGGACCAGATTTTTTACGCATTACTATTAAACCGCGATAAAAGCCTAATAAAGCCTCAATAACTGCAGATATTTTAAATAAAACAATTGAATTTGCAAAAAGCCACACAGTTATTCCTGAAGAAACAATCCATATAATAAAACATTGTAGAAAAACCTTACTTAATTTAAATAATGAAACTTGGAAAAAGAATAACATACATGACTGCTTTGATGTAACAATGGGCAGTTATGATGGAGCAGAAATTTGTGAATTTGTTGGAGTATACATTTTAGATTTATTAAGTAAAATAATCAATATAAATGATTTATAAATTACATAAAATTTTTAATCAAAATACAATTAAAGTTAGCTACAGCTGCACAAAAAATATGGAAAGAATTATAAAAGGTCACAAACAAAAAACAAAAAAAAATCCAAAATGAAAAAACTACAGAGAATTGTAATTGTAAATGAGTGTAAGTTGCTTATCAAAAAATGTGGTATATAAATGTCTTGTTTCCTCTAAGAATATAACTGATAAGCAATATGTTGGCATAACAGAGGGTGCATGGAAAAAATGTTTTGCCAATCATAAGCTTTTTTTGAATACTTTTTATTTTTTATTTAAAAATAAAAAGTATTCAAAAGACACCATGCTGTCAAAATATGTATGGGAATAAAAAGATAAAAATATTGATGACTTTATACTGAATTGATCCATCCTTAAAACAGCGCCTGCATATAACATTTCCAAAAAATGCATACTATGCCTACAAGAAAAATTTGAAATAATTACACATGAAAATCAAGAATGTTTAAACAAAAAATCAGTATTAAACAAAAAATCAGGATTAATTTCTTAATGCAGGCACGAAAATAAGTTTCTCCTAAAAAACTGTAAAAATAAATGAGCCCAAATAATAGTTACATTGAATCCCCCTTTTAAAAAATACTTTTTTTAAAAAAGCATAAGTAATCATTTCTAAAGAATTCTTTTTATAAGTGTCAGCAAATTCCACAAATGTGTGAAAATTTACAGTAATTAAGACATTTGCGACTTCTTGTAACTTAATTTTTGGTATAAATTGAAGTTTTATTAATTTGATCATTCATTTTTGATGTGCCTTTATTGATGAAACACAGTGTTTAATGAAAAAATTTTTTGTTAAGTGATTTTCTAATAATTCATAATTGCTCTGTTCTTTTAAGAACATTGAGCATTCTATTTTGTAGAACACATTTTAAAACTGTTTAAATATATATACGCGCACACATATACATAGGGATAAAGTTTAGACAGCTCTACACTGTGTAGCATTTTTTTAATGTTACCTCTTTGTCTTTAATCAAATATAATTTTATGTCTTCAATTTCTTTGGAATGTCCTGAAACCATTGCAGTTATTGTTAGCCTGTAATTATTTTCAAAAAGAACCTTTTCTTCTTCAAAATTTTTGTTTAACAATTCAATTGTCTTTTGCTGTTCAAGTAAGGTTAATGATAATTGATTTTGTTGTCTATTTATAACCGAATTAAGCTGAGTTATCTAAAAAATATGTTAAAAATACAATTGTCTAGATTCATTTATATGTCTAATTAAACTTACATTTTTATTTATTTAAATTTATTTACTAATTATTTAAAAACCATTGGAAAATACTTGATTTTAAATAAGACAACAAATAAAAAATAAAAATATGAAACATTTAAAATTAGATAAAATAAAAATAGTACAGAAAAAGGGTACACCAACAAATGGAAAAGAAAAAGGGTACACCAACAATTGGAAAAGAAAATGCGTACACCAACAAATGGAAAAGAAAAATGCTACACCAACAAATATACTACATAACAAAAATAAAATAAAAATAATAACTATTATTCCAATAAGCAACGAAAAAAAAACCCTTTTTTTTTTAGACAAAAAGTTACTTTTAAAATTACGAGAAATATTATCTAAATAAACAATTATCCAACCAAAATGTAAATTTTATTTATACAAGTTTAAAAAAATGTAAACAATAAAAAAAAGTATTATAACAGTATTTTCTATATCTTAAAGTTTTTTTTTTTTTTTTTTGTTAAGTATGCTTGTGAACTATTTTCAATTTTTGATTTATTTTTCAATTTTTTATATTATTTCATAAAATACTTTTATAATTTTATATATTTACTTGTCTATTTATAGTATACTGATGTAATTTAAGACTACAACTCCATAATCTATTAATAATAAAATATGCATTTAATATTTGTGGCCTGCAAGATCTTAATGTATCTTTTTTTAATTTACCATTATGATTTTTGTAAACATTTTTTATGTGAAAATATTAGGATTTACACAAGATTATTTACCAGAATACATATGAGTCCCATTTAGGACTCATATATGTATACTGGTAGATACATATATGAGTCCCGAATGGGACTCATATATGAAAAATATATATATATATATATATATATATATATATATATATATATATATATATATATATATATATATATATATATATATATGTTTACATATATATATATATACACTTTTCATATATACATATATGAAAAGTGTATATATATATATGTAAACATATATATATATATATATATATATATATATATATATATATATATATATATATATATATATATATATATATATACATATATATATATATATATATACACTTGGGAAACATATCTACATCCAGATGAGTTTCATATAGGATTCATATATACCGCTTATATGGGTAGTGTCTTGATTATTTAAATTTTGGCTAGCTTAAAACTATCGGTATTTGAAGATGCAACAAGAGTTACAGTATGAAAGAAGTAGAACTAGTAGATCATAAAACAATTTTCTCATCATCCTGGTCACTAAATAATTTTGTACATTTCTTTGATTCAACTAAAATCATACTGCTTTATTTATTATACTAAAATTCTTTAATGTAACTAAATGCAAAGGGCCTTAGACTTGGTCTTGAGTCTTGTAAAAGACTTGGTCTTGAGTTATAAAAGACTTAGTCTTGAGTCGATTAAATATAAATATGTGATTCTTCTGTTAATTTAATTTTTAGATTCTTTTGAAAAAGTTATTTGTTTATCTTGATCTACAAACTTGTCTTAACAATATTTTTTCAACAAAAAATGATTTTATCATCAATTTAAAAAGAACATCTTGTACATTTTTGATTAGCTTATTAGAATACTTAAAAAATACAACTAATTGACCAAAACTGAATTAAATGCCCATGATGCACCAGTCATAACTACTATACCTAGTATAACTGAAGTTCAACTGGTAACTAAAAAGATTAAAACTAAAAGGAAACCATTTTTCAATGACATAAGTAGCAATAGTCATTAACATTTTTGAAAACTTTTGTATTATAAAATGTTGAATTTTATTAAACAAAATCAGAACTTTTGTTGACTAGTTAAATTAATTAATAATTAAAAAAAAAAAAAAGACCTGCTCTTTAAGTATAAATATTTCTTGTTCTTTATTTTCAGTAAACAGTTGTAGATCTTGTTTTGCTTTTAACAGTTCTTGATCCTTTTTTTCTTCAAGAGACTTTAATTTCAACTTCCATTTTAAAACTTCATTACTATACAAATTAATAAAAAAATTATATTTTAATCTTTAAAAAAACAAAACTTCATTATTTTAAACTTGATTATTGCAAACAAAAAAAAACAAAACATTCAATTTTGTTTCAAATAAAAAAAAGCATAGATTTTTCAACAAAAATTTGCTAAAGCCTCAAGAAAAAAAAAAAAAAAAAGACTTGCTATCCACCTAAAAACAAAAGCATTATACTGAATGGACAAATCGATCATTCACAATAACAATTATAATAATAACAAAAACAAAATAAAACAAAACAAAAAACAATAATACCAACACTATTTTTTTTTGCCATTCTGTTTCAATCAACAATTTCTCATTATTTAAGTTTTCACAAGAACTTTGAAAATTGCTTTTTTCTTCCTGCCATAGAATTGCCTGCTTTTGCTCAACACTCTATAAACAATGTTGACCAAATTGTTATTATTACTTATTATTACTATTAGTATAAATATTTATATGCTTTTTAAAATCTTGTAAATGAGGAGCCCATTTGCAAAACGCGCTAAGTCCGAGCAAATTGATTTTGAGATATTAAAGAAAAAGATAACCACACATATTTTTTCACATAAAGTTACTTCAATGTAGTGATACAAATAAATTATGCGCATAGGAAAAAATGCAACTTAATAGGATCATGAAACAAACCTGATTAAATTATTGACTTATTTTGATAATGCTAGATGGACCTATTTTGATAATGTTAGAAAACTATATATGTATATATAAATACATGATTTTTTTGTTTTAAAAAAGCATTAAAATGTTTTGAAAGAAAAAACTTTGATTTGCATGCATTATTGAAAAAAGTAATAGTATAAAATAATGTGAACAAACAAAACAATATGGTAAAAATTGTAGTTTTTTAATTAAAAATTTTGACCAAAAAAATTGCTGTACAATGAATAAGTTAAACATGGTTACAACTAGCATCTTCTCCAAGACAATTGCATATAGTATCTTCCTCATCTTATGGGTCTTTTTCTATAAAAGAGAAATATACTGTTAAATCAATTAAACAACGACTTAAATAAATCATCGTTTTAATCATACATGAATCAAGTACACCTCCACCGTTGTTTGCTTTTTCTCCAGTAGCTATAAAACTTTCTCTAACTTCAGCCATTTTGTATTAGGTGATAAATTTTAAATAATTTGATGCATCAAGAAAAAATGTGCTGATAGTAAATATAAACAGACTTTTCATTAGTTGTTAAAAAAACATGACGTCACTTATCGCTCATCTGATTGGCTTCTGACTTAGTATATTTTGAAGCTTTGACCCAGTTTTTGAAGCTTTAACCCAGTTTGACTTAACGTGTTTTGAAAACATTTTGATATTTCCCTTACCTGTTTTTAGGACAAAGAGTTTTTTAATAGAACTAATATTTAAATAGATGATAGATTTCAGTATAAAGAATATAGAAATGGAATTAACTCAAAAATTTTTTTTTACGTGACTTAGCGCGTTTTTTTGGATGGGCTTCTCAAATAATGCTACTCATAAATAATGATTCTTTTCATAAATAATACTTCTATAAATAACACTTTTCATAAATAATATTTTTCATGAATAATATTTTTCATAAATAATTTTTTTCATAAACAACAGTTTTCATAAGTACTATTTTTAATAAATAATACTTTTCATAAATAATAGTTTTCATAAGTATTATTTATGGAAATAATACTTTTCATAAATAATACTTAAGAACAACGAATAATAAACATAAATAACAAAATTGAAAAAAAATAGTAATACAGAACAATTAACAAAAAAATATAAGTTTAAATGAATAGTAATGTCAGGTAATATAAAACAATAAACAAGAAATAGAGAATAATAAATGATAAAATGTAGAACAGGGTAATAAAAACTATGTAAAAAAGACAACTGAAAATGCACAAAGCAAAGAAAAAATTTTCAAGCTAAAAACGTTGTGTAACACACAATAGAGTGTTTTAGCTTAAAATAGTTTTATGATGCATATTAGAATTGTTTTCTGTTTCTTTTTTTGGTTTATTAAGAATTTTTGTTATGTTTAACTACTTAAATATCAGATTATTTTTAAATAAAATTAATAAATTTAGAACAAAATTAGAATTATTTTTAATTATAGACAAATAATAATATATAGCAAGAGACCTGAGTTGAAATTTGACCAGGGATGGGTTTGATAAAATATAGCCTAGGCTATCATCATCATCATCATCATCATCATCATCATCATCATCATCATCATCATCATCATCATCATCATCATCATCATCATCATCATCATCATCATCATCATCATCATCATCATCATCATCATCATCATCATCATCATCATCATCATCATCATCATCATCATCATCATCATCATCATCATCATCATCATCATCATCATCATCATCATCATCATCATCATCATCATCATCATCATCATCATCATCATCATCATCATCATCATCATCATCATCATCATCATCATCATCATCATCATCATCATCATCATCATCATCATCATCATCATCATCATCATCATCATCATCATCATCATCATCATCATCATCATCATCATCATCATCATCATCATCATCATCATCATCATCATCATCATCATCATCATCATCATCATCATCATCATCATCATCATCATCATCATCATCATCATCATCATCATCATCATCATCATCATCATCATCATCATCATCATCATCATCATCATCATCATCATCATCATCATCATCATCATCATCATCATCATCATCATCATCATCATCATCATCATCATCATCATCATCATCATCATCATCATCATCATCATCATCATCATCATCATCATCATCATCATCATCATCATCATCATCATCATCATCATCATCATCATCAGGCTTTAGCTTTATTCTTTAATGCTGTTTCTCTAATATAAACAATCTAGAGTCATTTTCTTTTGTTAACTAAAACTCATTCATACAATATATAAGACACTCTCTTCAAGTTTTCTTCTTACCTTTACCATTTAATCCTGAAGCTGCAACCTCTTTACATGCTGTTACCTAAATCACTTTAATC
Source organism: Hydra vulgaris (assembly GCF_022113875.1). Classification (NCBI taxonomy): domain Eukaryota; kingdom Metazoa; phylum Cnidaria; class Hydrozoa; order Anthoathecata; family Hydridae; genus Hydra; species Hydra vulgaris. The sequence goes on along the minus strand of NC_061158.1, from coordinate 48,453,937 downwards.
TTCTCTAACAAACGTTGTTCGATACAAAATTTTTTTCTAATCTGTCTTATATTAACTCTAGAAAACACTTTGACTTTCCCAACTATCCTACAATTAGTTTTCACTCTGTTATTAGTTTCTTTATATAAAGTTTTTGAGATTATTAAATCATTTCTTTCTAACTGAAGTATTAAAGTTAACCTTGAAGGCTTACACTCTTTTTCATTTTGAGTAACTTGAAGGGTAACACAAGGTTCTATCTTTGCTACTGTATTGTTTTTTATCTACAATAATGATCTTCATGAAAATTTCACATCTGAAGTGGCTCTATTTTCTGACAACTCAACTTTATACTCTAGTCTTGACAAAAAATCTTTACTTTTTGACACACTAAGGCTCGCGGTGGCTTGTGGATTTAAAGTCTGAACTTAAAATCCACAATTATTGTAAGACAACAAAACTCATTTACTGCAAAAAAATATTGCAATATTGTTAGCATTCCTATATTGACAAATATCAACCTTCTTACTATCAGACTATGTCTAAAAGCACATTGTAAATGTAACTAGACTTTATCTGCTAAGCTTGAGCCTCTCTCCTATAGTTGTAAGGTTGTATTTCATTCTTTTTTCTACAAATACTATCATGGTCAATGTTCAAACGAGTTATCATCTCTAGTTAGATTAACCAAAACTCATTCTTGCTTGGCTTCTATAACAAGATGCATCCCTTTACTGTATCTGTCCCTTCATGCTATAAAAACTTTTATTAATTCAATTTTTTCTTGCACATCAAAAAAAACCTTATAACTTTTACCCATCTTCATGTTTTCCTTTTTTATACAACCTACAACCTTTTAAGTCTTTGGTTTTCCTAGCTTTTTAATCCTATACTCTATTTTATAGTATTTCATAACTTAATAATGGATGCTTGCAAGTTTGTTGGAAGTAAATACGAGTCAAAAATATATAAATATATGCCAGTATTTATTAAATAGTAAATATAAGTATAAAATTATAATATATATATAAGTATAACATTATAATATATAAAGTAAAATTTTTTGCCCCAGCTATCAAACCCCACTAAATCTTATAACTTTGCCAAAGCCGGGTTTACAAAAAGTTTTTTTTTTTAGCCTTAGCTGGGGCCAGGGCCATGGTTACTTTCTAATAATATAGCTAGTTCTCCTTTTAAATATCTAGCTGTATAAATGTCTATACATCTAACTGTATAGTTTCTATACATCTAGATGTATAATCTCTACACAAACAAGCTGTATTAATGTCAATCCATTTTTTAAACAAATAGCTGTATACTTATATGCATCAGTACATTTACAATCAAAATATAAAGATTGCTTTATAATGTCTATACGCCTAGATGTGTAGACATTTATACAGTTAGATGTTTAAATGCCAGTACATCTGGATGTCTTTTTTAAACACATCCAAATTGAAGAGATGAAAAATGATTTCAAAAAGATTATACGAGGTTGTCTAAGGTAACTGCCAAAATCTATACAGCATTAAATACTTGCCAGTTAAATTAATATATATATATATATATATATATATATATATATATATATATATATATATATATATATATATATATATATATATATATATATAAATGAATTTTTTCTCATTTAACACTGTGTTTCATCAATAAAGACTCATCAGAAATGTATATATATATATATATATATATATATATATATATTATATATATATATATATATATAAATGAATTTTTTCTCATTTAACACTGTGTTTCATCAATAAAGACTCATCAGAAATGTATATATATATATATATTTATATATATATATATATATATATATATATATATATATATATATATATATATATATATATATATATATATATATATATATATATATATATATATATATATATATATATATATATAAATATATATATATATATAAATAAATTAGTAGAAAATCACTTAGTGTGATTTTCTACTAATTTATATATATATATATATATATATATATATATATATATATATATATATATATATATATATATATATATATATATATATGTATATATATATATATATATATATATATATATATATATATATATATATATATATATATATATATATATATATATATATATATATATGTATATATAAATGAATTTTTTCTCATTTAACACTGTGTTTCATCAATAAAGACTCATCAGAAATGTATATATATATATATATATATATATATATATATATATATATATATATATATATATATATATATATATATATATATATATATATATATATATATATATATATATATATACTATATATGTATTAAATATGCATTTATAAGTTATGCTACATAAAAATAAAAAAAAATTTACATTTAAAACAAATAATAGTAGAAATTTCTTTATTTGTTATCATTAGTGCCAAGAATTTCCTAGTAGTCTTAAATAATTATAAAGTTCAAATATGCATATTCAAGTCAATAAATTAGTGATATACAAGCCTGTTTATAGGGCATGTTCAATCATACAATAAATGACAACAATATAAACATTTGATTGTACTGATACATGTACAAATGAACTTTGTTTAACTCTTCAGATAAGAGTTAAAAATACAAAGTACTAATATTTATATTAAACAATATATTCATTTATAAATATAATTCATAAATAACAAATTATACATAATTTAATTATTAACTTATAAAACTATAATTTACCTTGATATCTGTAACACACTTTTGCAAATTAAAATTTTGATTTTCAGCAGCAGAAAGTTTATGTTTTAACTCTAAAATTTCCTCACTAAGTCTCTTTTCTGTATCAACACAACAGTGAATAAATTCTTTGTAACCAGCAATTTGTGAATTTAAAGAACTATTATGATTAATGTGCTTTTCTATACTAGTTTTAAGAAATGTTATAGTGTTTTCTTTCTCATTTATCTGTGCGCAATGAAGATCAACAATATTTAGTTTTTCTTGCTTTAACTCAAGAGAAAGTTTATTTTTAATACTTACTAGCTTCTGTTCATGTTCATTTACCAATTTATCTACAGTTTTTAAGTGTTTCTCTTCTTCTAAAACCAAATCTTCTTTCATTTTTTTTTCAAGATTTGAAACATCAAAAGAATGTTTATCTTTAATCCTGCTTAATTCAGAACGCAAATTTTTAATTTCTTCTTCTTTAGTAGCTAGATTATTCTTGTATAACTAAGACAAAAAAAAAAAAAAAAAACAAAAAAAAAAAAACAAATGTTTATAATACTTAGAGAATTTATATGAAATTTATATTTTATAGTTTTTAAAAATTACCATCCATTGACAATATTTCAAATATTTTTCCAAGGCATAAAATTGGGAGCATGTAAATGCTATTGTTAAAAATGCTACAAAATTTTTTTGTATATTTTTTTTTTTTAAATGAGCCTTTCAGATAGAGATTACACCTAATAAATATATATTTTTTTTAACAGCTGCCTCAAACATTGAAATTTAATATAAGATTTTAATCTTTTAAGTTCTTTGGGAAAAACTTCTGAAATTTATTTAAAACAATAATAATAATGGTTGAAAAAATTTAATACACAAAATATATTATACAATAAGACAATTTAATCGCACCTCAGAGTACATAAAGGTTCTTGATTTCTCATCCTCTATATTTTTTTGATAGATTTTATTTTCTTCCAGCAAAATGGAACTTGTATCATGTAAATCTTTAAACTTTTTTAGTTGTTTATTCATTTCATTATTGACATGTTCAAGTGCAGTTTGTAAATCTGTAATGGTATCTAAAGTGATATGAATAGTCTGTATCAAATTGTTTAAAAATACATAACATTAGGTGTTAGAGGATTCTTATAAAGGTTCCATCAGTTTAGACACAAGACCAATGTCTAACTATAATAAAGATCAAAAGAAAAACAAAAAGAAAAAAAGTTAAGACTTAATAGGTAGAATCTAAATTTTTTAATTAAACTAAGATGATTTTTTTAAAAATAAAACCAAGATAATTTTTTTTTAAATAAAACTAAGATGATTTTTTAAAATAAAACTAAGATGATTTTTTTTTTAATTAAACT
>NC_061158.1:48239854-48444854 GCF_022113875.1 Hydra vulgaris | reverse complement strand
TATTTTTTAAGAAAAGACTATGCAGAAAAGTAAACATACTAGCATGTTTATTTTTCTTTGTGTCTTTTCACAATACGACATGACATCAAGTTATGCCAAACATGGTGCTCACATGTTTGTCATTTTCTATGGGTCTGTTCATGACACAACATGACATCAAATCATAACAAACATGGTGTTAACATGTTTGTTATTTTCTGTATGTCTTTTCATGACAAGACATGACAAAAATCGTGTTAACATGTTTGTCACTTTTTATGTGTCTTTTTTTTTCCAATTTTGAGATGGCTTCCATGAATATTTATTTAGAAACGTAATCTTAATCCTCTACTAAATACTCATTTCTTTGCTTAAGCAAGGTTATTCCTGATTTGGCAATTATCCTATCAAACATTTTAGTGATGGTTCTTGTTTTTTCCACTATTATCATGGTCACACAGACACAGGTGGTCTTGTAAAATAAGAAATAGAGAATCATATACGAAAAAGACAAACAAGATTTTTGAAAAGATATTATAGCTGAAATTGCTGGTTTAGTGATATTAGAGACTGAAAATATTTTATTTTATTATTTTTTATTTTAATTCACCTCCCCAAGACCATGAAGGCCACTACAGTAGAGATTAGCTGTGGTTACAACCCTCTCTCAACTCTATAACTCTGAAACACAAACCTTAATGAACAAGGCTGCTGTCCAGAGAAATAAGTTGAGCGCGGTTCTACCTGTGACGTGGTAGGGATAAAATTCGGAACTTCTTGCTCATGAGGCAAGTACTTTACCACTACACTACTACTGCATAGCATCTACAGGTAAGATGGCGTTGTGCATTGTTATGTTCTGTCTGGTCATATGGTAAAGTCTCTATAGGTTTTTGTTCACTTTCAATTGGGTGAATAGAAAGCTTACATACTTTATGAGAATACTAAAACAACTTGTTTTGTTATAATATTGTTTATCAAACGCCACATAGTGTATAAGTAACCATTTAAATTGCGGTGCAAAGCCAATAGCATATGAAGAGACACATAAAAAACTTAAATGTTGTAATGAAGGAAACTTTTTAATTTAAACTTCAATATAGTGTTATTTAACAAGTAGTTTGGGACATATTTATGTCATAGGCATATAAAGGGACAAAGAGAAGAGGTAACTCCCCCCCCCCCTACATCTTCAGATTTTTTATAGTGTAAAATAATAATATACTGATGGCAAAGGCCAATTAAAGCTAATGATAGGGTTTAATGTATGTATATAAAGATAATATATTATTATTAGGTAAGCAATTTGCATATATAAGGTGCACCTATGCACCAGTTTTGTTTGGCTTAATAGCGGTTTTGTTTGGCTTTGCGCAGTGGTCTTGCTCATCAAGTTTTGTGTTACGGAGTTAAAGAGTTATCATAAGCAATTCAATGGAAAATTCCAAAACAATGCAAAATCCTGCAGCAAAACTAACTTTCGCTACGCTTTCCAATTGCCTCAAAAAGTTTTCTTTTGTGAGGTCTATTAAATTGCTAATGTTTTCTAGAGCTGCTTTTTCTCTGTGTTTGACATTACAAATAGTCGCATCCGATTTTTATTCAAGTGTCAAAATACTTTTGCCTAATAAATTTGGAGCAACAGGTTGAGGTATAGAAAGGTCAGAAACCATGTTTCATTATCACGACTTACTTCAACTAATTCATTATTTGATGAGCTAGTGCTAGCATCCCCTATGTACAACCTGGTATAAATTATTTTTGCTGTTGCTTTTAATGCATGCTTGGACAGTAAGAGCAGTTTAAATTGATATTTGATTCCTGATTATAACTAATTGGGTTGTTTAAAAATTTTAGTAGTCCAATTAAATTGGCATTTCTGCGTTCTTCAATTCTCTGCTGCACAGATTGAAGCAGTTTATTAGCTATAAATTTTTTTCTCCGCTAAATTATCTAAGATGAATATAATTACACCTTCTGTGTCAAGTAGAGTAGCATTACTTCTACCAAGTCTTTCTATCCAACTTTTATCAGTTGCAGAGAAATTGTTATGCCATTCATAATCGCATATTCATCTTTGGAGATATTCAGAACTTCTTTTAAATCGATCATTGCTTTTATTATACATGTTTTTACTTTAAGGAGTCTTTCTAGGATTGCAACAAGTCTATTCTCATTTTGATATCTAATATAAGCTTAATTTCTTTATGAAACATAGATTTTACATACATTTGTAAAACTTCATTTTTAAGAACCACTTTTCCAACCTTCTAAATTGTTAATGCTATATTTACGTTATTTTGTAAATCATCAATAAACATAATGCCTGTTGAGCTGTATGACTCATCATTACAGTCAAATGCATCATCAAACTCATTGTAATCACTCAAATTTTCATCGGAATTTTGAAACTGCGATTTAAATTCAATATATTTTGCTGAAGAGTCTGACTTTTTGTCAAAATCACATACTGCCGAATGAAGTCTGTGGACAAAACACAGCTATTATTCAATACCACATAGCCGTCCAAATTTTTTCATTACAGATGCTCCATCAGTGACACTATGTGATGTGCTTTTTAATTGATAAACTGAAATCTGACAGTTTATTTTCAACTAGATCAACAATTTTTTCTGCAGGAAGGGATCCAGCTATTGGAGTCATTCCCAGGTTCCAAAACTTTGTTAATAAGTGTAAACTTACATTTAAATAATATTGATTTTTTAAAGACATATATTTATCTAATGATAAAAAAAATCGCAACCTGCTAGATATTTCTTTTGTTATCTCTAAAACCACAGTTTGTTTAGCTAAATCATATTGTTTTTTGTCATACCCATAACATGGAATGGATTTTTTGGTAATAACATGCCTTTTTCAGATAATGATTTTCTAATGAATTCACTTTTTGTTATGGCATTTATTGAGAAGCCATTCACCGTTGCTAGCTTTGACACAATTTCCTTGATAGTCTGCTGTTTAACAGACAATGTGATTTTATTTTGCACAATTTTATTTTCCAAACCAGAATCTTCATTTAGATGCTTCATATAAAAATCCAAATCTTTATGTGTGTTTTTTTAATGACGTAGGACCCCAATTGTCAAAAATCCTTTGCAAATTATTTTCATATTGTACTTTTTGCAAATTGCAGATTCACCAGATTTTTCTTTACAAAAATACCGCCATGCTTTCGATCCATTTACAATTGACATGGTATAACTAAATTGAATTGTAAAACAACTAAAAGTAAAGTAACAAATATTTCTTACATATGTATGTTATCTTACATATGATTTTAAATATCTTTGTTTGCTGTTTTTTAAATACCAAAATTATTAAATATTTCAATAATTCAATACAGAATAAGTTTAACTTTTCAATAATTTAAAAGTTTAAAAATCAAACTTACTGTTTTCATTGCAAGAAATCTTTTTATTTTTATTAATATTTTTTTATAACAAGAAAAAAAAATTCATCGCTTTGCAATGCATTTCTTGAGTTTGATAGTTTAAGATAACATTTCTTGTTGTGCTAGGTTTTAATATAAGGTATGAAGACATAAAACACAACTAAATGCAATAATATTTTTCTAATTTTTGGTCGAATTAGTTTAAACAGATATCATATGTAAAATTAAAAAAAATATATATTCCTGGATATCAGAGTGATATCCTGGGAAATCCTGCTGCCACTTCTATACCCAAGATCCCGTTTAAGAAACCCTAATCTAGACATTTTAATGTATGAAATCATAAAGAAATTTCTGTAACTGACACTTATCCCCATAAAGTGCAAAGATTAACACTTGCATTAAAATCATGGGCACTTAAAGGATATCAAGTTACTTTGAACTGTCTGAATATCTTCTTCGAACTTCAAAATATGTTAAAAATTAGCAAAGGATTTTATCATTGCCAGAAAAAAAAAAAAAAAAAAAGGAAACCCTCTTTCTCCATTGCAACTAATGTATCAGGTATGTACAATGTATGTGTATGCATACACCATACATATGAGTTTAATTGTTTGTTCTCTTGAAAGTATGGAGTGTACGCTGCACTAATGTAAGCTACACCCTAGTATTCATAAATTAAAAAGTTGTTTAGTGCATAAGTTTATAGACCATGAGCTAGAAGAAGGTAAAGTATTCAAGCGATGGCAGAGTATTGACTGTACAATACTATTGTTAAATTAATGCCACTAGATATGCTTAATGATTTATTATGTGACAGCATTGACAACCTTACCACACATTCATTTATAGCAAAAACACAAAGTTGATCCTTGAAAAACCATAAAGAAAAAATATAATATTAGGAGATTTTGTTAAAAATTATCAATTTGTTGTCCAGGATGAAATTCAAAGTTATCACAGGAGCAAAAATCAGTGTTCACCTTTTACAACTGTAATTTATTTTCAAGAAAAAACATTTCTCAAACAAAAATCTTTTTGTTACCTTTTAGAAAATCTTAATCATGACACAGGGTTTGTTTATAAGATTCAAGAAGATATAACTAAATATATCAAAGAAAATCTTCTAGATGCATCATGTGTAAAGTATTTTTCTTGTGCAACACAATTTAAAAACTTTATCAATCTTCCTTATCACAGTAGAGACTTTGATTTAAATCCTGAATAGTTATTTTTTGCTACCAGCCATAGTAAATCCCTCTGTGATGGTATTGGTGGGACTGTTAAAAGAGTAGTTTCTCAAGAAAGTCTAAAAAGTAACTAATGGGCATATTTTGGATGGTAATTTAATGTACTATATTTGTAAAGCTAAAATAACTAGCATTTGTTTGAAGTTATTTTCAAAATTTATATATAAAAAAGATATTTAGATGGTAGAACAGTTCCTGGCACAAGAATGTATCATCATTTTATTCCTTTAAGTTCAAAAACAATAAGCTATAAAAAATTATATATCAAATACTTCAGTATGTGTGGATACACATACTGAAGTATTAAATATTATTCCATAAAGCAAAAATAATAAAGAGATTTCATTAAACATTAAAAAAATATGTTTTTATGATGAAATTTGGTGGATAGGGATTGCTGAAGATGTAAGTGAACTTGTCAAAATTATACATCCACATGGACCAGTTAAGAATTACTTTTGGCCAATGAGAAATGATGAGTGCTGGGTGCTTAACTCTGAAGTTATATGCATAATTTCTACACCCACATCAATGTCAGGTTGTACATTTAGCATATCTAATTTAGATTTAAAGAATATAAGCAGGTGGCTAGAAAAAACTAAATAAAAAAATAAATGTTTAAAATAGTGTTGTTGTAATTTATTTACATATTTTTAGTAACTTAGTATTTGTTTTTTTCAAATCTGGTATAAAGTAAAGGAGGGAATGAGTGGGGTAGGGAAGAAGGGGTTATGGAGAGGTTGCACCTTTTCTTGTCCCCTTCATATGCCGATGACTAAATATACTAAATATAAATTAGTTAATAAACAACATATTGAAGTTTTAATTAAAAAAATTGTTTTAAAAAACATTTTATTTCCTTGTTACATAATTTAAGTTTTTTTAAAAATCAGAAAAGATATTACTTTTGAGTGCTTACTTTGATCAAATATTGCAGAGACAAATCAGAAAAGATGTTATTACAGAGACAATTGATAGTCTAATTTTTTTCAGTAAACCTTAGACAAAGTAATGTTATAAAATTAACACTTTCGCCAGCGATTTTGGGTGACAGTCTATATTTTAGCTCTGAAAATCAATAACTAACAAATCAATAACTTTGAAAAAAAACTAGATAAACAAGGCATTTTTTGAGAATACCAAGTTGAGATACAAGAGTTGTATTTTTGAATCTTTCAACCAAAAATCTATTTGGGTTCAAAATTTTGGGAAAATTCTCCAGAGAATTATAATATTATATGTCAAATATTATATAATATATATTTGACATATATATATAATATATATAACATTATATGTAAAATTTTGTTGTCTCTTCAGATAACCACAAAAATGCTGAACCGATATTATTTTAATTGATGATATCTCAACAACCCAAGTATATTTTTGGCTGAAATTTCCGCAGTTATCATTTATTCTGCAGTTATCATTTATGGACTGTTAATGATGTAAAAATAAAGCAATTCTAAGACATACGAGTAACAAATTTTTTTTTTTGGATGATTTTATATGGAATGACTCATCACAGTTAACATTTTTACAAAAACAAAAAATTATTATTGGGTCTCTAAGAGACCCAAAAAGAAGGATTTTTTCCTGGGACAACTTAATTAACTTAATTATTAACAAAAACTATTAACCATATCAAAGAGTTTCATCTTCATACGATTTGCTTTAAGACGTGCGATTCTTTCCTGTTCGAGTTGCTGAAAGCCTAGCTTTTGAAAATTCAGCCTACAAAAAAAAAAACCTAAACAAATAAAGATAAAGTAATATAATAACAATAAAATAAAAAGTATAATAAAATTAATAACCTTTTTTTATTCTGCTGCTTTTGTAAAGATTTTACTAAAAAAGGTAAAACATAGTCAAAGTTAATATCAGAACAACAAAAAAATTAGATAGTGATAACATAACTAAAAAAATAACAAGATATAGTGACAACACAATTGAAAAATAATTAAATACAGTGAAAACTTAACTGAAAAAAATTAGTTAAATTAGTAATGTAACTAAAAAAAATCGATACTGTGACAAAACATATATATATATATATATATATATACATATATATATATATATATATATATATATATATATATATATATATATATATATATATATATATATATATATATATATATATATATATATATATATATATATATATATTGTTTTATTTTACCAAGTTATGATACAAAGTCTCTTGTTCATTTGAGAGTGATCAATATTAAGTAAATTGTTTACTAAATAGATCAGTATTATTATATAAAGAGCTTGATTACTTGAAAAAATACAACTTTGTGATGGAACTTAAAGTTTCATACCCTTCGGCAACCATCCGCCATATTTTATTCTTTAAATTAAGAAAAAACCGTTTAAAAATACAAAATACAGAAATTAACAGAAAAAAACCATAACAAAGTAATGGAATGAGTTCTGACGTCAAAACAAACAATTTTTTAATTAATTAGAAAACTGCTCAATCACCTGTGTTGAATAGGGCGAGAAGGAACTTGTTTTGATGCCTGCACTTGGATACCATTTCACTTTTTTTGTTTAGCAGACTTTTATTTTTGGAAAATAGAATTTCATATTTTTCATATGTGCATAGTTTGCAGGACTTCGTGGCTGGGTTGTAAGCATTGCACTGCTTAATTATTTTCCATTTGACAACTGGATTTAAGTTTGCATCTTTTAATTTCCAAAATTCTTTTGATAATTCGGTGTCATTTTTGTATTTTAGAATGTTAAATGATTTTATATGGTTGGCATATCTAATTTTGAATGGTGTTTCACTTATACCGAAGTAGGATTTGTTGACAGGAGTGTTGGTAGGATTATTAGAACTTATATTGGCTTGGTATACAATGTTTTTTGTTAAGCATTGGTTTGATAAAGAGCAGGTATTTTTATTAAGGCAATTACAGTTGGTTTTAGGTGGAATTTTGTTGTTGTTCATAATTTGTTGATTGTGTGCATTTAAAAAAGATTTTATATTTGGCATACAGCTATGACTTATTTTTATCGTGTTTTTGTTAAAGATTTTGTGGAGTCTGTGATTTATTGGAAAGTGTTTGTTGATTAAGGTTAAAATGCTTTTTCCTTCATTAGTGCTAACATTTTTGCTGAAAGGAGGGTTGAACCATATGATGTTTCGTTTACGGTTTTTAGTATGTGGTAAATTTAAATTAGGGTGATATGAAAGTTTGTGATTAAAACTGGATCTTAATAACGCGTCATTGTACATAGGAGTTGATCTTCGGAAGATTTCTTCACTTGACGAATTTGCAGACAATCTTAACTCAATTGAATGCGGAAGCTGTTTAAAAATATTAGACAGGTAGTTTGAATCAGCGTGAATATAGTTTATAGAATTCCCGGACTTAGAATACGGTTAAAAAGTATTGTCGTTGAGATTTAATGTGACGTCAAGATAATTTATAATTTTCATGTTGCACTGTATTGATATAGTAAGTTCGCTTTTTTAAATATTTCAACAAAATGTTTTTTGATTTTTTGCATTTGGGGACCACTAATTTTTTTAAAAACTGCTAAACCATCATCGTGATACAATCTGAAATCATTATCATAAAACTGTGCAATTTGAAACAAAATATAAATTCCCACAAGATCACAAACTTCAGCAACCATCAAATGCTCCCATTGAAACATTGAATAAACCGCTTGATATATATATATATATATATATATATATATATATATATATATATATATATATATATATATATATATATATATATATATATATATATATATATATATATATATATATGTATATACATTGACAATACAGCTGAAAAATTTAGCTACATAGTCAATGTAACTAAAAAATTAAACTCATAATACAAAGATATGTAATAATATCTATTAGGTCATATGAACTGATAACAACTTTAATGTTCCATAAAACAACATCTATTAAGTAGTTACAGTAATAAATACATATATATACAGTAAAAAATACATAAATATACAGTAATAAATACATATATATATATATATATATATATATATATATATATATATATATATATATATATATATATATATATATATACACAGTAATAAATACATAAAATATACAGTAATAAATGCATATATATATATATCCAGTAATAAATAAATATATATCCAGTAATAAATACATATATATCCAGTAATAAATACACACACATATATATATCCAGTAATAAATACACATATATATACAGTAATAAATACATATATATACAGTAATAAATACATATATATCCAGTAATAAATACATATATATCCAGTAATAAATACATATATATATACAGTAATAAATAAATATTTATCCAGTAATAAATACATATACATACAGTAATAAATACATATATATACACAATAAATACATATAAATAAAAAAAATGTTTTTTTTGGTAGATTTTTTAAATCAATCTTTTTAGTTGTAACCTAATTTTACTATTTAACTTTAGCAGAGACTGGGGATGGAAAAAACGGGAAAAGATTACTACATCTGTCCAACAACATCCGTGGAATAGTGAAATAACATCCGCACATTTTTTGTGTAAGATCATCCGCTTTTTTTCTTTACTGAATTAACATCTGTGCAACAACATTTAAAAATTCATTGATGTATAAAACATCTTTAGAAAGATGTAACTACATCCGAGAGTTTTTCTTGATGTGTAACTACATCCGCCTAAAATAATGCATTATTATAAATAAAATATAATAAATTTCCGGATGTAGTTACATCAAAAAAAAAACAACAGATGTGTAACTACATCTGATTAAAATATTGTATTTTTTAAAAAAATATATTCCGGACGTAGTTACATCTGAAAAAAATCAGATGTGTAATAACATCTGCTTAAAGTAATGCAATTTTTAATTATTTTTTTTCCCGCATATGGGATCGCTGGTTACAGTATGCGGTATAGTAAGTTTACCGTATACTTTACTGTATACTTGGTATACTAAAAGTTACTATACACTTTACTATACCAGTTTTCTTTTACTTGTAAAATATTTGCGGACCGACTTGACGACTTGATGATTTATTACTTACATTATATTTATGAATTAAGTAATTATATGAATAGAATGAATAAATAGTTAAAATTTCTTATATATTTTATCAGTTTACATATATGCTACAAAATAAGTACAGTAGAATCCCATTAAGTCTGGAATATTATAGTCTGACATCTGACTCTCGGTAGGTATAGAAATTTCAAGGGGAACTTAAAATTTGTCCGACTTATAATTAAAAATTGTCCGAGTAATAGTCTCTTAAAAGTCTATTTTTTTTACTTTTACTTAGTAAAAATAAATGAGTCAAATGGATTCAACTGTATATATAAATTTAATTTACTTATAGTTCAAAAAACTGTTCATGGCCAAGAGAATAAAGCAATTCCTCGCATGCTAAAGACTCGAGGTCCAACTCTTAACATTAAATTTTTTGGAATAAGTTTTTAAAATCTTGTTTATACTTTAGTCAGTACATAGGTTACTAATACAAAGAGATGTTGCAATAGGGTAGAAAAAATCTAGAGGGCAACTAAGTTTATTACAGGTTTGTAGAAACTGGTAAAAAAATTGACAAAGAAATTGAATGAAGGAGTTTTTGTCTATAGGCAATGTCTAAATAACTAGCGCTCCTAAGAGGCGCCCGGCCTATAAAAATTGGTGGACCAGCAGAGCCCCCAATTTCAAAGTGTATATTAATTTCTATATAAACTCTATACATATTGCATATATATGCTTTTTCTTCATTCATTTTTTTAGGAATGGGGCCGTAAATATTTTTCAGCATCCAGCCCCCAAGAACCTTAATCCGGATCTGGCTATTATTCCAGATTAATTCCATTAATCTGGAATAATAGCCATTTAAATTTGGTATCAGGTAACGAATCAATAACCACGGACTATTTTTTATTTATTTTTGCCTATTCTTTTGCAGTGGAAGCTATTAAAGTTCCTTCACTTATATGGAACCATAAGGCTGTAAAAGTCTTAAGAGATCTGTAATAGTCGAAACTGAGTGTACTATTTGTTATTAACTGCAACACCTTATAATTTATAATTAATATCGTTTTTATTGGAAGATTACGTTTTACCCCAGTCAGTATTTTTTATTTAATACCGTTTTAGTGTCAAACATTTCACAGAGTATCAACTTAAATTGTACTGAGAGTTAAATAAAATGGGAAATGGCTTGTAGAAAATGTAGTGTGTTATGATTTGAAACAACCTTATACATACCCCCCGATAATTTATAATATATTTTAGCTCCAATCTTTTCAATAATAAGGAGGTCTTTGGTAGGGACGGAAAGTTATCAAGTGAAAACACTGTGTTATAAATCGAACCTCTGGTTGCAATTTGACCGACTTAAAAAAATAACGCCATCATATAGATATTTATTAATAAATGAAAAATTACCCATTTTAAAAATCTAAGAGTGCATTTTAAGACTGAACAGGGGGGCTCAAAACTTTATTAAAAATATTGATAACAAGAGGGCCAAGGGGCCTTGGCAACTTGCTAAATTTTTATCATAAAATATAAATCTAGCATAAAATATACAAATATATTTAAATTTTCTGTTTTCATCCCCCCCCTTCCTCCACCCTCTAAGAAATAAATATGCGTTGCAATTCTTAAAAGGTACCAAAACTTAGGACCGTCCCGAGAGGGGGTTTTGGGGTGCCCCCCCCTCCTAAGCTGTTATTTTTGCATGTCAGTTTGCAAATTTGTATATTTATCACTTTGAGTTGGTATTATTATTTACAGTTGGCACATTTGTATATTTTTGTAGTGGAATTTTTCTTGTTTCAAAGTGGAAGCTATTAAAGTTCAACCACTTGTTGGAAACATCAGGCATCAATATCTTAAGAGAAGGAGGAAATATTTTATATAAGTGCAAGAGAGTGCTAGATAATGTATAATATTTGGACAGATGTCCAGTATTGAAGAATGGTATTTAAAAGGGGAGTATTATTCAGTGATTAAGTTAGAGTTGTGTGAGTGTTGTTTAAGTTAAAGTTGAGTAAGCGTTGTTATAGTATTTCCTATTATTTGTGAAGATGTGGGGAGGGGGGGGGGTTTCAGAGAGGAAATAAACAAAAATTTGTATATTTTATGCCAGACTTATATTTTATATTTAAAAATTGGCAAGTGGAGGGCCAGGGCCCCTCGGTCCTCTTATTACCAATATTTTTAACAGGGTTTTCATCACCCTAGGTCTAAACATGCACCCCTGGATTTTTCCTCATAAATATCTATAAATTGAATAATTTTTTCTAAAGTTAGATTGAGTACAGCGCACAGTGGGAAGAAGGGTGCCCAAAATTAAAAAAATTAATTAATTTTTTTTGGATTTTCAAGTGGTAAATTGAAAAGCTAAAGCAATTTTTATGAATATGTTAAAAAGTAAAAAAAAAAATTAAAATATTAATTATGAAATATTTATGTTCAAAGTCAAACTATTTGGACAAAAGTGTGCTTCAAGAGAACTTTTATGGGTGATGTTTTGTCCAATTTATATGGAAATACTTTAATATTTTTCAGACATATATACATCGATGGAAAGGTCCTTGAGACTAGCTTTTGATCATTAAAGTATTTTAAGAAAAATTCGAATGCAGTTGTGCAAGTAAGGTTAAAATATAAAAAAATATCACAATATAATTGAATGTTTTAACTTTGGTGGAAACTTTGCCCTTTTTTGAAATAATTGATATTTAGGTCCTTGGTAAAATGCCATTTTTCTACTACTGTTATCAGTAACAGATTCAATTTTTTTAATGTTTCAGATTAGATTTTTTAGGACAGTTTATAAACTTTTTAAACTAAGTTCATGCTTATTTTAAAATATAATATTTAAAAAAAAATATTTTAATTAAACTGCGGACAAAATACATTAAAAAATTTACCGCCCCTGGCTCAAACGCCACGGCAATATATTTAAGTTGACTAAATTTTCTTACACTAAATTTAAAACCATGGACAGGTTTTAAATTTTATCTAATAATCTTTAAGCGTTCGATAGTTATGACCATTTACAATTTACAACCCCTCAATGCATTGAGGGGGTTGTAAATTTTAAATGGTCAAAACATTCGAAAGCAAAACGATTTTTAGATTAAATTTAAAACCTGTTGATGAAATTATATTTTGTATAATATAGTATATCTTATTGCCCTCGCGCTAGGGGTAAACACAGGGTCTTATTAAGATCTTTATTCAACAAATCCCATATGATTTCTTCCACATGGTTGGCAGTTTAATTCATTTTGTGATACCGCATCAGGCTTTGTTTTTTTCAAAAAGTTTTGTCAACTTAGGTATGGACGCAAAAAGAAAATAAAAACTGTCGTCTATATTGCGAAATTTTCAATTTTTTATAATTCAATAAAAAATTATTATTAACTAAGAAAAAGGAATTTGTTCCTTACAAGCTGGCCTCTCCAAACGCCCTGGACACGCAGCGGCTGCCAATGATTTTAATTGATTTTTGTAGATTCGGAATCCCTGTGAAATTCTTCAAAATAATAAACCCCGCTTATTTAAAAAATTTGTCACATTCACTGTTTAAAATATGAAAAACTGCCTAATTTTTGTAAAAACACCTTTTACAAAAATTCACTTTATGTGTTCATTTTTATTACTTTTTGAACTAAATGTAAAATTTTCTTTAAATTTAACATAATATTTACTACGTATTTCAAATATTTTGAAAAAATATATATTTTTTAAATTAAAATGTCTTCTCGTTAATTAGTCATATTTTAGTCATTTTTCCATTCAAAACAACGCCCACCCACCCAGCAAGACAATATTTTTTTTTTTTTTCCAGATTTGGAATCCCCGTAAAATTCTTCTCCAAATGTCACCTTGCTGTTTTTGAAATTGTAAAAAAAGTAAAAATTGACACACCCTACTCTCATAGGAAGTGGATGATTGCTGCTTTTTAAATAGGTTTAAAACAGGCATGTCAAATTGGCAGCCCGTGAGTGAAAGCGATAGCTCTATTTCATAGGGGTCTATCCATTATAGGATAAAGACAGAGTTTTAATAAAGTAGTTTGATGAATTTTTAGATGCCAATGAGTGCCAAAGATGTCCAGCTTTAATGTCCAAGTTAAGTGTTCTAAGCAGTCCGAACCGTTCCATAAAAAAAGATCTAAATTTTTGGCAATGAAAACTATCTATATTGATCGTATTTTAAATATTATTATGTTTTTGCAAACAGAGTCTATTTTTACGATTTTTAAAGCAATCAGTTTTAAAATCACAAATTAAATAATTAATTTTTATAAATAAATTATTTTTCGGATGTAGTTACATCTGAAACAACATATCGGATGTAGTTACATCCAAAAAAAGTTAAACTTGTAACTACATCTGGTTATATAATGTATTATTATAGATTTTTTTTTTCGGATGTAGTTACATCTGAAAAAAATCAGATGTGTAACTACATCTGGTTAAAATAATGCATTATAATAATTTTTTTTTGGCGGATGTAGTTACATCCGAAAAAAATCAGATGCGTAACTACATCTGGTTAAAATTATGCATTAAAAAAAAAAAATCTACAGATGTAGTTGCACAGATGTTATTATACATCAATGAAATTTGGGATGTTGTTGCACGGATGTTATTCTACATTAATAAATTTGGGATGTTGTTGCACGGATGTTATTATGCATCGATGAAATATTGGATGTTGTTTCACGGATGTTATTATACATGGCAAAAACGGATGTTATTGCCCTGACCCGAAAAAACTGCTACTTAACTAGTGCTTAGGTGTCAGTTAAAAAGATGTCCATCTTTTTATTAAACAAATTAAAACAACTAAAATCCAACCAATTAAAGTCATTTTTAAAGTATTCATGTTTTTATATTGTAATTTTATTAATGATTTGATTAAATGATTAACAACTCTGATAAAAGTAAATAACAATAATAATAAATATAAGTGAATAATTGATAAGTATAGTGTCATTCATTGTTTGATACCCATATATTGAAAAATGTACCTGACTGCCCAGCGTGTGGATATTGCCATTCTTGTGTAACTTCATTTCCAATTAAGCCTGAATAGACAAAATAAATATTACTACACAAAATAACCATAAGTAGGAATTCAACAGATACATCCACTAATGGGTTTGATAAGCATACACATGAAATTTGTTACAAAAATGAAACCAAATCACTGCCTAATGATTAACACAGTTACCTATTTTTTTAAATATTTATGGTGCTTTCTTATATCTTTTAGTATTAGTATTTCTTGTTTCTTAGAAACTGCATCATCATCATGATCATGATCATCATGATCATCATCATGATCATCACCATGATTATGATGATCATGATCATCATCATGATCATCATCATTATCATCGCCATCATCAACAACAACAACAAAAAAAAACATCTTCTCGGCAGAAAATTGCTCCAGATCAGCTATTTACAGTCAAAAATCTAATCATGAGACACAGAAATACTACTCAAAAGTGATTCTTCTAATTAATACTCCAAAGAAGAAACTTGCTTTTTAAAAATGTTGTCTGTTAAGAATAGATGCAAATTAAAATAATTGTAGCCTAAAACCATTTGGGAAATATTAAAAAATAGGTTTGTTTATTCCATAAACAACAGCAACAAAAAAGACCAAACAGAACTCTCATACAACAACTTATGACTAGTCCGCACCTTCATATTAAGCTACTTCTAACTGATAAATAATAATTCTAATCAAATACTAGGTTATCAGAAAGTTAATGATGTTAAACATAATGACTAAACAAAAAAATTAAGGGAAAATTCTTGATTTGCTCACTCTTTTAATTAAGTGTGTGAGTAAAATGCAAGTGGAATGTTTGAATGTTTGGAAAATTATATCTTGAAAATTATATCTTACAAATGTATCTAAAAATCATATTTAAAAAACATAAACTGATATTTGATGTAAAAAAAAAGCAGAATAGCCTTGTTGCAATGCTAGAAGATTTAAAACACATATATATTTTTTTAATAGTTCCAAGAAATAAGCAGTAAATAATGCAATAACTATTTGGCTACAACTAATAAAAGTTGGAAAGAAAGGCTTGGTTAAAGTAATCCTACTCTACTCAGTAGCGCAATTAGGGGGGTTTCCATAGCACCCGGAAACCCCTTTTTAAATTGTTAAAAAAATTAAATTTTAGTCAACCTTTAAAAAAAATATGCACGCTTTGGGTTTCACAAAGTAAAAACTAAGGATTCATAAAATTGGAAACCCCTTTTCAGAAATCCTAATTGTGCAGCTGCTACTTGACGCATATGGTATATTGGTTTTCATCTTGGAAAATTTGGTAGAAAAAACAATTTTAATGGTAATGAACTGCTTCAATCTGTGAAGCAGAGAATTTAAAGAATGCTGAAATGTTAATTTCATTAGCTTTCTAAAATATTCAGGTAACTTATAATCACAAATCAAATATCAATTATAAATTATTTTTACCTACCAAATTTGCATTAAAAGCAGGAACAACAAAGGATGCTGCTTTTTTCATCAGGTTTTGACTCTTGAAACTTTACAATTATAAGAAACCTTAAAAAAATTAACACTTTCGAGGCAACAGGGAAGCTTAGCAAAAGATCAGGCAACATTTAACAACATTAATGACCATCAAGCCAACATCAATAGCATTGGAAACAGCTTTTTCTACAATAGGACTTTTTAATTGGGACACATTTAAATTGATTTTATAAATTGTCCTAAAAATAAAAATTCTAAAAAAATAAAATAAATCTATTGATTGTTTATGCTTTTTAAAAACCAATTCATAAAATAATTTTTTAGTGTTCTAGAATAGTGTATTAAAAAAAACTACGTGACCGGACCTGTAAAAATATGTCTTTGCAAACCTATTCTATACTATACTATTCTACACCAACAATTTCTATACTTATTGCTTACCTACTTCAAAATTTATTAATCAACAGTAAAAAAACAATTTATTAAAAAAAAGCTGCTTTAAGAGCAAAAAAATTAACATACCCACCTTTGCCGTGTATGCAGAGCTTATAAGTGATTTATAAAATAGTTTGTTTTACTCTTATGCGCATATCCTTGATAACTTAGTGGTTTAAATCTACCCTTGGGCATATCTTTGATAGCAAGAGTTTAAATCTACCCTTTAATACAACACATTTAAAATTTTTTCAATCTAACTGTATTTATTTCTAGAGAAAAAATAAATATAGCAAAAAAGACTTAATTTTTAAAATAAAGTTATAAAGTTTTTGCTAGCTATGGGATATTAATACAAAATTGTGTTAACTGATGTACTAAACACCTCAGTAGCCAATTTGGTCACTGAGGTGTTAAGTACGTCTATTGTTTTCAAAATTGAGGAGATATTGCTGCAATGCAATTTTTAAATTAAAGTTAAAATGTAAAACTTGATATATGTTTGAATATCAGATAATTTTAAGTTTTACATAAGTTAGATACTTGCATATACTTTCATTCACATTTTCTAATAAAAAAAGTGCTGCAATTCTTACAATATTTCATTTGAAACGGCTGCCAAGAGTTCTGTGTCAAACACACTCGAAAGGGCACTATTAAGTTCAGCATTTTTATATAGATTTGAGCTAAAAATTGCTTGCTTGTTGTTACATTTAGATTATGATTTTTAATAAAATAGATGATGATTAAATAAAAATAAAATAAAAGTTATGCTGAAATCTAAGGATACTACACACCAAAAATCCAATGATGCAAAATTTAAAAGAAACGAGAAACCCTATTCTGATCATAGCAGTCTCATCACACTATGCTAAATTGGTCACATATTAGTATCATAACAGATACTAGTAGTACTAAAAGTAGTGTTGTTAAGACTATACTAAGTCGACTAAAAGTCAATTTAGTCAAAGGAATAATTTATTTTTTTGAAATAAATTGTAGTAAAAATAATAAGGTAATTTATATACGCTTTCTATTTTTTAATACCATATCATTTAAAAAACAATGGAGAGAAATTTATATTATAATGATTAGTTTATTCATTTAAAGATGGGTTTTCCCATTTAATATGAAGTGCTTCTTTAATTTTCTTGTTTTTGTTAGGAGCAGTATTCAAAACTTTAAAACAATTACATTTACTTAAAATTTTACAACTAACAGATGAAATTAAATGCTTGTAAACAATTGTTTGTCACTTGTAAGGTGCTCATGAATCCTTGTTGTTAACTGGCTGGAGGTTTCTCCAATATAACTGGCATTAAATCCAGCACAAGAAAATTTGTAAACAACATTGGATTTCAGCAGCTTAGGAAGTGGACCTTTTATACATAAACTGCTTTATAATTTGTTGAAAGTGAAAATTAAATTAATAATGACAATATCTTTACAATATTTTTTTAATGATTCTTCCTAATTTTAGATTTAGTAAAACTTGAGTAAAATCCTATAAACGGAAATTTAAAATATCTTATATTAGGATTTTCAATACTATTTATAACAGATGGATTTAAGTTTTTATCTATAAATAATTTAATTTCAGTGTCATTTATTTTTGGGGGATATTGGTTATTTTTTAAAACAATAGATAGATTTATAATGTCTTTATCAAATCCGAGCCATGTGTTGTTAATTTTATATGTTAACTTTTACAAAATTTACTAGCCTTCCCTCTAAACACCAACACTTTGTTTATAATGTCATCATACACTTTACAACAGGATGAACTAGATTTATTAAACAACGGTCTTAATTTTGCTCTACCGCCTGTGTTTATAAAAAAGACGGACGTTTTCGCCAGTTTGATAGCATTGCACAATTTTTTAATACTCAACTTAGAAGCAGTGATTCGAAACTTTCTCATTTAGCAAACAATTGTGTATACATACCATCCGAAGGTTGTCTATGGAAACACAGAACATTAAAGAGACTAAAGAAAAATGAAAACATTTTAATCACAAAACAAGACAAAGGGAATTGTATAATTATTTTTAATAAGATTGACTATATTACATCTTTAACTAATATTATGTGATAAAACTAAATTTAAGGAGTTAAAGGCGATTCAACTATTAAAAGATAACTTAAGAAACTTAATTGTTTTGAAAATGACATTCACAATAAAATTTATCTTGTTGGTTCACAAACAGCAAGAATTTATGGTTTACCTAAGATGCACAAACTCAGTCAATATTCTTCTCTACCACCTTTTAGACCAATTATTTCAACAATTAGGACATATAATTAAATAAGTTAAATCTATCTGTTATAAATAGTATTTAAAATCCTAATATAAGAGATTTTAAACTTCTTTATAGGATTTTACTCAAATTTTTTCTAACTCTAAAATTAAGAAGAATCAAAAAAATATTGTAAAAATATCATAATTTAATTTTCACTACCAACAAATTACAAAACAGTTTATGTATAAAAGATCAACTTCCTAAGCAGCTCTAATCCAATGTTGTTCACAAATTTTCTTGTGATGGATGTAATGCTAGTTATATTGGAGAAACCTACAGACACTTAACAAGGATTCATGAGCACCATACAAGTGACAAATTATCTAATATTTACAAGTATTTAATTTTATCTGAAAATTGTAAACATCTAAATAACTGTAATTGTTTTAAAATTTTGGATACTGCTCCTAACAGAAACAAATTGAAAATTAAAAAAGCACTCTATATTAACTTGAGTCTAAATTTTATGAGACATTATATTAACATAAAACAATTTTCAAAAACCAACTAGGATTTAAAAGATAAGTAATTATTAAAAGACTAAAAAAAATAATAACTAATCAAACAAAGACTAATATTTTTTGTTTGCTTGTGGTCATTATGTTGGAAAAACTTATTTTTATTACAAGTTAAGTTATTTTAATTTAGTATTTTTTTAATATATTCTGAATGATTTTAAAATATTTTATAAATTATATACTTTCAAAATAAATAACAATATAAGAAACAAAAAATAAGAACAAAATAATGTAAAATCCTACGTTTAGTTCCAGAAGATTTTTTGGCAGCAAACCATTTCCTTCTACGCTTTTTTTCCAAACAACGATCTTTTACATTTTGCACTCTTTTTTTAGAATTACTAATGAAACGTTTCTTATGCTGTCTGAATGCTTCTTGTAAATTAAGTTGATTAGTATCCACACTATAATGGAGAATTTTATTGCATAAAAACATTTTTATAATACTTGTTGTTGATTTTACTTTAACTATGATAGTGTAAAACAAAATATCTGTATGCTACACTATTAAACTTTCTATTAATTCTAAAATTACATTTAATTGTTGTAAATCAGAAACTTACAACATTTTGTTTAAATAAATATACTAGTTTAATTGTTGTATAAATGGCAATGTACAAATGTTAATGTTGCATAAATTCAATATGTGATATAAAAGACAAATGTAAATGTTGTATAAATATCTAACTTATTTCCAAAATATCTTGTTTAATTTTTTCAAATATTATTTACAGGAAGTAATTTCTTTTAACTACTCCAGGTCAGGTTCAGGATCATCATGATCACTATGCTACAGGTATCATGTAATCCAGTACTACCCGCCACATGCCCTGCTACCTTGTAGAGTTTGCTTTTTTAGACTGCCCTGCTTTTTATTGAGTAAAAGCTAGAGATGCTGTCTTGATGAAAATACTTATCTTGGGCAGATGTTAACTGCACTCAGCTACTGTTGTGTATAAGGTCTCATAGACAAAGACTTAAGGGGTAAGCAGAACAAATCTGATGACCAGCCTCAAACCCCTTTTTAATATATTAGGCTGGCATAGATGTAAACCTGTGTTACATTGTTTCCTGTTTTCTTGAATGATGTTGCTGGATCTGCTTGACTTTACTTATAAATTTTTGCTTGTGCCTCTCTGATAGTGGCTATGCAACTCTTCCTCTTATCTCCTAATGAGGGTACAGCTCTAAAACTCAGTTTAATGGTTCTGAGGCCAGCTGGTAGTAAGGTTTCCTGAACTATGTGGTAGCTATCAAAGAGGCTGATTCTATCAACAGCTATAAAATATCAGAGTATTAACAGTGCCATGTTGCGCATGGATGGTATCCCTGTTAATGCTTTTGGTGTGCATTGTCAAAGCCACATAAGGAGCCTTAAGTTACGGCTTAGGGTTTATTAACAGGACTGAGACAACTGCATAGCTTCTCTTAACTTAAATCATGCCTAAAGTAACCCAAAATATTAAGCTTAAAAAAACATCACTACTTTCAAAATTCACCAGACTTGCTCTTAGTGAGACCAATTTAAGTTTTGCTATTCTTTTTTCAAATCTCAGCGTTGATGGGTAATATCTTTTAAACTCTCCTGAAAATAAATGGCTATATCAGCTCAAAATCAATGAGAAAATGTCCTAACTGATGCAAAGCTCCATTCTTCTCAGTTTACTAAATCCCGTGTCTAATATCAGAATTTAAGCTCAAAAGTCTTTAAGAAAATCTTCTTTCACAGTGTTAATAACGAGGATAGGTCTAACATTCCATCTCTCATTCATGGGACTGATTTCATTACCTCTCCCAAAGATAAGGCAGAGTTATTTGCAAAGAACTTCTTTTCGAATTTGACTCTTGAATTTTATGGCCATTTTTTCCCTTCTATTCCAATTAAACAAGTATAACCATTGTTAAAAATTTAAATCATTCTAGCTTCAGTTGTTAAAGTCGTATCTTAATTAAACTTTATTATGGCTTGTGATCAAAAAAACATTTCTATTACAGTCTTACAAAATTGCTCTTCAGAACTCTCCTCAATTCTCTTTTTCAAAACTATTTAATAAGTGCTTGACTGAGACTGGTTTTACTGCCTGCTGGAAAACGGCATCTGTTGTTTCAATTTTCAAAAACTTCAGATAACATTCTGACACCTACAATTATTGATCAACAAATTTTTCACATCCTATCTTGAGTTAAATAACTTAATGTCAGACAATCAATACGGGTTTTGATCATTTTGCTCTACGGTTGACTTGCTATCTGCTGTGACTGAAAGATTTTATCATGCATTAGATGGAAGCAGAGAGACTTGGACTAATTTTATTTTTAATTTCATTTCATCTCCCTAAGGCCATGAAGGCCACTACAGTCAAAGAGGCTACTTTAGTTGTGGTTACAACCCTCTCTCAACTCTATAATTCCTCATAGAAACAAATTGAGTGCCGCACTACCAGGGGCGTAATGGGGATATAACTCGACGTATCTAAAGCTTTCGACAAAGATTGGCATTCTTGTTTGCTTCATAACCTTGCTTCTTATAATGTATCTGGGAAAGTTTTAGAGATTATCAAATCATTTCTTTCTGACAGCTTTATTAAAAACATTGTCGAAACCCAACACTCTTCTTTGTTTCCAGAAACTTCTGGGGTACCTCAAGGTTCTATCCTTGGTCCTGTTTTGCTTCTTATCTACATTAATGATCTTCCCAACAACCTTCGACAATCTAAAATAGCTTTTTATGCTGATGACTTAAATTTATAATTCTGTCTTGACAATAAGTCTTTTCTTTTTGATTGCTTAGAACAGGCAGCTAATCTTGAATCTGATCTCACTTCTGTAACAGATTGGAGCTCGCAAAGGAATGTAATTTGAACTCCAACTAAATTCAAACCTTTACTGCAAGTAAGTATCACAATGCTGTCGACATTCCTATATTAATGAAAGGCAACCCTCTCACTAAGTTCTCTTTTTTACATCTTTTTGGATTACCATTTAATATTGACCTTTCATCGAAACATATATACACTAAGCAAATTAGCATCTGCTAAGGTTGCTTCTCTTTTCTGTACTCCCCATTTTTTTACTCCTGATTCCATTTTCTAGCCCTACAAATCTCTTCGCCCCTATATGGAATACTGTTGTTATATTTGGGCTGGTTCTTTTAATGATGATCTTTGTACTTTTAGACAAGCTCCAAAAACACATTGCAAATGTAGTTGGACCTGCTTTATCAGCTAAGCTCATTGTAAAGTTACATCTTTTTTTCTTTTATACAAACAGTACCATGGTCCCTACTTAAAGGAGCTATCATCTCTAGTTCCACCAACTAAAACTCATTCTCGCTTGATTCGTCATTCAGCAAAGTCTTGTTCTTTTACTGTATCTGTCCCTGCATTCTCTAAAAAAATTTCAGTCTAGTTTTTTCCCCACACTTTAAATTTCTGGAATTCTCTCACAACTTCATGTTTTTCTGACTTATTGAACCTACAACTTTTCAAGTCTTCTGTCAACCATTTTCTTGCTCTATAACTCTATTCATTTTTTTCCTAGTAACTCCCAACTTAATAGTGGTTACTTGCAGCCTTGTTGGGAGCGAATCAAAATAAATAAATAAATATATATATATATATATATATATATATATATATATATATATATATATATATATATATATATATATCAACCCTCGAATTTAGGAAAAATGAGGTCTTAATCTTTTAAAGGTTGGCAAAAAAAATTAGACACAAAGGTCTTACCATAAACCATAGAAACGAAGTCAGCAATTTTTTCCAACCTCAAACACTTTTATTGCCAAATGTCAACCCTAATTCTGAGGGCTATATATATATATATATATATATATATATATATATATATATATATATATATATATATATATATATCAACCCTTGGAAAAATTTACAAAAGATACAAGTCCATTGCTTGTATCTTTTGTAATCTGGTAAACAAGTTTACCAGCTTACAAAAGATACAAGCAATGGACTTTCACATACTTGTTGTGGCCTAATTGATTTGTCTTGCTATCTTTTATCAAGTGGAAATAAAAATGTGAAATTTAAGGTTAGTTTTCTTCTGATCCGATTGAAAAATGCTTTGGAAAATTATATCAAGGATCAGGTAGTAGTTATTTTATAACTGCTAAATCAGTTATTGATTTAGCAGTTATAAAATAACTACTTTTTTATAACTGCTAATACTATTTTATAACTGCTAACTACTATTTTATAACTAGTTATAAAATAATTAAAAGTATATATTCAAAATTCTAAGCTGGTGCTGCAGCTAAATATTGATGTAGAAGGAAATGATGGCCATGACTGTCTTTTATGTCTTAAAGATTTAGATGATAGGAAAATTGATATTGTTTACAATTTAGCAGATCTAGAAGATAGCAGAAATATTGAAATTTTATATTATATTGTCTATATTGCCTGTTATGTTCAAAAGTGTTCCACTGAAGAAATTGGAGATAATACAATTACATATTATAAAAAATACGGAAATTATTTAAATACTTTAAATAGGGGAGGACTAACTATTCCATCTGACCCTTTATCTCAATGGTCCTTATTTTTCTATAAACTTTTTTCTTTATTAGATAAAATAATTTGCAGAACATTTCTGATTCCACAGTTTACATTTATTGCAGAAATTGTCATGAAGTTTTCTCGGTTTATAGTTTGGAATGTTATAAAAAGTTAATCTCTTTTTTTGTCATACTCACTATGCATTTTCTGATCTGATATTTTTGAAAGCTGCTTTTGGGGCCATATGACTAGTGATACCTTTACCAGCAAAAATAACATGTAAAACAACAATTTCACCTGAAACGTTAAGATATATATAATTAAAATGTAATAATATGTAATAATATCATTAATTATGATTGCAGCATAGCCTCTCTTATTGTGCTCTTTGCACCAAGACACAGCTTGTTAAACCTTAAGTTCTTTTTTATTTATTTATTTTTCCTCTGGACTTTTGGTTCTGCCTTTGAATTTGGTTTTCCAACAACAAAAGGTACTTTTCCCACTTTCATTATAAACTTTGGTTTCACCATTGCAAAAATACTTATAATACTTTTATCTATAAAATATATATTGTATAAAACAATTGTGTGCATAAATACACATTAAAAATACCTCTGCTAAATAAAAGTATAATATCTGAGTGCCTTATATGTTAGAATTAACCATAATAGTTGTAGTTTGTAAGGGTTTATTTTGTAGTTTTTAAGGGTTTTTTGGGATTGTTCATATCTTTTTGTTTACAATAAGTTTACAATAATGTGTGTACAAATACTATGGCCCAAAAACAAAATGTTTACAAAATTTTAAGTGAATCTGATGAACAACTCTAAAATTATTAACCAAAAACACCCTTGCGGTATTTAAGAAGTAACCACAAAAAAAAGCAACTTTTCTTGAATCACAAAACTTTACTAAAAACCATAGATTGAAAAATATGATTGGGGAAGACAATCATATCAAGTAGTTTTTAAGTACAGAAAGTTTCAGCACTTTAGAAGTTTCCAATATTCAATTATAGGGTATCATTTTTTTTTTTAATTTGTAAAGCATACTTACCTACCTGTATGTGTATATATATATATATATATATATATATATATATATATATATATATATATATATATATATATATATATATATATATATATATATATATATATATATATATATATATGTATATATATATGTATATATACATATATCAACCCTCGGAATTAGGAAAAATGAGGTCGGCAATAATTTGCTAGGTCGGCAAAAATTATTTGATACAAAAATCTGACCATAAAACATAGAAACGAGGTCAGCAACTTTTTGCCGACCTAAAACACTTTCAGGTTGGCATTGCCGACCCTAATTCCGAGGGTAATATATATATATATATATATATATATATATATATATATATATATATATATATATATATATATATATATAGAGAGAGAGAGAGAGAGAGAGAGAGAGAGGGTAGATTAGGGTAATATGAGCACCTTAAGCAAAAATTGGAATATTTTCAAAAATAAATATGCTGGATCCAAAATTTTTGCAAATAAACAATTTTTAGGGATCCCTTTTCATAATCTATTTAGATATTTGGGCACTTGACATTTTTTCTTAAAAACACAGAGGTTTTAAAAAAGTAGCAAAAGTGCTCGTATTACCCTGACCCTTTGGTAATATGAGCACTTTAAATTAGCTCAAAAAAATAGCATTAATTAAGTAAAAAAAGACCAACCTGCTTAATAGAACTAATTGTTGGAATATAAGGATTCGTGATTAACAAAACATATCATTAAAAGATCAAATTTTAAGCTACATTTTGTTGAAACAATACTACTATGTTTTCCGCCAAAAAAAAAAAAAAATTAATACATTGTTTTTTCAATTTTGTTAATCTTTGAAACTCTCAAAAGATCTCTCAAACCTTTGAACAATAAAAATTAAAATTTTTTAGATTTAAGTTACAGAAAAATATTTAGTATTGTTAATATATTAAAATTTTTTACTATGTTTTGTTTTTATTCAAGAAGCAATTAAAAACCACTGCTATTTTAGGACTTAAAACTAAGCAATTTCAATGAAAAACACTGGGTAATTTGAGCATGCTCATATTACACAAAAATGGTATCTTTAAATAAAGTCAAAAATAAATGTTTCTATGCATTATTTTTCAAACAAAAATGAATTGGATTTTTAGCTAATATATTTTTTTTTATGAAAAAATTAATTTCATTATTTTAGCACCAAAATATCACGCCACAGAATTATTCACGCGTGATGATTTTTTTTAACAAAGCAAAAAATTTAAAAGCGTTTTAATTAGATGATATCCGCTAATTACTGCGTATAAATTTACGCTAATTGTACTGATTCCTGTTATCACCACATAAAGTCAATTCGAAAAACATAAAGCAACTTTAACTTCACTGCTTACATCTAATAAATCTTTAAGTATGCTCATATTACCCTAATCTACCCTATATACATATATATATATATATATATATATATATATATATATATATATATATATATATATATATATATATATATATATATATATATATATATATATATATATATATATATATAATCTTTCAGAAATAAACTTAATACAAAACAACATAGACAAAATTTCTAATATTTTAAATATGACCAATACCTTTGTGATTCAGGACTTTTGCTATCATCTAAAACATTAAAAGCAGGCAACTTGCATAATGGTATAATATCAGAAATATCAGAGCGTATAGACTGGAACCATGCTGTATAAACAGAATTTTTATTGATATGGAAAGACCCATAAGTTTCATTTTTAGAAGATGTTTGAATGTCTTTTTGTAGATTTGAATTAACTTTTTTCTGCATTTTATATTTATCATTGTTACCAATATCTCTCATTTTCAAAGATTTAATTTTTACTTGTTCCTCTGTATTTTCAAAAAGTTGTTGTTCAGTTAACTTGCTGGTTTGAGTCCATATTTGAAGAGTAAGAGGTGATTGTGAGGATGAATCACTCAATGTACTCTCTTCTATTGATGGAATATTGGTACTTTTGTTGTGCTTCGAACAATAAGGACATATCTTTGGACAAATATTTTTTGAAACAGCTTTGTTAAACTGTTTATAATGTCCTATATTATTATTATTTGTAACGTATTCAGGAGATAAAAAACTTTTTGAAAAACTGCTTATAGATTCTGGAGTCATACCTTCAGTTAATGATTGCATGGAGTTTTTCTGCTGAGCTAAAATTTTTTGAAGAGTTTCTAATTTACTTATTATTTGTGATGAACTGATACTTGACTTTAATGATTTTCTGGCTGTAAAATCACCCCACAATTGATTGAGACTGCTTCCTTTATAACCAGGTGTAATTGAAGGAGTTTTATATCTGGTATGATTTGGAATCCATATTCCATTAGCAGTTTTAAGAAATTCTGGCTTTCTATTTTTAAAGATAACAGTATCTGGTATTTTATTTTGAGGATTAACACTTAAAGATGTTGATTTGTACTCTGATAAATCGTTTGAATCAGAAACATCGTGTTTAACATCATTAATTTTTTTTCCTGAAATTATATTTTCCTCCTCAAAATCTTTTAAAGAAGCTTTTACACCATCAGAGTCTTTATCATGGTTAATAGATTGATGATTGACAATGTTAGAATTATATTTTGAAAAACTGTTTAATCTGTATGCTATTTGCTCAATAATTGGATCTGGCTTGTACTTTAACGATTTTTTTTGTTTTTCATAACCTAACGGGGTTTTAAATGGTATATCTGTATTTAGTTGTTGTTTTTCATTGTTCCACGAAGATTTTATAGCATTAATGTTAGAAGAACCCATCGAAAGGAAACTAGTGGATTTTTCTTCTGAAGATGAAAATGTATGCATTTCAGTTGTGTTAGTGGATTTTGAGTATGTTTCAGTAAAATGTTGTGCATTAAAATTTGATGCAGACATTTCTTTTTTTTCTAAATTCATCTTGCTCCACTGCCTTCGAGTCAAACCAGAGTCATTTAGAACAATTTCTTCCTTTTTGTCGAAACTCTTATCAAAAAGATCTGAAGTCACACTAAGAGTTTGTAAACTTGTATCTCCATGATTTAGAATATCTAAACCTGTATAAAATAAAGGCTTTTTTATTTGCTGTTCTCTTAATAAATAATCGGGTTTTGCTAAGTTACTTTGTATTGACATAGAAGAGAGTGCATTATCTACTTGACCTTGATTGACATCTTGCTCTGTTAAATTATTCTTTGTATTATTCATTTTATTCGAAAAAATTAGAGTAGAAGTAGAGAAAATATTTTTAGTGCTTGAAGAAGTTAGATTAAATGAAGAACCACTACTTTTTTTACTTTCTGAGACTTGATTAAATGATGAAGATGCATTGTAACTAGAAAGTGTTGTGTCATTTAGAACAGTTGCAGAAGATACAGGATATTTCTTTTTTTCAATTGCTTTATATTGTTGAATAGATTCTATTTCTGTATCTGATTTGGTTTGTTTCTTGTATAAAGTGTTATTACTATTGTTCATATTTATATTATGGTCATTATTGGTAACATCATTTTTGGGATAACTAATGGATGAGTTTATAATATCTGGAGATGATATTTTTTTAGAGATTGGATCTTCAGAGGTCTGATTTTTGTTGATTTCTACAAGTTCATATTTGACATCATAAAGCTGACTTGTATTGTTTAAATATTTATTATCTGAGCCATCTTCAATTTTGTTAGGATTTAATACTTCTTGCATGCTGTTTACATTTTGTCTATGCCAATTATAATCAATATCATTCAACTCTTTCTTATTTTCTGAAGGTAGCGTTGTCCAATCATTATCATCACTTGAAGATTGAAATTTCAAGATCTCTAAATTTGTATCTGAACTAACATCTGAATATATTGAAGAACTGTAAGGTAATTGTGTGATATCACTGGTACTTGTCTATAAAAAATATATAACAATATTGTTAATTAGTGACTTGACATAAATTATATTTAGTAAACAATCAGCATAACAGCAAAATAATTCCAATATGTCTACGCAATTGTGAAAATAGGTAAATATTAAATATGCCAACTCAGAGTAAGAACAATAATTTCAATATTATATATATATAAAAATATTATATATATATATATATATATATATATATATATATATATATATATATATATAAAAAAAAAAAAAATTAAAGAGTTTAGAGAGGTTTTGTAAATTTTGTAAGTAGAACACACAAGTTTTTTTTTTTTAAAACAAATATGAAAGAGAAATATGGAAACCTTTTTGACAAGTTTTTAAGCTTTTTATATAAAAAAAGTAACTTGAAAACTTAAATAAAATTGATATTTAATACCAACAATTAGTCATCATAAAAAAACCTAGTTTCTATTTTTACAACTTGTTTCTATATTGCTATGGCAAAACCTTGTAAAAGCAATTGTTCAGCAAAGTTGTGGCTTTGAGAAAACAAAGTAACGTTTCAGCTGTTATTAGCGTCATACTTCAAAAATTGCAAAATAAAATCTAAATTTACAAAAAATGTTTCTTTTCTTTTGTATTTCAAAACAAAAGTTACTAATAAAAACTAAAATTAAAAACTTTTGTTAGCATTCTTTTTTTGTAATATATATATATATATATATATATTTTTTTTGTAGAATGAAATATAGGATGCATTAGTTTTATTTGTCATTAAACGTTTTGAGTTAAAAAAATTATTCATTGCTAATTGTAAATATGGATAAATGGCTAGCAAGCGATACAACAAGAAAATTAAGCAGCAATAGTTCTAAAAGTAATTCGAACGACGCAAATGAAATAAATAAAGAAATCACTGATTTGTCGATTATTGAACCTTTCATATCGTATCCTCAATGCAACAACACATTTTTTCCAGATCACTCTTCTTATATACAATGGAAGAAAAAACTAAAGACATTCGACTGGTTGACAGTTTCAATAAATGGTTGTTCTGTTTGAAGTCCGCAAATTATTTAGAGGCCGAAAATACTCAGGGATTAAAATTGGCTAGCGAGTGGATGCTTGGTATCATCAAAGAATATGGTGAAACAAAAGGAAAAAAACAGCAATCAACAAGAAAAAGCTTTTATGTCATAAACTATCAGCTGCACACCAAAAAGTTTGTAAAATTTTTTTCAGTCCAAAAATCAAGCCATAGAGATGTGTTGTTTGATATTATCCATCATATTTCTAATAAAATGCATACAAAGCTTGTAAACTATATATTACATAACAATACACTGTGCGACATAATGATAAGACACCCCAAAATGATTTATAAAACTCTACTATACATTTACATTTAAAAACTAATTTTCATTGTAAATGAAAGCAAAGGGTTTACAACACTAAACAACATTTTAACAAATTTATTTCAAACATAGCTCACATTTATTTAAAAAAAACCGTTTTTTCAGTGCAACAAAATTATAAGACAATTTTACAAAAAACATTTATTTGCAAACCGCAGTTGTGGGCAATAAAGAATATTTATTTGATGTAAACATCAGAGATGATTATTTAACTGTAAACTTTTGTGAACAGTCAAAAATTTAGTTTAGGTTTTTTTTTATTAAGTACAAAATAACTAATAATTATTAATGGGTTGTGCTGCACCGCTGAGCCCAGATGAGGAAAAGTGATCTCTAATTTATTGAAAATGGGTCACTCCGTTAGTTACATGGCTAGAGCTATTGGACGCAGCTAAACTATGATTAAAAAACTATTCCTCATGTGTATGGAATAAAAAAAAGTCCAGGATGTTCATCAACATTAAGTGACCATGATAGGCAAAGGTTGTTAAGACAAGCTTCGAATTCTTCATTAACTGCACTTCAAATTGCTGCAGAAACAGGCGTGATTGCTAATTTACATACAGTTCAGTGAGTTATTTATAATGCTTTTCACCTTTTTGTGCAAAAAATTTCAGCGAAAACCACCTTTGACAAAAAATCACATAAACAATCAAATAACTTTAAAAAGTGGCAATGAGTAGTATTTTCAGACAAAAAACGATTTTGTCTCAATGGGTCGAATAGATGGAATTATTATTTTCATGCTTTGCGTAAAGAACCAGTAAACAGCATTGATGTCAAATGGGTGGTGGTGGTAAAATGATTTGGTGTGCGATTGGGTATCATGATAAATCAAAAATTTTAAGAAGTGAAGCATATGTTATAGGTGGTAAAAATTTTGTTTTTCAGCAAGATAATGCATTCATACAGCTAAGATAGTAAAGGAAAATTTTAACAGCAGTAAAATTGAAACATTGAAGTGGCTAGCTAGATCTCCAGACCAGAACATTATTGAGAATGCTTGGGCACAGCTGTCACATATAGTGTTTGAAGGTGGTAAACAATGTAGTTCACTAGCTGACTTCAAATCATCCATCGCATCTGCATGGGACGCAATTTACATTTCGTACATAAAAAAGTTGTATGATTCTTTACCTTCTAGAATGATTGAAGTGATTCAAAAAAATGGTAAAAATAGCCACTATTGATTTTTTAAAATTGAGACGTCTTTTTTTATAAATGACAATTTATATGAATTTTTTCCAAAAGTGTCTTACAAATTTGTCGCACTAAATAAACAGTTTTTTTAAAATAAAATATGAGTTATGTTGAAAATAAATTTTTAAAAATGTTGTTTAGTCTTTAATCCTTTTGCTCTCTTTTACTATAAAAATTAGTTTTTAAATATAAATGTATAGTAGAGTTTTATAAATATTTTTGGGGTGTCTTATCATTATGTCGCGCAGTGTAGTGAAATAGGATTTATGATAAATCTCCCAAGATTAGCAAAAAATCTGTTCTTTTAATCTGCTTGCGAGTGAACATTCCAAAAATAAATATTGTTAATAGTAAATTTTTTGACCTTACAGAATTAATAAACACAGAAGCCTATTCTATAGCAAACTCTTTTTTAAGTGCTTTACATTGTCTATTTATAAGTGCTTTACATTGTCTTTTGACAATAATTTTTTACTACATAATTGGGTCTCTTTTGCTTGTGATGGTGCTTCTAATATGCTTTTCAAAATAGCAGTTGTGGCTCGTTTTCTTTTGAATCAGTTTCCCAATTTAATTTTATGGCATTGTAGTAATCATCGTTTAGATTTAGCAGTAAATGATGTTGTGCAAAACATTTTACCAATTTGTCACATGAAATTTTTTTTTGATAAGTTGTATTCCATTTACAGTGCATCTCCTAAAAACAAAAAGAAACTGTAAATTGTTGTGATGACTTGAAGTGTAAAATTAAATTCCATTGGACAAATTCTAGGTACTAGATGGGTGCCGTTTAGTGCACAACCTGTAATGGCTGTTTGGAATAACTATGCAGCATTGTATCAACACTTTAATGAATCTTCATTGGATCTAAAATGTTGGAAGATGGAAATGGAAGAGTAAGAGCCCAAATTGTGTGACATCAATTTTGTACTAAACATGGGACTAATGCTAGATGCTTTAATAGAACTAGAACATCTTTCTAAAAAGTAACAAGATAGATTACTTTACCCGAGGATTTACAAGATAGATTCTTTACCCGAGGCACATCAGTTTATTACCTTAAAATACCATGTATTTCAATCAATGAGAAATAATTCTATTGAACATAATTTGCAAACACAGCTTGCAGCAGAAATGTTTGAATTTAAAGACATCAAATTGCAGATAGGTAAAGTTTCAAAAATTAATCTATTTAGTAAACTAAGTAAAAATCTTGATTCTAGAATGTTTACAATAGAGCTGCACATAAATCGTTACAAGACAAAGAAAATGATCCAAACAAAGAAAAAATGGTTTGCAGAATAAGATCTATCCTTTGGAGACTGACATTAGACAATTAGCAAAAACTTTCAAAACTCAATATTTGTGAAAGTACAGCAGTGAAAGGGTTTCGTGAGTATTTTGCCACTGGTAACAATAATAAAATTCCTAATAATATTCAGCCTCTGAGCATTGCTATAAATACCTTGATTGTTTCTACAGCTGAATGGGGCTTCTAACTTTTTCTACTATGAATAAAACCTTGTCTTTTTTTCAAAATTCTTTGCTTATAAAAAACAAGTTTAATTTTTATTTCATGAGTAGGTCCACCAGTTATTAGTTTTGATCCAAAGGATTATGTTATAAAGTGGTTTGGAAACAGACAGCGTGATGCTAATTTCAGAAATTGTGAAGCCCAACATTAAATTCCGTCAATGAAAATAAAAGCATTTTGGAAGATATTTCGCTTAACTTCAAATATTGGTACACATAAATGAAATTTACATTAAAATAAAAGTTTTTAAACATGAGGAAATTAATAAGTATGCAAATTGGCTAAAAGACAAATCTAACAAATTAACATTTTTTATACTTACCTAAAAACTTAGCACAAAAATAACAGACACTCAATGGTCAATGACTGCCTGTTACTTTGACTTTCCAAAATATATTATATTTTGGAAGGTTAATAATAAATTGTTGCCAGTCAGGGTTGACCAGGTAAAAAAATCTGAGTTTTAAAAAAAAATTCTCACTAACAACTACAACGTGTTTTGAAATTACTAAATTAATTCTAAATTAAAACTCATTAATTCATCTAAAATAATATTTTATTGTTTTGATGTTTTAAGTTTTTGCAGATCGAATAATGCAATTCACTTTTAATTCACTTCATTGATGGATATTATTTATGACATAAGCTATATCACATCTTTTGTTTCACTTCACAATACAATCACTAGTTGCCTTTTATATACTGTAAAACCACCTTGTTCAGTCACTTAAGCTTAAACATTCATATCTCAGGCATAAACATTTTTTCTAATTTTTTTCTTCTGAATCGAACTGAAAAATATCTTTAATTTAAACTGTAAAAATAAAATAAAAAAAATAAAAAATAGCATTCAATATTTTATTTTAAATAAGAACAGCTAGCTTAACTGAACATTCAATACTATCTTACAAGTCTTAAATTTAAAATTTTTTGGTTTTAAGTAACAACTTGGATAAAAAAAATATTATTAAAAAACAAAAAACCAATTATTTATTTAGATGACTCTTTAAACATACTAATGTTAAACTTTATCATTCCTTTCAGAGTTTGCTTATTTGAAATTTTGATACCCAAGATTTTGAATTTTTTTTTTTTGCAAACTAATTACTCCAGCATTAACTTTAATATTTATTTTTGTAATTGGTTTGCTTGCATTTTTCACAAACAACATTTCACAATATTTTTGTTAACTGCGGATTTAATCGTTTAGTGACACATTGTACATGCTCATAAGTGATCGAAGTTATAGTATTTCACTGATTTTGAAGAAAAAAAATACTTAATATTTGAAAATCTTTTTTTATTTCAAATATAGTTAACTTGGTGACTCTTAAAAATACTAGTGCTAGTAATATAATTTCAAAACTTTTATTATTCATAATTTTAAGTATGCATAATTTTAAAATTTTTGTTTTGCAAACAAATTATATCAGCCGATTTTAAATAAAATTTATCATTTTTTTAGTTGATTCTTATGGGCGAAGTGACAAAAATTATTATTGAAAAAAAAAAGTTTGTAAAAACTTAAGTACACATTCATTTTTGCTTTTTTTCTTGAATGACCCAAGTTAAATGGCAACCGACATAATGAATTTATGGTACTTGATTAAAGTTCTTATTTTATCACTATTGTCTGTTGTTAATTAAAATTCTTTTCTTTGAACTGTTGTTGTTTTTTGACTCATTTACTTTTAATTTTTTTTGTTAAATCTTTTTAAAAAACCTCTAAAAAATATGTAATATCATTTGTGAAATTTTTTTTATGAATGAACATTATTAACTTGTTTAGCTACTTTAATAAACTTTAATTATCATTAGAGCATTTTTTCTATTGAGTTGTCGAGAAAATGATTAGCATCAGTAATTTTTATTGTGGAATGTTATAAAATAGATGAACCCAGAATTTTTTGGGGATACCATTTTTTTTTTTCAGTGACAAGAGGAAGAAATAGATGTTCTTCTAATAATTTTCCCTCCCCTCAGTTAAAACCAAAGCTGCTACTATTATTTTTAAATATCACTTTTTTTAAGTTTGACTTCATTTTTTTATTACCCAATTTTTTTATTACTGTGTTCACCTTTATTTTTTTATTATAGGAAGATAAATTGTTGATTTAAAATAGCATCTTGTTGTAAAGGCCTTTTTCTTTGAATACATTATTTAGCAGTGGACATTTTGTCTTGTAAAAACTATTTTATTTAATATTTTTATAAACTTCCAAGTTTCAAATACTAGACTACTTGTAAATATTTATTGAAAATTGTTTAAAGTATTTTGAACATTAAGTAAAAATATTTTATTAATTTTAATTTTAGTAGTTACTAAATGTTTAAAATACTTAAAATAATTTTTAATCTATAATTACAAACAGCATTATCAAAATTAAAATAATAGTAATTACGCTTATTAAATGCCTAATATACATTATATTAAACTTTAAAACGCTTACCTCTTGTTTGTCTATTATTCGCCTCATAGTTGAATAGTTATTTTCTTCAAATAATATAATATATTTATATAGACAATAACTTTTCAAATATATAATCTCTCTCCTACTGAGAGTGATTCTCAAGCTAATAAATTTATAGTGTCTTGAAAATTGCTTCTTATATTAATGCATTAGTTATCCAACTTACCCAAAAGCAAGCTTTAAATCAAAAAATATTTTGGATTTTTTAATTACTAATGATAAAAAAAAAAAGTTTATTGTTCACTCATTCCCTTTAGATGATGCAAAACAAGGTCATCATTTATTAAAATTCAAGTATATACTAAAAGAATCTGATAATAAACTTAAGAAGCCTATAAAATTGTATCATAAAGTTATTTTCAAAATATATTGACAACCTCGATTGGGTTATTTTCAAGTATATTGTTACAAGTTATTTTTAAAGTATATTGACAAGTATAGTTACAAGTTATTTTCAAAGTATATTTCAAGTATATTTGTTAAGTATAGTCACAAGTTATTTTCAAAGTATATTGACAACCTCGATTGGGTTTAGAAATTTTACAACAAATTGAACACTTTATTTTGAAAACGTGACAAGTCACAAAATTAAAATTTTACAGGAGAGTGAAAAATGTTTCTCCTGTAAAAAATTGTATCAAAATTTTTTTGTAGCTTATATAAAGTAATAAGTGTTTACATCTTACATTTTAAATCAGAAAATTTTTTTTATCCAAATCATCAACTTTTCCTAAAAAAAATTATCATTTTCAAATAACCTCACTTTTAAAAAAAGTGTGACTCGTCATGTTTTTGAAATACAATTAATCAATGAAGCATGAATTGTTTCTGTTTCATTACAATTATGCGTCACAAGAATATATTCCAGTAATTAAAAACTCAAAAACTAATAATAATAATAAAAAAGTGGATGTCTTCTGCTCTAAAATCAAAGAGTAAGTTAAAAAATAAAATATGGCTTAAAAACAAATCGACAAATTGGAAACATGAATCAAACAAAACTCAATACAATTATTAAAAGATTGAAATCAGAAACAAAATAAAGGAAAACATTAAGTCATTTGAGAGGGATATTGTTAACAATTGTAAAATAAATCCGAAGTTAGACTCCTTACTCCACCTTAGACTCCTGTATTTTGTTAGATGCAGTGTTTTTCCTTATGCACTTCCAAAATGTCATGCCTGGTTTTCTCAAAGTACTGTTGCAGGAAGTAGCTCCTTTTAACTACTCCAGGTCAGGTCAGGATAATCGAGATCAATCTTGCTACTGGTATCACGTAACCTAGTACCACCTGCCACAAGCCCTGCTGCCTTGCAGAGTGTGCTCTTCTTATGCAAAGGCTAGGAGAAATAAACTCCGACTAAAAATTCCCCTGCCTTGGGGCTCTTGGTTGAGTAAAGGTTAGAGATGGTGTCTCGATGAAAACACTCATCTTGGGCAGATGTTAACTGCATCCAGCAAAACATCCCCTGCCTTGGGGCTCTTGGTTGAGTAAAGGCTAGAGATGGTGTCTCGATAAAAATACTCATCTTGGGCAGATGTTAACTGCATCCTGCTACTGTCTTGTAGAAGGCCTCCTAGGCAAAGACTTTAGGGGTAAGCAGAAAAGTTCTGCTAACCAGCCTCGAACCCCTTCTTCATCTATTAGGCTGGCGTAGAT
The DNA here is from genome assembly GCF_022113875.1 of Hydra vulgaris. Taxonomy (NCBI): domain Eukaryota; kingdom Metazoa; phylum Cnidaria; class Hydrozoa; order Anthoathecata; family Hydridae; genus Hydra; species Hydra vulgaris. Next base: position 48,407,650 of record NC_061158.1, on the reverse strand, counting down.
GTAACCTGTGTTACATTGTTTCCTGCCTAGGATGATGAATGCTGGATCTCCATGACTCTACTCATAGAATTTTGCTTATGCCTCCTTGATAATGGCTATGCAACTCTTCCTGTTATCTCCATATGAGGGTACAGCTCTAAAACTCAGTTTAATGGTTCTGAGGCCGGCTGGTAGTAAGGTTTCCCGAACTCTGTGGTAGCTCTCAGAGAGGCTGATTCCATCAACAGCTGCAAAATATCAGAGTATTAACAGTGCCATGTTGCGCATGGATGGTGTCCCTGTTAATGCTTTTGGTGTACATTGTCAAGGCCACATAAGGAGCCCTATGTCACGGCTTAGGGTTAATTAACAGGACTGAGACAACTGCATAGCTCATTGATTAGGAGGCTGTGCTCTATCTATGAATGAGTCAAGTTCTCATTAAACCCAAATCATGACCAAAGTAACCAAAAATTTAAAACCTAAAAAACCATCCCCACCACCTAAATATTTTAATATATCTTTTACAAATATTCGCGGTCTACGAAGCAACTTTCCATCAGTTGAGTCTTACCTCCTGCAAAATTCACCAGACTTGCTTGCACTCAGTGAAACAAATTTAAGTTCTGCAATTCCTTCTTCAGATGTCAGTGCTGATGGGTACTATCCTTTGATTCGTAAAGACTCTAATAGTCACATGCTAGGTTTAGGGGTATACATACGCATTAATTCCCCTATTTGTCGTGAAATCAGGTTCGAATCCTTTGACCATTCTTTTATGTGCTTTCGCCTAGCACCTCTTCACTCTATCACCTTTCTCTTTGTTCTTTATCGTTCTCCTTCTTCCCATGATTGCACTCTTTTAGATGTTATCTCTGATCAAATTGACCATGCCCTCTCTCTTTACCCCTCTGCCAATATTGTTGTTGTTGGTGATTTTAATGTCCATCACACTGAATGACTTGGCTCTAACACCACTGATCCTGCTGGCACTAAAGCCTTTAACTTCTGCGTTTCTCAATCTCTTACTCAGATAGTTAACTTTGTGACTCGTTTTCCTGACAACCCTAATCATTTGCCTTCACTCCTTGACTTATGTCTTGTCTCTGACCCTAGCTTATGTTCAGTTTCTCCCTTTTCTCCCTTAGGTGGTTCTGACCATGCAATGATCTCTATAAATCTTTCTTCTCGTACTTCTTTTTTGGGCTCACCTTATCATCGCACCACCTACTACTACCCTAAAGCTGACTGGGATTCTTTTTGTGATTTTCTTCGTGATGGTCCTTGGGCTGATGTTTTTTCTCTCTCAGCTGACAAATGTGCCTCCTACGTAACCTCCTGGATTCAGGCTGGAATGGAAGCTTTTATTCCTTCTCGTCGGTTTCAAGTCAAGCCTCATTCTACTCCATGGTTTTCTCCTTCTTGTGCGGCTGCTATATCCAATCGTAACCATTTTTTTCATCTTTTTCAAAAGAACAACTCTCTTGAGAACAAACGGCTATTTATTATTGCAAGAAATCGATGTAAAAAGGTTCTTTCTGATGCTAAACTCCATTATTCTCAGTTCACTAAATCTCGCATCTTATCGCAGAAGTTAGGCTCTAAAGACTTTTGGAAAATCTTCAACAGCATTGTTAACAAGGGTAGATCTAACATTCCATCTCTCATTCATGGGACTGATCTTGTTACCTCTCCCAGGGATAAGGCAGAACTGTTTGCAAAGAACTTTTCTTCTAATTCCACTCTTGAATCTTATGGACATTCTCTTCCTTCCATTCCAGTCAAACAGGTTGACCCATTGTTAGACATTCAAATCACTCCGGCTTCTGTTGCTAAAGTCATATCTCAATTAAACTCGTCTACAGCTTGTGGTCCAGACAACATTCCTGTCACAGTCTTGCAGAATTGTTCTCCAGAACTTTCTTCAATTCTCTCTAAACTATTTAACAAGTGTTTGACTGAGTCTTGTTTTCCTGCTTGTTGGAAAATGGCATCTGTGGTTCCAATATTCAAAAACTCTGGAGAAAATTCTGACCCCTCCAATTATCGTCCGATCAGTCTTCTTTCTGTTATTAGCAAGGTCTTTGAGTCTTTAATCAACAAATTCCTCACATCTCATCTTGAGTCAAATAAACTGCTGTCAGACAATCAATACGATTTTCGATCCTCTCGCTCTACGGCCAACTTGCTAACTGCTGTAACTGAAAGATTTTATCGTGCATTAGATGGAGGCGGTGAGGCTAGGGCTATTGCTCTCGACATATCTAAAGCTTTCGACAAAGTTTGGCATGCTGGTCTTCTCCATAAGCTTGCTTCATATGGTGTTTCTGGGAAAGTTTTTGAGATTATCAAATCATTTCTTTCTGACCGGTTTATTAAAGTCATCCTTGAAGGCCAACACTCTTCTTTATTTCCAGTAACTTCTGGGGTTCCCCAAGGTTCCATCCTGGGCCCTGTTTTGTTTCTTATTTACATAAACGATCTTCCTGACAACCTTTCATCTAAAGTAGCTCTTTTTGCTGATGACTCAACTTTATACTCTTGTCTTGACAAAAAGTCTTCTCTTTTCGATCGCCTAGAACAAGCAGCTGATCTTGAATCTGATCTCACTTCAGTAATAGATTGGGGTTCACAGTGGCTTGTGAATTTCAACTCTAAAAAAACCCAATTGCTTACTGCAAACAACTACCGTAATATGGTCAACATTCCTATATTAATGAATGGCAATCCTCTTACTGAGTCGTCCTCTTTACGTCTTCTTGGATTATCGCTTACTACTGACCTTTCATGGAAACCATATATACAATCGATTGCTAAATTAGCTTCTGCTAAGGTTGCTTCTCTTTATCGTGCTCGCCATTTCCTTACTTCTGATTCCATTCTCTACCTCTACAAATCTCTTATTCGTCCCTGTATGGAATACTGTTGTCATATTTGGGCTGGTTCTTCTAACGATTCACTTTCTCTTCTTGACAAGGTCCAAAAACGCATTGTAAATGTTGTTGGACCTGGACTATCTGCTAAGCTTGAACCTCTTTCCCATCGTCGTAAAGTTGCATCTCTTTCTCTTTTCTACAGATACTATCATGGTCACTGCTCAAAGGAGTTATCATCTTTAGTTCCATCAACTAAAATTCATTCTCGTTTTACTCGTCATTCAGCTAAGTCTCATTCGTTTTCTGTATCTGTCCCTGCATGCTCTAAAAACTTTTATTCATCTAGTTTTTTTCCCCGCACTTCAATCCTTTGGAACTCTCTCCCATCTTCATGTTTTCCTGACTCATACAACCTTCAACTTTTTAAGTCTTCTGTCAACCGTTTCCTTGCTCTATAACTCTGTTCTTTTTTTTTCCTAGTAACTCCCAACTTAATAGTGGTTGCTTGCAGCCTTGTTGGGAGTGAATGCAAATAAAAAAAAAAAAAAAAAAAAAGTTACTTCATTCATATATTAATGAGAAAAAATTGGTAAAAAACCAAATTACATCGATCAAGAAAAGTGACAAAAAAATTGTCACTGATCAAATGGCTATTGCTGAAGAATTTAATAAATATTTCCATTGTGTATATGTAGAAGATAAAGATGTAAACAAAAATATTGCTAACTTTGATAAAGTTTGGCATGCTGGTCTTCTCCATAAGCTTTCTTCTTATGGTGTAGCTGGTAACGTCTTTAAGATTATTGAGTCCTTTCTTTCCAATCGTAGTATAAAAGTTGTCCTCGATGGACAACACTCTTCTTCACATCCTGTAACTTCAGGGGTTCCTCAAGGTTCAATCCTTGGCCCTATACTCTTTTTAATTTACATTAACGATCTTCCAGATATTCTCACATCTAAGGTGGCATTATTCGCTGACGACACTACCATTTACTCTTGTCATGATAAGAAGCCTACACTCTCTGATTGCTTGGAGGGGGTATCTGAGCTTGAAAAGGATCTCACTTCTGCTACAGCATGGGGCTCACAGTGGCTGGTGAACTTTAATTCAGATAAAACTCAATTTTATTCGGCCAATCGTTATCGTAATAATTTAGATCTTCCTATATTTATGAATGGTAATGTACTAGATGAGTCATCTACCATTCATCTTCTAGGATTAACTCTTACTTCTGATCTTTCTTTTAAACCGTATATCAAATCCATTGCAAAATTAGCATCTGCTAAGGTTGCATCTCTTTATCGAGCTCGACACTTTCTTACTCCAGATTCTATTCTCTATCTCTATAAATCTCAAATCCGTCCCTGTATGGAATACTGTTGCCACATCTGGGGCGGATCTTCTAATGATGCTCTTTCTCTTTTAGACAAGGTGCAAAAACGAATTGTAAACATAGTTGGACCTGCTCTGGCAGCCAATCTCTAACCTTTGTCACATCGTCGTAATGTTGCTTCTCTTTCTCTTTTCTACAAATACTATAATGGGCACTGCTCTAAAGAGCTAGCGTCCCTTGTGCCATCTACTAAAATTCATTCTTGTGTTACTCGCCATTCAATTAAGTCTCATCCTTTTTCTGTGACTGTTCCTAAGTGCTTCAAAAACTCTTATTCTTCTAGTTTTTTTCCTCGAACATAAGTTCTTTGGAATTCGCTTCCTTCATCTTGCTTTCCTGATTCATATAATTTGCAATCTTTTAAGTCATCAGTCAATCGTTATCTTGCTCTACAGATTTAGTCTTTTCTCTTCCAGTAACTTCCAACTCTTATAGTGGTTGCTTGCAGCCTTGTTGGAAGTGAAGATGTTAAAAAAAAAAAAAAAACTGTCAATTAAACACAATATTAGAAGCTGTCAAGATAACACAAAATGATATAGAAAGAAGATTGAAGGCTCTTGATATATCAAAATCAATTGGAGTTGATTTAATACATCCTTTTGTTCTAAAACAATGCAGTTCATCAATTTCACATCCTCTTTACTTAATATTTTAAAAATCTACAGAAGATGGTACTGTACCTGATATTTGGAAGAAGGCTAATATAACGGCTATATTTAAACAAGGGAATAAGTTAAACCAACAAATTACAGACCAGTTTCTCTGACGTCAATACCATGTAAAATATTACAAAGAATAATTGCTGATAATATAATCAAGCATTTAATAACAAACAAGCTATTAGCAAAGGAACAGCATGGTTTTTTGAAAGGTAAGAGCTGCACAACAAATTTACTAGAATTACTTGACACCTTAACAAGGGCATTATTAAACAGTAATCCAATTGATGTTTTGTACACCAACTTTTGAAAAGCATCTGACAGAGTATCACATATAATTATGTGCTAAGGTTTATGCTTCTGGTATTGTTGATATGTCTCTTAAATGGATTGAATCATTCTTATCGAATAGAAAACAGCAACTAGTGATGGGAAAATGCAAGGCAAATTGGGTTGATATGTTAAGTGGAGTACCACAGGGTTCTGTACTTGGCCCACTCCTTTTCTTGATATTCATAAACAATTTATCAAGCAGACTTCTTAATAAATATTGTTTGTATGCCAATGAAAATAAAATAATCGTTCCTATTTATGCCAAGGTTGATTCAAAATCATTTAAAAATGGTATTAAAAAAATTTATGCATTTTGGTGCAAGTAATATAAGATATTCTTATTTCATGAAAAATGATAGTAAACTTGAAGAAATTAAAAAATCTCTCTCGAAAAGGATTTAGGCATTTATATTATATATCTGAGGATTTGAAATGGGAAAGACAAGTAAGGAATGCTGCCAGTAAAGCAAACAATATGTTTGCAATATTAAACAATATTGCAATATTAAACAATATAATATACTTCATGAAAATGCCTTATTGCACGTACATTAGACCTTATTTGGAGTTTGCGATTTAAATTAGGAATCCCTATTATAAAAAAAATATCAAAGAACTTGAAAAAGTTCAAAGAAGAGCAACTAAATTGATACCAGAGTTAAGACATCTGGAATATAATCAAAGACTAAAAATATTAGATTTATTAACTTTAGAAGTTCGAAGACTAAGAGGTCCCTTATACGACAATATAAATAATATAAAGACTTTGAATCTATTGATAAGAAGAAAGTTCAGATACAAATACATTCAATCAATACACCAGGTCCAGCATCCAATATTAGAGGTTATAAACATCGTGTTGAATCTGAGTTTGTGAAAAACTGTTTAAGTAGATAACACTTCTTTACAAACAGGGTTGTCTTTGGATGGAATAATTAACCGGAATTGGTATCGGAATCTACATCAGTCAGAGTTTCAATCTAGACTTAAACTGGTTGACTAGCAGATAATACTGTACAAGAGAAACAGGTTGCAGTTAAATTTCTAGACAGCAATTGCTGGCTGTCATAGATATTGCCTGGCGCTCTATCTCAACAGCATTTTAATTATTATTATTTATAGAAAAAGCATTTAATAAATGTATTTACAATGATTTTAATTTTAATTTCAATTTAAATATTAGCAATTTTGTTCATTTAATTTTTACTAAAGCTTAATAACTTTTACAGCGCTTCAAGGAGCCTTTTAAATAGAAGAGATAACTACAGTAAACTTAATGATTCAAAAAATAGATTTAAAAAACTTGCGAACATTAAACAAATAACTTTTACTACAAATTTTTTTTTAATTAAAGATAATGAATTATAAAATAACTAAAACTTAAAAAAACTTAAAATATAAAAACACTTTATAAAGTTAAAAGTTATGGTAATCGTTTGTTTAATTATTATCATAGTTGAAAAAAATATGAAGAGAAGCAAAATTTCCAAAAAAATTTTTTGTTTTTTTTGTTTTTCTAAAATAAGTTAAAAATCAAAAGTTCATTCATTAAAAAATTAAATTTGTGCAATTAAGATAAAGTTATTAGGAAATTTTTTCTTTTATTAAAAACTTATAACTGCTAACAAGTTAAAGTTAACTTTTAAGGTAATTCCATGTCAAATCAGCAGGCTTATGTCACCCCATGTTTTGGATTTTGCTAATTTTTTCTATGTTATAGGGTTTATGAAAATTAGGAAAATCTGAAATTTGGAACCTTTAACTCCTTACAGTTCTTGAGATATTCAGGATTCAATTTTCTCAATTATGCTGACTCAGCATTATTTGCAAAATACTTATTTATTGTTAAATAGCAATATTATATGATAAAATGAGGTATCATCCTAAAACTTTGTACATAGACAATCATCCACATGTCAGATACAAATTTCAAATTTTTTTGACCACCTTAATTACATGTAAATTAGATAATAAAGGCATATATTTTGGGGTATTTTAACCGTCAAAATGGTGATGTCACCTTGATTTTTTTTTTTTGAGGCATTGTTATAACTTACAATAAAGGTATTAAACATCACTATTAATAAAAAAAATATTACTGTATTTTTTGACTTTTCTAAATACAGCCTTTAAAAAAAGTTATTTATATTTTTCATTTTCAAAAAAAGTTATTTATATTTTTCATTTTAAATTTTTTTCCAAAATTGAAAATTTTGTTTTGTTAAAAATTTTTCTTTTTAGTTTTTTGAGCAATAATAGGAAATAAAAAATTTATTTATTGAACCTCATTTTTTATAAAGGACTAACATTTTTATGTTGATCCTTTACAAAAAATGTAAGGTATAAAAACATTACTATGCTCTAATCCAAATCCATTCATAAAAGACATTTTTTGTAAAAGGCTATATTTATAAAAGAATTTTTTTTTTCTTTTATAAATAAAATCTTTTTTTTCCTCATAACTATATTATTGCTTATGATTTCATGTTGTAAATATTAGTTTCCTGTTCCTATGCAGGATTTTTATATTTCAAGGGTTAAATTAAGTGATTGTGAAATTAAAAATCTGGAAAATATCTGATCTTCAAAATCTTAGTTAATACAAAACCGTATTCTTTATTTTTAAGGGGCAAATCAACTTAAATTTGTTAGCAAAAAAGTTATAAAAAATAAAATAATAAACTTATGACTACAAAAGTAATAACACTCTAGTAACTAACTGCATTATAAAAGTAATAACACTATAATAGTGTTACTACTTTTATAAGGCACTTATAACTTTTATAATTCATTCTTAGTTCAAACAACATAAGTAATCCTAAATTTTAATTGAAGTAGAAAAGCATCTAGAAAAATAAAGTGGATATTCAAATAATATTTAAAACTTATAAGGAACTTAACTTTATAAAAAGTTTAGCATTATGAAAAATGTTACTAATGATCCATAAAAACGTGCGTTAATTTTAAAATCGAACAATAAAAACTTTTCAAACTGCATTTGAAAGAAATTTTTAGAAATGCTGTAATTTATTTAAAAAAATGTAAGTGGAAAAAAAAACATAAAAGACAATTTTGATATTATTTTGATGATTAGAATGATTCAAATAGTTATTAAATAAACTAAAGAAATAATAAGACAAATAAATGCTTTTTTCAGAAGAAAATATAAATCTTTTTACAAATTTAAAATTTAATTATTTTAAAAACTAATAAATATACTTAGATGTTTTTTACAATGATGCTTAGTTAATATTAGTTTTTAGAAATAATTGTCTCTTTTTTTTTTAAGGAAATATGAAGATATTGCTATCAATATCCTTAACTCTTAAAATACAAGATATTCCTGCTGTACCTTGGTGGAAATTAGCAATTAATTAACATTGGCTAACTCATGGTAACTCATGGCAAGATACAGATAGAACTACACTGATCAATCAAAAAATTAATATTGAAGATGTTATTGACAATAAAATGGATAAACTAACATCTCATGCATTTATAGCTAAAGGTCAGGCCAAGTACCTTAAAGACTGTAAAGAGTTATTAAATCACAATAAGTGTATACTATAAGGTTACCTTACAGAGAACTTTCAATTTATTGTTCAGGATGAGGCGAAAGTTACCACTGGAATAAACCAAAATGTACACTTCATCCTATTATTAAACCCTATTATAATAAATAAAATGATAATCTGATATCTAAGTCATTTTGCTTACTTTCTGATGACGTTGAGCATGATGTATATTTTGTATATAAAATACAACAGCTCATCAATTACATTAAAGCAAATATTCTTTAAATTAATAATATTAAATACTCCACTGATGGATGTGCACAATATAAAAACTTCAAAAACTTTATTAATTTTTGCCATCACAAAGAAGACTTTGATGTTGATGCTTAATTGTTGTTGTTTTTTTTGCAACAAGCCATGAGTAAAATGAATAACTGCACAAGCCAGTTTAAAAAAGACAGTGATTGGACAGATTTTAGACGTAAATATGTTTGAATTTTGTGTAACCAGTATAAAAAACATTTAATTCATTTTGGTTTAAAAACAGAAATAAATGAAGTTCAATCATCATTACAACTGAGGTTTGCTATGAGAAGAATCTTGCCAAGAACAAGATGCTTTCACCATCTTATACCAATTAATAAATATATAATTTCTTTTAAAAGGATGAGTCAACAAACTAATGTTCAGACATTTAACTGTGCAGATACAAAACAAGCTGGTTGTGCAGCAGGTTATTTATAATCATATGGATTATGTAGCTTGCAAGTATGACAACTTTTGGTGGATTGGAATTAAAACCTAAAAAAATGAAAGAGTAGATTATAAAATTCAATTTATGCATCAACATGGTCCCAGCCTAAGTTTTTCTTGGCCTGCACGTGAAGATATATGTTGGGTCCTGTCAAATCATGCTTTATGTACCATTGATCCGTCATCTACAACAAATGGTTGCATATATAAAATTTCAGAAACTGAGTTAGAAAAAATTATTGAACAAAATAATAAAGCGTTATAGAAAAAATCTCCAATACATTATTTTTATATTTGTATGTTACTTTTTCAAATATAGTTAAGGTATAACTTTGTTTGAGTATGTTTAATTGTATGTGTAATTGGCACAATTTGTCTACTCATAAAAATTATCCTAGTCACTTTATGTTTTGAACAAAAAATAAAAAGGAAGGGGGGGGGGAGGCTGGTAAAATGCTTAATTGAAATCCCCTCTTCCCTTTAAACCATGAGCCCTTCTCAGGTACAATAAAAAAAATAAAATAAAAATAAAATAAAGATTTACTAAAAAGGCTGTATTTAAAAAAGTCAAAAAATGCATAGACAAAAGATCTTGGTAGACAAAAGACACCTTTCACATGACTTTTACAAAAAAAATGATAAAGGGAATCCTAGTCAGCTTTAAGACAGAAGCAAGAAGTCTAATGATAGGGTATAATATAGTGCGATATGACAAATGTGTGATAGCAAAATGGTGTTATGATAAGGATATGATACAGCAAGACATCTATTCTTAGGGTAAAAATTCAAGAAAATTTTTTTTGTATTCTTGATATATATATTATGTTAATACTTGATTTTTAATGACAAACTTTTATTATCAAATATTAAAAATGTTATTTACAAAAATACAATATATACAACAAACACAATATTCTATACACCCATTATAATTCAATATACTTTTTATAAATTATTTGTATACCTTTTCTATTGTTAGATCTTCTAGCTTCTTATTTAAATCTTGTTTTTCTGATTCACTCAAAGCTTGAAGCACAAACCACTAAAAAGGAATAAAAAAAAAAATGCAAGATTTTATTAACAAAATCATGTTCATCATGATGCTTGTAATTTTCATGAATAGCAGGAAAACTAGATATTTTCTTTCAGCTATGGAAAAAATTCTTTAAAAAACCTCATTCTCGCAATTATACAAAGATTATATAAAAGTTATTATAAAAATAACATAATTTATAAATTTTATATTAATAAATATAATAGTAATAAAGTTTATTATTATTAAATTTAATAATATAAAATTTATAATTTATATTATTACTCAAATTGAAAACTGGCTTTAATAATTATAAAATCAATAATAAACAATATAAAATTGTTAAAAACAATTAAAACTTTGCAAGTTTTAAGGTGTTCAAACTTCAAAACTTGCAAATTGACAAAATAAAAAGATTTTAAAATCAAAAAGCAAAGTTTATAAAAAGTTTATTTATGAATTACTAGAAACCCAATAATTTTTTTAAATACCAAGTTTTAAACTTGTTTTTTTTAAAAAAATCTTGTCTTGTTAAAAAAACCTTGTCTTGTTATCCTTGTTCTTGGGTATGACAATTATTGAGATAATACTATTGAACCTGAGTTAAGCAGAGTTTTCAATTTATCATTCCATAAAAAATAAGATCTTCAAAAACAAAGTTTAGGTAGGGCAATTCCATGTGAAAACATCAACCGTATGCAACCATAAATCTCAGATTTTTCTGATTTTTACACCACTCAAAGATTTTAATTAAGTTATGAACATTCCCAAAATTATATCCTCTAATTCCAAACAATTTTAAAGATAGGACTATTCAAACTTTTACCTTAATCAACAAAAATCCACCATTTTAAAAAATGGTTTTGGTTTTTGTTTCTTTTTTATGTGCCATGGAAAGCTGAAAATGCGTACACTTACATATTTTGAGGCAAAGAATCCAATAAAATAATTTAAAATATATAAAAATAAATATAACAACTGTAATTTTGATCTTTATTGCAATTTTATTAAGGCAAGTTAAATTAAAAAATGCTGATGTAGATTAATTTTTTTTAGATGTTGTCCTGAATCGTTTAGTTTTTAGAAAGAATTGAAGAGTGGTTTTTTCTTAAACAGAAAAAAAAAAAACAGTCAAATTTATATAAATTTGTTACTTATAAAATAGGAATTATGAAAAGTTAAAGGAAAAAAAGGTTGTACTCTTAAGTGCTTAATACACAGAAATTTATGTTTAATAATTTTTGGAAAACTTTCTGACCCACCCTGAGCTTATTAAGACTTCCCAGATTTATTAAATTTTACTCAGGGATGTGGAGTTGCAAAAAGGACTCCAGTTTGAAAGTCACAAAAAGATTACTTCTTCCTAGTTTTTAGTATCCTGGAGCTCTAAAATTATAAAAAAGCTTTTGGACTACTAATAGGAAAAAAATGAAAACTTTTATTTTTCGAACCCAGAGTTCTAAGGTATAATGGCGGCAAGCACTGCAGGACTTCGAGCTTAAAAACAATAAGTTCTAAGTCAATAAATCTTATGAATTTTTTTCTTTTTGCAGATCATAAGTCAACCAACATGTTTAGAGCTTCTGGACACCAGAGGTCAGGAAAAAATAGAGATATAAAGTGGGAGTCCCTAATTTGTGCATCCCTAATTTTACTTGTTATGAATAAAGAAACTCAAAAATTAAAAAATAAAATCATTTTTAATTATTATTTTCTAATTTTTGAGACCGGTTTGGGTGTTAAAAATTAGAAATAATAAACTCACTTATAGAAATAAAAATAAAAATTCCTACCCTCCTGTTTATTAATACCCTCCTTTCTCCCCTTCCTTTTCCTTCCTTATCTCTCTTCATTTATTACAACTCTAAATACAATTGAAAAAGAGAGCACAAAATTAGAAACATCATCTCCTGAATTACCAATAACACGTACCACTATTGCTGTATGTTGCAGGGTTGGCAAAAACCCGGGTTTTTAAGCAAAAACCCAACCCAACTGGGTTTTTGGGTGGGTTATTGGGTTTTTACTGAAGTTGCGTACAAATCTTTAGTAACAAAATTTGATAAATTTATAGTTATTTAAAAGTTATTTTTCATTTTTTAAAGTTATATTTTCTTATACAAAAGCTTAAATTATAACCAGATAGCATTTTTTTCTAAAATAAATTTATTGTTAAACTGAGTTATCTTTTTAGTCAAATTTAAAATAGAATTGAATTATATGTCTTTATTCGACATTAACATGTCAAAGTATAAGTTAGAGGTAAGAAATTAGGCTAGTGGGTAGAATGAAGAGAGCATAAGAGATATACAATAATAAAATAAATAAAATTTATTTTAGAAAAAAAGTAGTAAGAGTTAAGATCCATTTTGACAAATTCAGAAGTAAGAAAAAAGGAAACGCAAAGAATTCCCCAAAAGTATTTAGCAATACATCAGTTTTAGAGTCAAGACCATCTACAACTGCAGCATAAAAAAAGTCTAACCAGTCAGAAGATAATGATCAAGATTACTTAAGCTTTATTAGTAAATCTTTGTCAATTGTTCATTTAACTGCAATCACGATGCAACAGCAAATATCAAAAGTTTTAAAAATTTGTTACTTCAACAACAAGTAATCAGAAGAATGAACTGGATTTTCATGTTAAAAGGTTTCTTTTTTTCAACAAATATATCATCCAACATAGTAGAAAAACTTGACTTGACTACCCATAGAATAGAAAACAGATATCTTCAGAACTCTTATTTAAGGTAAACAAAGAAATAATCAATATAATGAAATGTGATCTTGATAATGATTTTGCTTTTATCCTAATTCAAGATGATTGGAATCATTACATTTAGTAATGATTTTATAATTGCTCATAGTATCCAAGACGATACAAAGATGATATTTTACAGAGGTTTAAGAAAACAAATGTTCCATACCATTTTCTGGCCAATTTAACAGATCCAAAATGTAAAGGTAACCATAAAATTGTAAAAAAATTAAAAACTTGCACCTGATTAAATTAAAATAAATACTGATAAAAAATTTTCTTTTAAGTTTACTATCTCTTATAACTGTACCTATTTATTTAGAAAGAACATTGGATAGAAGTCAAGAAGAAGAAGCTGAGGAATGAAAGAACCTTGGATAGAAGTCAAGAACAAGAAGGAATGGTTAATGAAGCCTGATTTAAGAATCAGAATATTTAAAGGAAAATTAGGAATCTTTTAGGAAGAGGAAAGCAAAAATGCTCGTTAATCACCTGGTAATTTATTTGAAACATTCAAAATCTATTATTTATGTTGACAACACAGTCATATACATTCCTGGAAAAGATATATTTATTATAGAATCACATCCTTTATCTGATATGGAAGAAATCTCAAAATGGTGTATAAAGAACAAACTAATACTCAACCTTGGAGTCGGTAAAATGGAGTCTATGCTATTTGGTACAGGAAAATCTCTTTCAAGACAACCAAACACAACAAATGTTTCTTACAACTTCAACTCAATGTTTCACCTTGAGCTACCAATACCTTGGTATTGACCTAAACCCAACACTAAACATGAGTAGTTTTTTAACAATGCTTATAAAAAGGCTTGTGGCAGACTTTAAAAAAATTAGATATTTGTTATTAACTCTTGCAGCAGAACACATTTACCAGTTGACTGTTATACCTATTTTAACCTACTTTCAACCTACCAAAATCAAAAACAAATAAGCTGGACTCTTTGTATACACGTGCATCTCGTATATCAAATGCAAACAGCAAGCACAAAGTGAACACAAAATCACCATTCTCAAAAATTCTAATTGCACCTTGTATGTCAACAAAGCAATCCATTCTTGGTTTATCATGCTCAAACTTTACAAACTACTTTGAAGTTGTCAACCATTCAAAAGCAACAAGAAATAACAGCAACCTAACCAAAATTCCAAAAATCAAACTTGAATTTGCTAAGAGTTCTTTCTAATACTCTGATGCAAGAGTCTACAACAATTTACCATTAGAAATTAGAAAAATAAACTCGTTGACTGAATTTAAAAATAAGTTAAAAATATTTTCTTAAATGTTTTTTATAGCAATTTTAATGACCTTATTACTTCAATTGATTATAATTTTTATTATATTTTATAACAGGACTTAAATTGATAGCAAATTGATGGTGAAATTTTTTAAGATTTAAGATTCAGTTTCTTTGTTCATAACAAGTAAAATTTAATAATCTGGGGGAGGGAGTTTTACAAAGCTCAGGGTGGGTCAGAAAACTTTCCAAAAATTATTAAACATCAACTTCTGTGTATTAAGGAGCATTTAGGAGTACAATCTTTTTTTTTCTTTTATTTTGCATAACTCCTGTTTTATAAGTAACAAATTTATGTAAACTTGACCATGTTTTTTTTCTGTTCAAGAAAAGACCACTCTCTAATTCTTAACCTAGCTCTAATTCTTAACCTAGCTTATTGATTTTATGTGAACTTACCCTGAAAATTGGCA
This sequence comes from Hydra vulgaris, assembly GCF_022113875.1. NCBI lineage: Eukaryota > Metazoa > Cnidaria > Hydrozoa > Anthoathecata > Hydridae > Hydra > Hydra vulgaris. Next base: position 48,392,618 of record NC_061158.1, on the reverse strand, counting down.
AGCATGTAAAGTAAATTCATCAAATAAGGAGCAAGACTTGAATCGAGAATTTACAAATGTAAATTTGCAAACTGTCAATTACGAAAGTTACACTACATAAGAATGTTTATCTTTAAGTGGCCACACAAAGATAAACTTTTTAGTGAAAAACCCTACATAGAGCTAAACCTGCTGTTTGTTCTTGTAATAACAGTTTTTTAACAGAAATGTTCTTATCAGAGTTTAGCATTTATTTTCTTATACTTTTTTATAAAAAATCTTATATTGAACTATTATATTACAAAACGATATCACATCTTATATACAAAGGCAGAAATGTTAAAATTAATGCTTGGAAAGAAATTTCCACATGCTTCAAAGTAGAAAGTATGCTAAAAAAAGTAATTGCTTTTATTTAAAAATATAGCGTAAACTTGTCGCTGACATTTTTATTGTAAACAACGATAAAAAAGTAGCTCAAAAGAAAGTAATTGGAAATCAAAACAGCGTTTTGTCATAGCGAAAAAATTAGCTTAGCGTGAATATTTTGTCTTGTGGAATGGCTTTAAAGTGAAATTTTTCTACATTCTTTTTTTTTTTTTAAACAAAACAACCTGGTTTTTATCCTATTTTTTCAAAACGTTGCACCAAATTAACTTAATATTAATAATTTAAATTATTATTTTATCAACAATTTTATATTATTAATTTCACAACTTTAAGTATATTAAAATAAATATTAATTTGTTTTTATTAATTTTTTTTTCTAATAACGGGTGATGCGTAATTAGTGACACAAAAGTTAACTTAGTTTTGCTCGTAATATAATCTTTTTTATTAAACCATATAAATTTATTTTGGTAAATTGAATATTCTAGTTTTATTAAAAAAAAAAATTATCCAAAAAAAATGTTAAACGGCCAAGAAAGAGCAGCTCTTCAAAAAAGTGTCAAAAATTTTTTTGTAAAAAACCCAAAAGCGACCAAAGCCGAAGCCGCTAACCATTTTATTAAAGAAGGAATCGCTCGCAAAATAGCATATAGATATATCAATCGACAGCTTGATGGACAATGTTTAAAAAATAAAAAAAAATTCTGGTCGCCCGTCATCGTGGACTCAAGAAAAAAAAGTGAAACTTAAAAGGTTGACCAACAATCGAAAAGGTGTAAGTCAAAGAAAGCTCGCACGTAAATTCAACGTAAATCAAGCAACAATTTGTAGACAATTAGCCAAAATGAACATAAAATATCGGAAATGCGAAAAAACACCGAAATACAATGATGAACAACGTCTAAGGGCACAAAAAAGAAGTCGAAAACTCATCAATCACCTCTACAAAGAACAAAGCGTTTTAATTTTGGACGACGAAAAATACTTTTGTTTTGCTGGCGATGAAATGCCTGGAAACGCTGGTTATTACACAAACGACAAAGAAAAATGTCCAGAAAATGTTCGTTTTGTGGGAAAAGAGAAATTTCCGAAAAAAATTCTCGTTTGGATCGCATTATCTGAGCGTGGAATGTCGAAAACACTCTTCCGGTCGTCAACCTCGGCTGCAATAAAATCCGAAATTTATATCAAAGAATGCTTAGAGGAACGATTGTTGCCATTCATATATAAGTATCACGATGATTTAAATTACATATTTTGGCCGGATTTAGCTAGTGCCCATAGAGCTAAAGAGGCAATATCATGGATGAATGAAATGATTAACTTCGTGCCGGTCGATATGAACCCTCCTAATGTCCCCAAAGCCAGGCCAATCGAAGACTTTTGGGGAGTATTGGCTCAGAATGTGTATGAGGGTGGATGGGAGGCCAAAAGTGAACAACTGATTCGGCGTATCGAAGCCTGTCTGAAAAAAATTGATTTGACATTTTTACAATCCCTTATGAAGGGTATCAAAACTAAATTGAGATTAATAGCCGATCAAGGCGTTCAATCGATTTACCAAAAAATAATTTTTAAAAAATAAATATTGTGTTATTATTTTTTAAAAATGAAAAAATTTTTTTTTTTTATTTCTTTAAAAATATAAGGCTTTGATTTTTGTGTCACTAATTACGCATCACCCGTTAGTTAATGCTAATAGAAACCAGCTACTTTTTTGCTTCAATGTTTTTAAGCATTTTCTTAAACTTTAGTATAAGGAGCTTTAGTAGACGGTTTAAGATTTCACCAAATGCTTTTAAAATAAAATTCATGGATTTATTACCATCATCTTTTTAAATGAAGAGTTCCCAGTTGATATCAGAAATTTCTTCAATAAATATACTTTTATTAAATTTTTTAAAGCATTGTCTGTCAGTTTTTATTTTTTTGGGGTGGTGGGATATGCCAGGAATGCAAACAAATTGTGCCATGTGGTCTGAAATTGAAATCGTAAGGTTACCTGAGAATTGATCAGTTGAATGAAAGTTCGTGAATATGTTATCAATAAGCGTTTTTTATGTAGCTGTTATGTGTGATGGTAAAATTATAGAAGGGCTTAGTGAATAGTGATAAAGAATCTAGATATGTAGAAACAGGGTTAGATTCATTGTGACTTAATAAATCCATATAAAATCCCAATAGAAAATCTTTTTTTTTTTCGTTACTCAACTTTTTAAGAAGAGGAGTTAAGTGGGAAGAAGTAAATTCATGTTGATTCATTGAGGGATGACGATAAATGCAGCCAATTATTATATTTGATTCACAAGGTTTTAAAATTTCAACAAAAATAGACTCTAAATATTTAGAAGAGTATATCATAAGATCATTGCAAACGACATGAATTTGAGCATAAGTATAAAAGTGATCCACCTTTTTTAGCCTCAGTAGGACAATGCTCAATGTTAAACCTGTTAATGTATATATCAGTTATATTTGTATAATTTATATATAAATTAGTTTCTTTATTACCTATTGCTAAGGGAAAATTATTAAGAGAGCTGATAAGACTACAAAGTTCGTCAATGTGGAATGGTAGAGAATGGTAGATGTTAAGATGAATATATAGCTCTGAATTGGGAAGCATAGTTTTATTAAGATCAATAATGCCATAGTATTTGCAATTAACAGAACTGGGAAATATATTGAGATCTAATAAGATATTTTTATGATTACTTGGAGTCTCAAAAGATTTTAATGAACTAGTAGATATATTCTTGCATAATAATGTTGACTTAAGCTCCAAGACAATACAAATCTGAAGAGTCATTCAAAAGAAGGTTATAAGATTGTGCATTGATATGGTTACACTTTGCATCGATCCATAAGTTACAGAGATCACATTGGACGACTCTTTGATTGTCAGTTTTTTGACAATTTTTATGACAAGTGTTGCAAAGAGATTTTAATGCCATAATCTTTAGATATGGCATTTAAGTCTCTCCGCAATCTTATTTCTTTATATTGTTATGAAAATAATTTTCATAACAATATAAAGAAATAAGAACAGGAATAAGAAAAAATGAGTAACACTAAAGGTAACTAAAAGCTAACAGTTATAAAATTAAACAATCAAAATAAATTAAACTTTGACAAACCACGAACTAATATTAACAGTAACTAAGACAACAGAAAATATCGAATATAAAAAAACTATAATAATATCTATGCTATATTAATAATATATACTAATAATAATATAACTACTGTTAACTGCTACAAATAATATTGTTAACAAAGATAATAAAACAATAAATAAAAATAAGTCAATAATAGTTAAATTTATAAAAATATAATATTAAAAATATATGTAATAATAAAATAACTTGGTATCAAACAAGGACTAAAAATAAATACAATTAACTTTAAAAAATAATATAATGTGAGAAAACAAATAATAATATAATGACTGAAAAATAATAATAACTAATGAATTAAAAATAATAATAATTAATGAATTATAATCATGATTACAAGTATCATAAAAAAAAAAGAATTATTTAAAACAAAACAAAAACAAAACAAAAAAAAAACAGCCAATCTTCTAGCTCTACATTTGCTTTTTCTTCTTTCTTATTTAATTGATTGATTAATTCTTCTTATCTTTTCTTTCTTTTTATTTGTTTACTTTACTTTACTTTCGTTCTTTTGTTTAACTTTTGTTTATTTTTTTTACATATATTTTTTTCCTTTTTGAATGATTTTATGTGTCCGTGTTTGCTTCAAGTTAATTTATATGATCGTTGAAGAGTTATTTGTTGGTTATAAAATAAATAATTAGTATTTTATATATATATAAATAGTTTGGTTTTTTCTAAGTATCAACATCAGCATGAACGTATTAAATAGTTTTCTATGACTAATTAAAGTGGTTTAAATATAGTAATATTTGCTTTTTACTTTTTGTTTTTTACTTTTACTTTTTTAAGTATCATGTTAAGTAAAAACAATTACTAAAAGTTTAATAATTGTTATTAAACTTTTAGTAATTATTGCAGTTACAGTGTAATAAGCAAGTAACATATTTAATACTATTAAGATATTAATTTATTATTATCTAATAAATTAATATCTTAATAGTATTAAATATGTTACTTGCTTATTACACTGTAACTGCAACTTAAACTTTAAATTATAAATTAAGCTGAAAATTATAAGATAGTATTTAGATATGAGAGATAATATGTTAAACAAATATCAACTATGTACAAAAGAAGTTTGAGGGTGCAGGGAGGGGGGGGGGGGTGATTTATCTCAATCCCCCCCCCCCCCCCCATGATTAGATTTTTTTGCATAACTTCGAACCCTGCACAGTTAAAAAAATTATTTTACCAGGTTTAGCACAGTATTCTCCTCCGTAAAGCCGGACGCCTGTATTATAGAAATCCATAAAAAAATGAATACCGAAAATTACAAATATGTCAACAATATTCTGTACAGAGGGAATAAGAGATTTGTAGAGGTAGAGAATGGAATCAGGAGTAAGAAAAAGGCAAGCTTGATAATGAGAAGCAACCTTAGCAGATGCTAATTTAGCAAATGGATTAATATATGATTTGCATAAGAGGTCAGTGTGAACAATTATTCAAGAATATGTAAAGAAGAGGACTTAGTGAGAAAGATCTATGTTAATTACCTTAATACATAAAAAAAGCATATATAAATTGGACTAAAAAAGTTTAAGTATATATTTTTTGAATAAAATCATTTTATCTTTCATAAATAAAAACCTTTTAGTCATCATATTAATCAAAATTGACAGATATTAAATACTAAACTATTAAGTACAATTTGAAGACATGGATGTTAACAAATAAGATAACATGTTTTACATTTAGTTAACTAAAGTTATATAAATAACACCAATGTTATTCAATACACTACAATCCTAGGATTTGCGCTTAAAACACAATATTATCTCAATTTTTAATGTACCACTGATTGTTAAGACAGTTTTGTTGTCAAAAAAAAAGCAAAACAATTTTAGTTTTAGTTATACCTAAACCAAGTTTAGTCCTTTATTGATCCTTATTCTATTTACATTTAGTTAGCGACTCCAGAGCGCAACAAAAAGCATTTGATTTTTGACACAAAACATGTAATTTTCATGAACTTTACTCTCTTATACCTTTGAAGCTAGAACCTTGAGGTTTTTTGCATCAATTAGTTTGACTCAACTTCTTTCCAACTATATATAAAAAGTACTATGTTTGATATGGCTTCTTTAAAATTTTAATCATGTCTTAAGACCACTTTTGAGAAAAAAACTTGCTGTGGGACACATTTTTTCAAAAATAGTTTTTGAATGTAAGATTTGCTCAGTACAAAAACACATCAAATTTGTTTGAAAATTTCCATATAGATTAAAAAAGGATAAGGAATCTAATGGAATAGGAAACCTTTTTAACATTTATATATAATTTCTAAGTTTTCAGCGTTTAAAAACTTAAATGTTGATTTATTAGAAAAAAAACTTTTTTTAAAAAAATTCCGTGACAAAAAGCAAATATAGCCTTTATATTCAAATCAAGTATTTTTTTTTTGTTTTCTTAAAGAAATGGTGCTTCGGAATTTTGTTTAGAAACTATGTATATAATGTTTTTTTTTTACCTTTGCGTATTATTTGTTTTGATTTTTACACATAATTTTTGATATTTTTTAATTTTATTTCGGTACCACTTCACACCAAATTTGCCATACTTAAGTACAAAGTGTTTTGTCAAAAAATCATTAGTTTTTCCAGCACAAAATAGCAATTGATATAAGCACATCCCTATATTAATGAGATGTGCTAACATCAACTGGCATAGGCTAATTATAACTAAATTAGCTATTCCAGAGGATTTTTTTTTGGCAATATATTTATATATGATTAACATAGTTGTATATACCTTAAAAAGACTTGAAAAATGAGGTCTTTCAACTTTAGAAATTAATTGGATTTAAAGTTATTGCATTTCTTGTGCTGGAAAAAAACCCTGATATATAGGGGTAGATGTAAATAAATTTATATAAAACAACTGACATATAGGCTATATGTCAGTTGTTTTATATACACTTATTTACACTTACCCCTATATATCTGTTGTAGCATGTACATTTTTTAAAGACCTATCCTATCATTCATTTATCCATCTAAAGGACTTGAAATCGTATTTTGATTCAAAACAAAAATTTAAAAATTTATTTAAATATAAAAAAATGTAGGAAAAAACTTTAATATTGGCGGCAATAAGAACGGAGAGACATAATTTAAAATAATTCAACTCTAAATGATTAAAAATATTGTTAAAGTACATTTAAAAACTATATATATATATAGTATTAATATACTTTTTAAATGTACTTATCTATATATAAAATATAGATATTAGTTTACAAAAGTTACAGTTAAAAATAAAACTTGATAGCTGAAACAGTGCTTGAGCTATCAAGTTTTATTTTTAACTGTAACTTTTGTTTTCAAACACTAATTAAAAACATCAAAAGATTAGTTATTATAAGTATTTTAATATTAAAAAAAAATACTACAAACCTGGTCTTTGATTATTAAATTTTGTTGTGTATCCATCACTTGTTTTGCATTTCCAATAAATATGAAGAAAAAACATGAAAATTAATGAATATTAAAAAAAAAAAAAACATGAAGAAAAAATCATAACAAGTTTATAAATTCAAAATTTTTCCCGCTACAAAACCTGACGTTTAAAGTGTTTAAAATAGGGATGCACCGATGCATCGGCCATGGTAACAATCGGCTGGTGCCGATAGTTTAAAAAAATCAGATTTTTCAATTTTTTTGTTTCTATATAGTATAAAAAAATATTATAATTATATTTTTTTATACAGTATAGAAACATAAAATTAAAAAGACTCATTTTTCTAAACAATCGGCATCAGCGAATGGTTATCAAGGCCGATGACGATTATTTTGAAAAATGAGTCTTTTTAATTTTGTTTTCTTTTTAATATTGTAAAAAAAAATATAATTATTATATTTTATACAATGTAGAAACGCAAAATTAAAAATTCTGACTTTTTAAACAATTAGCGTTGGCCGATGGTTACCAAGACCGATGCCGAGGCCGATGTATCGGGGTGCATCCCTAGTTTTTTTCGTCAAACTTCGTCTGACGGAAAAAAAAAACGTTGTTCCGTTAGAAAATAATCAAACGAAAATAATAAACAATAATTTGCATTTCAAAAATTGCAAATTAAACATTCCACTTCTATTAAATTACTAACTATTTATGTAAATGTAAGTTTGAGATGGATTTTTTTTTACTGTTAATTTTCAATGTTTCTAGCACCATTTAGTACCAAAGACTGCAGTTAGGCGGCCTAAAATATATATTTTTTTCTCGCTCTCATTCGTAGAGACTTTAAAGTATCCTAAAGTATTTATTATAAATATATTATAATTTGTATTATAAGAGTTTTTTTATTAACAATAATAACTAATACTGCTATTAATATATAAACCATCATTATAAATAATTGTTTTTATCACTTATTAACATTAGTTTATTGATATGTGTTTTTACACTCTTCTCCGTTTTTTTAAAAAATGAAAATAAAAGAATTATTTTAGGTCGCTTAACTCCAAATTTCCTTTAAGACCTATTGCTAAACAAACTGCTACACATATTAAAATTCAATCAAAACTATGTAACATATAAACATAAAATCAAAAAACTTCAATCAAAACCATATAACACCAATGGAATTCTTATATCTGTTAAAAATAGAATATAGAAAAAGAGATAAAATCAAATTATCTCAACACTAAAAATCAACTTCTCGCTAAATTTAATTTTAAATAAAATTAGCAACTTATAAAAATTTTTCTATAAAAATCTTTTTTTTTAACTTAACCTTGAATATATTAAAAATAAATTAAAAGGAATAAAAGATATTGACATCAAAGCTTCTTCTTCTCCCAATAAATCTTTTATTCTCAAATTGATTGACAATATGATTTCAGGTGGAAAAGTTGTATCAAACAATTTAACATTACTTAGTAAATATTCAGTAACTACTAAGTAAAGCAAAACTGCTACCTCTAAATTAATTTTTTACAGACTATTTAATAAATTAAATAACAACTCGTTCATTGATCCAGTGACCGAAAGCCTGAAAATCAGTGTTCCCACATTTCTTTCCAAACTTTATTCCTATTTTATATCCAAGTCTCTCTGCACAATGATGAATAATTTTTTTTAAATTCCATCCAGAGGTCTTTCAAATGGCTTAAGTTATTCCACTCTATAAAAAGGGAACCACATCAATTATCAACTGTTATCTCTTTTGTCAAACATAGGTACTCTAAGGTACTTAACACATGGGAGGAGACATTAGTTTACTCTTTGGAAAATTTTCTGGCCCACCCCTTGCTTATTAACCCCCCTCTTCCTGATTATTAATTTTTAATTGTTATCAACAACAAAAAACTCTCTTTAAACTAAAATAAAAATTTTAGTGTTAAGTGGCTTAAAAAACTTAAACATCTCAGTGATATTAATAAAAATTTTCTGGCCCACCCCTAGCTTATTAACCCCCCTCTTCCTGATTATTAATTTTTAATTGTTATCAACAACAAAAAACTCTCTTTAAACTAAAATAAAAATTTTAGTGTTAAGTGGCTTAAAAAACTTAAACATCTCAGTGATATTAATAAAAATTTTCTGGCCCACCCCTAGCTTATTAACCCCCCTCTTCCTGATTATTAATTTTTAATTGTTATCAACAACAAAAAACTCTCTTTAAACTAAAATAAAAATTTTAGTGTTAAGTGGCTTAAAAAACTTGAACATTTCAGTGATATTAATAAAAATTTCTACCCGCCTTTTTTATTGAGATCATCCCTCCCCCTCATTTATTAGGTACAGACAAAAAATCCCACCCAGCTTTTTATTCCCACTTCACCTGAGATAAAAATATTCGGAAAAGCTATACATAAACCACTTTCTTTGGAAATATTAATGCTTTTACTAATACCAGTGAAGTTTTTGAAGCAAGAGTTTTACAACCCATGCACTTGTTGATTTATTGAGTTTTTTAAGAAAGGTCTAAAAAATAATATTTTCTTGTAAGTACTTAGTGTGTTTTTTGATATAAAGAAAGTATTTGATTCTGTTGAGTAATTCTATTCTCCTGAGTAAATTACATAGCTGAGTATTAAGAATATCTCTCTCCAGTAATTCGCATTATAACTTTATAATAGGAACTCAATTTTAATCTGTTAATTTATTTGTTATTAAATACACTAATGGTGTACCTCAAGTCTCTGTATTTGGACCATTTCTTTTCCTTGTTCTTATTTATGATCTTATATTAAATTTTTAACTTCTTAACAATTTGCTAATGATGCCAACTTGCTATTAATCAATAAATTCTTAAAAAAAATAACAAAACTACATTAACCATAATCTATTTAATTTAGTTGATTGGCTTCACTCAAACAAATTCTCACTAAATACTAGTAAAACTGAATCACTTCATTCATCATCTCTTTTAAACCAAGGCAATCGAAAACCAATAAACGCATAAGTTTTAGCTCATATTGTTCAAAAATCATTCAGAATATCACCATTAAGTAGATTCAATATTGGATTTTAAATAAGATTCAAATTTATCTTTTTTTTATACGAACTCAAGAACTTTGTATTAACAAAGTGTAAATCAAATGAAACGTTAAGTTTCTAATACTAATTTTGAAACTCTTATTAATATATACTAAGAAATTTTTTAGATCCTATTTCAGGTATTCAAGCCAGGTCTTACTATTACTATTATTATTACTTATTATTATTATTATTATTGTAATAGCAACAATAGTAATAACAATAAAAAAATATATTACTATTATTAATTGTAAAATAGTTGTCTATATTGTTATATAGGCTTTTACATTAAATAAGTACTTTTACTATTTGTAAAAATCCTTTGAAATTACAACAAATTTAATTGAAGTTTAACATTTGACCATAATATTCAGCTAAATTAAACTTAGATAAAGTTTGTTCATTATTAAAAATTGGTTAAAAAATGTAATATTAGTTTCAGACAAAATATTTAAACATACAATTTTGCAAAAATAAATATCCAAAATATCTAATGCCATCCCAAATCAATCTTTTTTTATTTTTAATTAAAAGTATGAAAAACATTTTAGGTTTGCTCAAATTTTTAACAATGTCATATTAAGTCATAAGTTGTTTCACTTATGCACAATAGGACTGTGAAAATAGTAAAAACATTGCAATAAAAGCTAGCAAGTGAGAATATGTAGTTATTCACAAAACAAAATAAATTTCATAAAGTTATTAATTATAAGTTTATAAGGTTTATAAGTTAGCAACAACAAATGATAATTAGCTATAACAAATTTTTTATAGCTTATTATCATTTAACTTTCATTAAAAATTTAAATCTAAAACCGTTTTAGATTTAAATTTTAAATGAAAGTTGACTTAAAATTTCAAGTGTTTTTTTAAATAAAGTTTCTTAAGCTTAATTAATATGCAAAAATGCGCTGTTGCTATTTAGTTCAGGTGTCCTTAGTAACCAAATAAACTTAATAAATAAACTTAAATAAATTTAATAAAGCCACTAGATTGCTATTATAAAAATACTCAACCTTGTAATTATAAAAAAAGTTTTTTAAAGTTTTTAACTTTCCTCACGCTAATAATGATTTTGCTTACTGTGTGATAATGATGTCAAATAAAAAAGAGAATTAAAATTTGCAGATATTAATATAAGTTATAAGTATTTTAAAATTAAGTTACTGCATTTGTGGGTTCAAAAATAATTTTAGTTATAACTTGTATAAGTCCTCTATACAACAGAAAAATCATAGAAGCCAAAAAAAAATCTACAATTATAATATAAACTGTAAGTTTTGTGATTGCAAGTTTTTCAGTTGTAAAAATAAGAGTTAATAATCTTGTTAATTTGACTAAATAATATCACAATTATGACATAAAAATATGAAATTATATGGAGTAAAAATAGTTATCAGTAATTAAATTTTTGATTAATAACTAAATTATTTTTACAAATATAAACAAGGGTTGTACAACTATATTAAATTATATCTTTTATTTCGATTTGTGCTTTAGATCAAAGTATTTTAAAATGTCAGATTTTAGTCCCAATTTCAATTTTTTTGACGAAGAGTTTTTGGAAAATAAAAACAGTAATATTCAATTTGACCCAGTTGAGCTTGATAATACAAATAAAAAACTTCATAAGTTTGGGGTGGTTTCTCGCAAACTTTTTGAAGATCGACCTCATCAAAATCCATCAAACAAGCCAAATAATGTATTTCAAATTAAAAAACGCAAAATACAGGAAGAGATGCAAGATGAAGCATCAGTTCCAGATACATTATTTCCAGATCTTCCAATGGAAAGTTTTAGCCAACTATGTAAAGCTGCTTTGAAAAAGCCAAGTTTTAACTCAGTAATAGTTCCAGTTATGTCAACAAAAAAAGTTTCAGCAAAAGCATTTTGTGGTAATCTAAATAAAACATTCAAAAGTTCATATACAGGTGTTTCTAAGGAAAAAAGGACAAGCAAAAGCTTAAATGTGGTTTATCCTGATATAAATACAAGACATAAAGGCTCATATACAGTTAGTCCTGATATAATTAAGAAATGCAAAAGCTCAAATGCTGTTGTACCTGAGATAAATAAGACATGCAAAATCCCATGTACAGTCGTTCCTTATGCAAAAGAGACATACAAAAGCTCATATACAGTTCCGGATATAAAGATTGAAGAAAGTTCACCATTTAAAACCCCGCTAAAGTTAAAAAGGTAGATTTATTTTTTTGTAATATATGTATATATGTTACATATATATATATACATATATATGTAATACATATATATATATACATATATATACATATATATATACATTAGGGTGTTTTTTTTTTTTTTTTTTTTTTTTGAATTTGATATCGCACACTCTCTTATTTGGTGAGGTTCAATAAAAAAAGTTAACTGATAAAATTTTTTTCTAAACTGATGATGGGAAGTGGTACACCTGCTTTGTAAGCCCTTTAAAACCCCGTTTTTGACCAAAATGACATATTTCTAAAATGTATTAAAATCAATAAGTATCAGTGTTAAATGCATCAGTTTCACTTATTAGGGTTAAAAAAATTATAAGAATGTATATAGCAATTACCTATTCCCAGACTCCACCCTAGGAACGCAAGGTCCCAGACCTGTTTTCAAAGCTCTTTTGCGATCCATTTTTTCTAAAATAATATATTTCTGAAATCTATTAAAATCAGCTTGTATTAGTGTTACATCCATCAGTTTTACTTATTAGGGTGATAACAATAAAAATAATGTATCTAGCAGTGACAAATCCCTAGACCCCACCCTCAGGGCACTAGGACCCAGACATGTTTTTTAAGCCCTTTTGAGGCCTGTTTTTGTTGAAAATGATAATTTTTTAAAACGCATTAGAATAAACTATTGTCAGTGCTACATGCAATAATTTTACTTATTAGGGTGAAGACAAATGTATGAATGTATGAGGCAGAGGTAACTTGGGGCAAAGGGAAGGGGGGTAAAAATACAAAAAGCTGTTATAACAATTTAAAAAAGATTCTTATTTTTTAACATTTCTTCAATTTTTTAAATTGTGAGTACTAGTGGCCTATATGCCCCAAACTAGATCCCCATATGCCCCTCTACCAGTCATTTCTAACTCAGCCCTAATTCAAATTTATAAATTAAAAAATAACAAAAAATAATTTACTCAAACAAAAATTTTAAAAGAATGAAAAATATGATTTTATGGGATCAAGAAAACATATTACAAATAACAACATTTAAAATTATTCTAATAAAATAACATACATAATTTAATCAAACCTTAACATATTACTAAATTAAAATACTACAGAAAAACAATAGCCATATATGTACTTAACTATATATTTAGTTCATATTATATGTATGCATATTTGAATAGATTAAATTGCTTTTATTTAGAATGATTATGGCTTAACTACCTCTTTGTAGCTTCAGTTGAAATTTTTTTTCTATGATACTCAACTACTTGGTAAAGAAGCTGACGCTGATTGTAATTTTTTGTCAAATCTTCATTAAAGTCAGTGGCTAATTTAACTGCCCGTTCTGCACAGTCATTAACCACTTTCATGGCACTAACAATCTTACAAGCAGCCTTGTAGTCATCACGATGTCAAGAATTCTTTTGGTAGATTGAGAGAGTCAAACAAATTCATTGAGCGTCGTGTAACAAAGTTAGCTATAGAAAGTTTAGAGAATGTATAAATCTTGTTTGAAGCAAGTCTTCTATTGTCACCTGGTAATGGTTCTTTTTGTAAGGCATTTACAATTTCCATTTTCTCTTCAAAAGAAATTTCTTCACTGAATAATTGGAGAGCAGCTAGATCTTCACTTAAATACCATAATTGAAGTTTAATTTTATTTTTTGCAGCATTTGCAACTTTGCTGTCAACTTGACAATAGTTCTCGATTACTTTTAAAGGAAGGAGATCATTTTTTGGTGCTTCTGTTGTGAGAGATGCTGAAAACCAGAAACATACATAAATTGTGGTTATGAAGAGACAAATTCTTCTTAAAATCCCAATTTCTTTATCTGTGACATTTAATTGATGGCGAAAACCAAAAATTTTTAAACAGTATATTCCTTTAGCCATCCATCTTGCACGATGGTAAGCTCCAGGAGTGCGAATACTTGTTGTATCATTAATTTCTCCCAAAAGGAGAAGAGCTAGTTGCCCAAACTCTTTATAGTCATCAAGTGGTTGAGTGTCCTTTAAGTTTTTTTTAAAATTTTCCACCACATCGGATTTTTGAGATGCAAGCCACTCTTTTTCAAGCTTTGTAAAGCATCCAGTTCTGCTTGTATCACTTTCAAGTGGTTCAAACTTTGGTTTTTCTATTAACTCCCACTGGGACTTCACTCTACCAAAGAGTTCAATGTTTGGTCTTTTTGATACAAAAAACATATCAAACACTGCATTTGCACAGATTTCAAGAATATGATGTTGACAGGCTAAAAACAAAACTCTTCGGTTCATTGACTTCTGTATGACAGTTATTGCCCCATTATAACTTTCTGTATTACTTGCAGTTGTGTCAAAGCAAAGACCTGCAAGATGCTCCTTGACGCCAGGCCATTCATGAATGAACTCAACTACCTTTTGTCCCATCAGAGCACCAGTACCAGCAGGTCTTTCAGAGATCCTTAGTAATTTCTCAATATCCAAGCCAGATACAACAATTGGCAGACATTCACGTCTGGTTCTATCAACATTTTACCATCAAAATGAGCAACTAGCGGAACCAAGGGTTGAAAATCTTTTCTTACTGCTGTTGAAAAAGATTCGCGAGATGTATTTCAAGCTTCTATTAAAGTGGAACGTGATAATGTTAATTTATTTACACCAATACCAATTGCAGCTAGTGCTGGTGTGACAACCATCATTGCTTGTCGTGGTGTTATTTTTGTTTGGTCTAATGAAAGAGTTGATTATCAAGAATACATTGTTTGGATACTGTAATTGAGAGTTGACTAGTACCCATAGTAGAATGTTTTGAAATTTTTTGACGATTAAAAACTTTTTGTATTTGAATTGACGCATCACAGTCAGAATTTTCATCTAAAGAGTAATCTGAATTGTCATCCATCAATGTTTCTGTAGATTTAACTTTATTTTCTTTATATTGTTCATAGTGTCTTTTTTCTTCAAGCTTGCGTTTTCTGTACTTTACAACTGCTTTCTTATACATTAGGTCTTCCAATGTCATTAACATCTTTCTGGGGCCTCTCTGGCCTATCAGAAATTGTTTATCTTCATTTATCTTGATGAGACAATCCCATTCACTATGGGCAATATCAAAAAGTGTAGACATCTTGGTGGTGAATTTTTCTTCATAGCTGTGTTGAATAGCTGATTTTCTACTTCTGTGCTTAGACACTTGAACATGTTGCTTGTAAAAACTCTTTAGTTTAGCAACTACATGAGGCTTTGCTATAGTTGGAATATTAGCCCTAAGCCAGAAAATCATAACTTCATCTGCAACTGTGTTGCAGGATTTTGAAAGAGTTGACTTTTTGACTATCATTTTATAAAAAACTCTACATAGTGCAATAGCACTTTTTGGCAACTGACTCAGTCTATTTATTATGGAGAGAATATGTCCAACTAGCCAAACATTTGAAGTTGAGCGTGTTGCTTTGTTTGAAGCAGCCATCTTCTTATGTAATATTTTTATACTTTTTTACTATAATAGAAAGAATATGACAGAAATTTAACAATTACAAAGTGCTAACTTCTATTATGTAACATTATAATACTTTATATTATTTGTTTTTAGATCAATTTATAGCAGCATTTCTATGAAATAAAAATAGAATTACAAGATTAGGTTTTTATACAAATTTTGGTCAATTTAGGGTTCCAAAATAGGGTTTGGGGGACCACTTCCCATTTTCAGTTTGCAAAAAAATTTTGCCTATATACTTTTTATAACAGACCTCACCAAATAAGAGGTTGTGTGATTTAAAATTTAAAAAAAAATTTTTTTCCTTAAAAAAAAACCCACCCTTATATACATATATATATATATATATATATATATATATATATATATATATATATATATATATATATATATATATATATATATATATATATATATATATATATATATATATATATATATATATATATATATATATACATAAAATGTCACATAAGTTTCAGTATAAAAACACTGAAACAGACATTAATAGGTAGTTTTATTTCATAAAACTTCCCCTGTAAATAAATTTGATATAATACAATTGTATAAAATTATACTTACAAATAAATTAAAATATATAACAAACTTTATTAGTAATAATTAATAAAAACGTCAAAAAATACATTTTGAATATACTTGATAAAATATAATTTAAATTGATTTTTTACACTTGATTTTTTACATGAATTGTTTGTTGCATAAATGTTTCTTTTTGTATGAATTGATATATTGTCTCTATTTCAATGTTTTTTTAAATTATGTTCATTTTCTTATGTTTCATTAAAATGCTGGAAAATTTTATTTTTTGTATAGATTTTACTTATATATTTATTTTATTATTTTGATATTTTTATTAAGAATTTTTAGAAGGTTTTGTTATTTTGTAGCTATAATGTTCAAGATGAGAAAGAAAACTATTTGCAAGAACTATTATTAGCTTGGTGTTGTCAAAATAAAATATACGATGAACTTGATCAACAATTACTTAAACAAAATGTTGAAAACAAGGTTTTTTTTCCATTTTTTTAAATTATTTTAATTTCTAATATTTTTATTTTTCTTTGTTAGGCCTGTGAAGGGTCGAATTTTGTTTTTTTTTTATGACAAAGTAATTTTATAGATTTTAAAATTACTAAGTTTTTAAGTATTTTGTGCAATTTGTCTACCGAGAAATAACATTATTTTGTAAACTACAATCCATAAGCTCTTTACTTTATAAAACTAATGTAAAAACAAGTTGATACTAAAAATTAGCAGTAAAGCGATTGTTTTTTATTAGCAAGTACGGGGTAAGTTAATATTTTCATAAACTTGATAACTTGATTGTGTCAAACAATTCTAAAAATCGCTGCAGTATTAAAGTTAATCTTGAAGGCCTGCACTCATTTTCATTTCGAGTAACTTTAAGGGTACCACAAGGTTCTATCTTTGCTCGTGTATTAATTATTATTTATAATAATAATTTTTATGAAAATTTTTAATCTAAAGTGGCTCTATTTGAATACATCTCAACTTTATACTCTTGTCTTGACAAAAAGTCTTCACTTTTTGATTGCTTAGAACAAGCAGCCAATTTTTAATTTGATCTTTTTTCTGTAACAGCCTAAGGCTTGCAATAGCTAAATTTTTTTCAGTAATTAAATGAATTCTTTAGAAAATGTTATGCAAAAAAATAATTGCATTTTGTGAGCAAAAAAATTCAGAAATCTGAAACTCAAACTTTTTTATTTGATGTAGTTTGCACAAGAATTTTTAATTTTTCTAATCAATATCTAAAAGTAAAGAAAAAATTTAATGGATAAATATAACCATTTTATCATTAAAAATAATAATAGTTAAAAAAAAAATCTTTATATTTTAAGTTAATTTAGAATAAAAAGTATAATATAAAATATATTGAATATTAAATTAATTATTTCTAATTTTTGCTTTTTTGTGTATATTGCATTGTTTTTTTTTGGCATTATGTGCTTTGAGCTTTTATTTCAGAAGCAACCTGTATACTGCTTCACTATAACACTTGATGTACAGAATTTGATCGATGATAGTGGTAATCTCATTTTTGAATTTTTATATTTACACATATTATAAATAATTTTTGATCATATGATGTATATTCAAACTTTTAATAATTATATAATCATATATATATATATATATATATATATATATATATATATATATATATATATATATATATATATATATATATATATATATATATATATATATATATATATATATATATATATATATATATATATATATCAGACAACAGGCATATACAATTTAAGTGCCAGGTCTTAATTTTTAAGTGCTAGGTACTTAAATATAATTTAAGTACCTGGCACTTAAATTTATTTTAGTAAATATAAAATTGTTTACTTAAAATTATTTTAGTAAATATAAATGATGACAAGACTTGATTTATGTCAGTATCAAATGTAAACTTGTTTTATACTTTATATGTTTTAGATCATAGTATCGTTATCAATAATAACCAATACATTATCACTTAGGGAGTGGTATAAGGTTTTATTGTTGGTGATGGGTATAAGTGTAACTACGTACAGAGTATAATCTGTAAAGCATCAACATTTTAAATATAAAATTTTAATTAGAGCCAAAAAACATATTAACATAAAAGTAAACACTTTTTTTTAATGTAATTTTTTTTCTGTGCATTCTACTGCATAAAATAAAAAGGCATTTTTATTTTCAATCTATTATATGTTTTTTTGCTTTTTTTTTTAACATCTTCACTTACCAACAAGGCTGCAAGCAACTATTATTAGAGTTGGGAGTTACTGAAAGAGTAAAGATGAAGGTTGTAGAGCAAGATAATAATTGACAGACAGCTTAAAAGATTGCAAATTGTATGAATCAGGAAAGCAAGATGAAGGAAGTAAATTCCAAAGAACTGATGTTTGAGAAAAAAAAACTAGCCCTTTAAAGCAGTGCCCATTATAGTATTTGTAAAAAAAGAGAAAGAGAAGCTACATTACAACATTGTGATAATGGTTGGAGGTAGGCTGCAGGAGCAGGTCTAACTATGTTTACAATTCGTTTTGGACCTTGTCTAAAAGAGAAAGAGCATCATTAGAAGATTGGCCCCAGATATGGCATCAATATTCCATACAAGGCTGGATTTGAGATTTATAGAGATAGAGAATAAAATCTGGAGTAAGAAAGTGTTATGCTCGATATAGAAATGCACAAATCTCATAAAAAGTTAGGTAATTTCAAAATAAATGTTCCTGTTGGTATTTTTAGGCATACAGTTTGTTATTTTATGTGCTTAAAACTATAAAAATGATATGTAAAAATAAACCAATTGTTGACCTGGCTATTAATGGCACCATTCCAAGATCCTAAACAAGCCTCTAAGTATTGTCTACACTGTGATTAAATATTTTCTAATGATTGGTTTTGTTAAGAGGAAGCTTAGCAGTGTTTTAAAGTTTAAAGAGGCATTTTAAACTCCTTAATTGATCAAAGCTGTCAAGGATGGAATTTATCTGAATCCAGTAAGCTCAATAACGAAAATGGTTAAATAGCTTTTAGTGAGTAAGCTCACCATCAGAATTGTAGTCAGAAAGGATCTTATGGCAAAGTCAATTGTAGAGTTTCTGAAAAACAGCTGTTTTAAAATTTTTAAAAACAGCTGTTATTAGCTAAAAAATTTATATTTATGAGTAGTCGTAGGTGCTTAATAGACGGGAGGGGGGACGTTTATTAATTTTTAGAAATTTTTTGCCACCAACTGAATCTGCCCTAAATTCTAATAATATTTCTTGAGTTGCAGTATTTATTTTTATCAATCGTTCAAGCATTATTGGTATTGTGTTTCAGCGAGTTTTTGCATCAGAAGTTTAATTTCTTTTCTAAGTAGAGCCTTGACTTTTGATTAAAAAAACTTGATTTCAAAAACTTGACAGTTTGATGTATTTTATAAACTTACTTGAGTTTTTAAGTAAATCATTGTAGTCAATATCATCTTCATACTCATCATTTATAACTCCAAAAATTGTGTCCTTGTCAAAAGAATCATTTTCATTATTACGAAAATGATTCTATTATGATTATTAACAAAATATCTTTGTCCTCATAAAGTAGTAACCTCATTGACAGCCATGCTAAACTTTACTCACTTCTTTTAATTTTATGGCGTCAATCTTTTTTTTTTTTTTTTTCATCAAAATCTTTGTGCAGAAGTTTCATTACATCCCTTTTGATAGCGGGGATTTTAAATCTATCTCAAGCTATTGACTGACAAATGCATTTATTTCTGGTTATGGCTCAAATCGAAATGTCATCTATATCCAAAACAGAGACAATATTTTGAAGCTTCTTTTGTGAAAAGAAGTTGCCAACAGTTTTTTATTTCTTCTCACTGTTAATATGATTGATTTTGTTGCCTTATCTAAACAAATTTGGTGACTTTTTTTAAGTAACTTTTAAAATTAGTTGTAAAACTTCCTGAGCATTTAATTATTTTGTTGCAACACTGACATTGTCCTTGCAGCTCTTTTTTAGTTAGATTTTTCCGTTTTGCTTTGTCCAGACTGACATTGCTAAGGATATGCAAGGAAAATAAGGATATTAAGTAGCTGTTTTACCCATTGTTTAAATTCATAACTGGTAACTATGCAATTATTTTTAAGTTAATGCAAATAAGAAACTGGTGTCAGAAGCCCTATTTATAACTTAAGAAAAAGTTGCTTAAGTTATAAATATAGGAACTTTTAGGAAAAAACTTTTAGTACTAGAAAAGTTGAATATAACAATTAAAATAATAAGCTCCATAGTACTAGACTGTGTGCTCAGTTTTTTTTATAAAAAAAATACTGAACTAAAATTATTTGTTAAAGTTACTTATTATTTTATTTTTAAAACAATTTATTCAATTAAAAAAGAAAATCAAATTACTATTTAAATTGTTTTAATAAATGTGTTGTTAAAGAAAAATTTTTTTTTGCAATTTTAATTTTTTTTTATTTGAAGCTTTTATCTGTAAATGTTCAAACCAAAAAAATTTGAATATATTAAGGTTTGAATGAAACTTTATGAAATAAAAACTCATATTTTTGAAATAGAATTTAATAATTACGACAAGCGTATAAAAAAAATTTACGTTATAATTTTTTGTTTCTTTAACTTCAGTTTAAAAAAGGGCTTGTTAACAATTCCACAACAGTATCAACTTCCTGAAAGCTGCCATCAAAAAGGAGTTTAAAAATATACCTTAGGATTATATCCAGACCACCTGTTTCAGGTTTAGATGTTAACTTGAAGCTATGATTGATACTGAGGGAGGACAAAAAATGTGATTTATGTCTTTCTGAACAATTTTCACTAAAAAAATATTTTTTTTCTTATTGTTCTTGATTAATTTTGATCAAAAAATAATTGTTTTATGAAATTTGCGGTCGAATATCATATTTAGATATTTAAATTTTTTTTGGATTTTATACAATTATGATTAGTAATATGATGAATACTTTTTTATTAAAACCAGCATGATAAATTTTAAACTTTTTTACTTTTAAATTTTTTTTTTAAGTGGAATTACTAAAAAGTAAAAAAAAAATAAAAGTAATCTGATTTTATTTTTTTTTTTAATTAGAGCCAAAAAACATATTAACATAAAAGTAAAACTTTTTTAAAATTTATATTGTTTTTTGAGATTACTTATAAATTATGATACTTATGGGGTTTTTTCATGCTTTAAGACAAATTACAAATATCTTAATCATAAGGAGACACGAGTCTCCATATCTTTTAACCAGAAAAAGAAAAAAATTTGGAAAACTGATTATTTAAAAAATGTTTAAATATTTGTAAAACTTTTACAAATAAATAAAAATGCTTTGTTTTTAAATAGTTATTTAAATTATTAGTATTATGTATGATTTTGAGCAAAAATTAATGATTATTATTTTGTTTTATTTAAAATAGTAATATTTATTCAATTCTTTATCCTTTTTTTTATTTCATTGTAATTTTTAGTACTGCTAGGCAACCTTGTTATTAATTCTCCTGTGTTGTTCTGCAAATTGTTAAAAAAAGTATGTTTGTTTTTTTGTTTTATCAGATTTAAAAATTGTTAAACTTTATCAGAGAAAAAATACTAATAATTTGATCATAGTTCAATACAAGTTACATTTTGAAAGTGTCATGTTGTTTCCAAAAAAAAAATTACTATTGATTTTTTTTGGTATTTGTGAGTGAGGTGGTAAGATTGTGGTTGAGGTGGTAGGATTATAGTTGAGGTGGTAGGATTGTGGTTGAGATAATAGGAAGATACACTTGTAACACAATATTTGTAAGCTATTTTGTTGAAATTTGCTTTTGTACTTTTAAATGTTTAATCAAGTATTTGCTGTGTTTATTGTTGCTTTGACAACAGATTGATATTATTAGACACTATTAGGTGAATTTTAATCTTCACATTTAGTTCACATTTAGATAAATTTAGTTTTGAAACCTGTTCATATTTTGCAAAAAAAAGTTAAGTTTTATTTCCAGGACACTGCTTCATGGCTGCCCATGGTTGATTTAATGTTGCTTTTTATATTTTTATACTAATATGTTTTTTAAAATAATTATAAGAAATTAATTTCAAATAATTATAAAAAATTTCATTTAGTTAATATTTATATATAAATATAATTTTTAAGACTGTTTTTACTAGCTGTGATTTCCCCATAAATTGATTGCTAATGTTTTATGAATGGTGTTTAGTATTTTTGTATTAAAAGTTTATAAGATCAAACAGTTAATGGTTAGTGTTTTTTTTTGTTTGTTTTTTTATTAGGTTTGTTTTAGTTTGCTTAATGCAGAAAGTTTGTTATTAAAGTTGCAGTCTATTCATCAGCTTATAATAACTCCAATTTTTATAAATCTTCCAGCTACTGATGAGTATGGTTATTTACTTTATTATTTTCTTAATTTATAGTTTTTAAGTGTTGTTAGAAATATATTGTGTTTTAACTTAGCTTAGTCATAATTTGAAGACTAAAAAAAACGTAGAAATACAGAATAATAAATCTTAAATTTGGTACAAAAAGTTTAAAAAATACTTATCATTAAGTTGCAATCAATCAATTATATAATGTTTTCATGGGTATTTAAAAATAATAATTCTACTAATCTTAATTAAACACTAAAAATACAGAACTTCATGTATATAATTAATAATTTTATTATTAATAATAATAATAGTTATAATAATTACAATAATAACAATAATAGTAAGAAGTTGAAGAAGATAAAAATCATTAAAAGTTTGAGAGAAAAAGAAAGAATAGGCCTGGAAAATGGGATAATATTTTGTTGTTTGTTTTTAAATAAAGAAAAACAATACAACTACAATACAAATTATAGTAAATTATAGTAATATAATTGCTCAAATGTATAATTTTTAAAGGGAAATCTGATTCTTATATTGTTTTTGAAATTTGTACTTTGAAGATTCTTTAAAAAACTTTCACATCCACAATAAGTTGTTTCACATCCACAATAAGTTGTTTCACATCCACAATAAGGCATAGTTAAGTTGTTTTAAAAATATTATTTGAAAGAAATCATCATAGTTTCCATAAATTATAATTATAAGACAGACATTGCATTGTTGTATAGTTTTGAATAATTTTTAAAAGTATGAAATTTTATAGATTCTTAATTCTTTTTGGCTTCTAAAATGTTTATGTTTTTTTTCAGATAAAATACTTATAAAATGCCTAAAAATAAATAAATTTTTCAAGTAAAAATGGCTTGTTGAAGAAAAATATTAACATTGGTTACATAAAAACAGAAACTGTTGTGATTTGCAGTTATTGTGCTAAAGACATTAATATTGCTAACATGGGAGAAGCTGCTTTAACTTCACACATAAAATGTAAAAAATACCTAGAGAAATCTCCTTCTGCTAACAATATCAAGTCGTTGATGCCAACTGCTCCTAACAATGTTCAAGTAAATGATTATATGTCAGAATGCTCAAATAAAGTAGAACACCAAAAAATAATTAATAAAATGCTAATAAATACATCAACACTTGAAGCTGAAATTGGTTGGGTCCTTAATATTGTGTATTCTAAATATTCAATGAATTCTTAAACTGATTCTGGTAAATTCTTTAGTAAAATGTTTCCAGATAGTGACATTGCTAAGTTGTTTCAATGTAGACCCACCAAGGCCAGTTATATTGCAGCATTTAGTTATATTGCAGGCCAGTTATATTGCAGGCCAGTTATATTGCAGTTATATTGCAGCACTCCCTTTTTTAAAAATGAGTTGCTCACTTCCCTATCTAATACACCTTATTACGCTGTTTCATTTGATGAATCCATGAACCAAGTTTTTCAGAAGGGTCGAATGGACCTTTTAGTAAGATTTTGGGATAACAATACAAGTATGGTTAAAACATGTTATCTTAATTCAGAATTCATGGGACGCTCAACAGCACATAATGTTAGTCAAACATTCCTGAACTGTATTTCTGATATAGATGAATCAAAGATTCTACAAGTGCCATCAGATGGACCAAATGTAAATTTGCTTTTTCTACATAATTTAAAAGAGCAGAGGAAAGAGGAAGAACTTGATCCTCTTATAGATATTGGAACTTATAGGTAGTGGTCTCCATATTATTCATGGCAGTTTTAAAGTCTGGGCAAAAGCAAGTGGCTGGGAGCTTAATAATCTATTAAAAGCAATATGACAATTTCTACATGACTCTCCTAGTAGAAGAGCAGCCTATGAAAACGTCACTATGACACTTTATTATTTGATGCAGTTTTGTTGGCATAGGTGGTGTGAAAATGAAAAATGTGCTCAAAAGGTTGAATCACTACTTGATGGGTACAAAAAGTTTGTAATATGTTTCAGTAGTTTTAAGAAAAGTTTAAAACCTGATTCAAAAAATAAAAGCTGATAGACTGAAAGCCATGATTCATGATCCTGTTTTTCCAGCTAAACTTAAATTTTTTGAGATGGTTTCTGAAAAGTTGAATATTTTTTAAGATGCTTTCAAACAGAAAAACCTATGGTTCCATTTATGGCTATTATACTTAAAGAAATAGTTGACAATTTTCTCAGGAGAATCATACTAAAAGGTGTTTTAAATAATATTATACTTGGTGAAAGAGTTGACAATTTTCTCAGGAGAATCATACTAAAAGACGTTTTAAATAAGTGTAGCAATCTATACCAGCAGCTTCAAATAAATTTAATGGATAAAAATATTAGAAAGTCTATAAATGAAATTGTTTTGCTGCTTGGTTAAAACTTGATGAAGCTAATTTAAGTTAATAGGAAGTGACCAAAGAGTGGTTATATTTAAAAAAGAGGCAGGCCAGTTTTTAGCTGGTCTGTTGACACATCTCCTTGAGAAGTCCCCTTTGAAGTTTTTTATAGTACGCAATGCATGCTCTATTAACCCAATTTTCATTTCAAATCCGAATAAAAGGAATACTTGTATCAATAATTTTTCAATTCTGTTGCATAGATTAGTTAAATATGGCCGTTTGTCACCAAAGTCTGCCGAACTAGCAAAAAATCAATATTTTAAATTTTTAGAAATAGTAGACTCAAATCGAAAATCATTTCAAGATTTTGATATTAAAAACAATAGTCTTGATCTTTTTTTTTCTGACTTTATTGGAGCAAATAAAGCTTATCAAGATGTTTGGAGTGTTTTTAAAATGATTTTTGTGCTTTTACATAAACAATCATCCATGGAGCGTGGCTTTAGTATTAATAAACAACTTCTTGTTGAAAATCTTAAAGAAAAATTCATTATTGCCTTACGCCTTATTGAAGATCATTTATCTTCCTTTGAAGAATCCTTTGAAGTATCAAAATTAATAAAGAAATGCTGCAAAATGTAAAACAAGCAAGTAGTCGATATAAAGAGTATTTGCAATCACAAAGAGAACAAAAAGATTGTAACAGTAGAAATTTAAAACGAAAAATTTTGGATGATGAGAAAAAGGTAGATAGAGCAAAGTGCAGAATCTTGCAAAGTGAAATAACTACTTTGATAGAACAGTCTGATATACTAGCCATAAATGCAGAAAAGCAAAGTAGTTTTGTTCTTTTAAAAGAATAAAATGAAAAAAAGAAACCCTGTCAAGAAAAACAAAAGGAAATCGAGGATTTGTACAATATAGAAAAAAAGGTGGTTCATGAAAATGATAATTTCACTGCTTAATTTTAAAGCATATTTTTGGACAGTTGCTGAGTAAAGTTGTAGTTTTTGTTTTGTTGTTTTGCTAAAACGGTATTTATATTATGAGTTTTTGAAATGATTCTGATGTTTTTGAAATTAATTGCATTAAAAGTTTCTTTTCAAATAAAAAATAGTTCCTTGTCAAATGTTTTTTAAATTAACACTTAGTTATGTAGCTGTAGTGATGTAGCTATATTTGTGAAGCTGTAATGTATTTCTTTTATTTACATTTGGTTTCTATATTAATTTACATTTAGTAGCGTATTTTTTGTTATTTTGGGATATCTATAAAAAAGTCCTGGATTTTATAAATTTTTTATTAAAAGTCCTGGAAAAGTCCTGGAATTAATAAAGCAAATGTCCTTGAAAAACAAAAAAAATGTCCTTGAAAGTGCTGGAATTTCAATTTTTTTATCAGGTGGGAACCCTGTATGTATTTTTATATTTCTTTAAATATATTTATGTATTGTTATATTAAAAATGTTTCTATAATGTTTTTGATATAATATAGAATTATTCAGTTTATTCTTAATTGCTTTAATTTAAAACTTTAATTATCATGACCTCCCTGCTACTTGTAACATGCAATCCATTGCTACTTGTTTCATGTCGTGCTGCCTTGTAGGATTCACTTTCTAAGCATTGGCTAGAAGAAGTGTGCTTCCTGTCATTAATACTATCTAACATCTGTCATGTCTATAATGGTATCTACTTTTGTCTATTGTGTAGTTGGAGTTATCTTAGTTACTGTGCTAGCTCACCTGTAATTTACTACATATGTATATTTGTGTTCTGTCTGAAACTTTTGCACGGTTTTTATTCATTTGTAAGTTCCTAAATGTGTATTTGTGTTCTGTTTGAACCTCTGGCATGGTTTTCTTTCACCCTTCAGTAAATATATGTACATGAGCTATACTACTTTATTTTTAGAACAATGAATAAACATTTTCATAAATCTGGACTATTTATTCTGAAAATAGGGTGCTAAAATAAATGGGAAATAAATGAAAATGTTTTGGATTTCTATTTCTATTTTCTTTATTTTCACACAAAAAAGTTATGATAATGATTGATAATGATGGTGATGATGATGATGATGTTGATGGTGATGATGATGATCGTGATGATGATGATGTTGATGGTGATGATGATGATCGTGATGATGATGATCATGATGATGATGATGATGATGATGATGATGATGATGATGATGATGATGATGATGATGATGATGATGATGATGATGATGATGATGATGATGATGATGATGATGATGATGATGATGATGATGATGATGATGATGATGGTGGTGATAATGATGATGATGATGATTCTACCTATGGTTGCTTTTAATTATGCTAAAGTCCTGCTTCAATTATTAATTTTTATATATTTGTATTTTTTTATGTATAGACATGAAATTATGCACTCCAGTGATTTTCAAAATCACAAATTAACTTCTGGTAGACTGTTCAGATTAAGAACTTTAGTTATCGGTATATCATCTTCAGTTTCTTACACGTAAGTCTTAAAAGAATAGTTTTTTGATTTTTTATAATTTTTGGAATCTTATAAAGAATGTTTGTTTTGATTTTTGCATGCTCACATTCAAGAAGAGACAAGTAGAGGATGACAATTGTTAAATTGTTTTCTAAAATTTTTTAATCTTTCAAATTTTATGTAAATATTTTATATAAAAGTTTATATAAAATGTTTATATAAAATTTTATATAGAGGTTTTTTACATAATTTTTAAATTTTTTTCAAGTTCAATTTTTTTTTTAAATTAATAAAATTACCATTACTTCTTTACATTTATTTATAATTACTATTCATAGTTTATAAATACTTTCAGTTTGTCAACAAAGTACAAGTGCTCTAATTGCTCATGTTCAGACTTTGTTTTAACAGCAAGTTTGGATAGTGTTGAATCAGATTTGATTAGGTACAAAAATATGCTTTATTGTATGTTTTTAATGTTCTTTCTTTTAATTTTTTTGTATATGTATATAAAGTAAAACTTGTTTTTATTATTCAATTTTTTTTTTTTTTTTTTTTTTTTTTAATGCATAGAAGTGATCTTTGTTGTCAAATTTGTGGTTTATTGATGGAAGAAGATTTCTCACAGAGAATAACATCTGGTATTTTTGAATATAAAAAAATTGTTAAAAAAAAAATTGTTAACAAATTTTTAATTTGTTAAAATTTAAAACTAGGACTAAAAAAAGTTTTAATCAGGGTTTGCAAAAACCCGGATTTTTTTTTATTCCTGGGATTCAAGATTAAAAGATTCAAGTATAATTAATTTCTGGAATTTCCCAGGAAATCCTGGCATTATTTTATGCTTTAAAACTAAAATAAAAGTCATAATTTAATTAATTACATTGCAGTAAAGTGAATAAAACTTATACATAAAGTTATTTATTTTGTCTTTAAAAAAAAATTCTAGCAGAAAGCTCAAGCTATCTAAATTATTTTCACTAATGTGACTTCTTACTTTATTTCAAAAGAATCCTGCGGAGGAAAATGCCCTTTCTGACTCTACACTCGTTGGTTTAATCGTTATTAATAAAATTATAAACTTTCTGAAGATTTTTTTTGATAAATAAGAAGTAGGAGTTTCATTTAATCTTGACAAAAAATTTCTTGGTGTTGCTAAAAAACCTTTTTTTGGGCTTCCTTTAGTTGCTTACTAATAGTTTTCGGCATTTAATTAACTGCGCTTTTCGGTATTTCATCGTCTTCTTCACTTACTTTATCTTCAACAATGTCCAAAGAATTTGTAGGGTGATTTAAATTTGTTACATTTAATCTATTACACTTACAATTACATTTAATCTATTTAGAAGCTTCAACATTATTTTTTCATTTTTAAATTTAAAGATGTTTCAAAAACTTCACCTACATGCATTAATTTGTTTTTTCCATAATGTAGATAGTGCAGTAGACTACTTAACTCAGTCCTTTGCTCTTTGATTCTGCAGGCTAATGCATTAAAAAGTTGACAACTTGTTGTAGTATTCAGTTTTTAATTTAGTTAGCATAAGCTCTAATGCGATGTCAGCAGTTATAAGATTAGCATCACGTTGACAAAGTGCTTCCACTGCTACTTTTACTGGAATTAACACATTGACTAGTTCAGAAACAATTTCATACTTATTGTCTGATATTTTTATATAAACATTAGTACTGATATCAACAAGCGTTTTATGCAATTTTTTAACTTATGAAACCTTTCAAGCTGCTTCCTCTTTTTTTACAATCTTTGATTAAATGAAGGTTTTTTCCAAAATCATTTTTTACAAATTTTTGAAGACAGTCATCATTTTTAGTTAATGATCTTTTAAAAACCATCACGATTTTTCTAACTTTATTATTCACAGGACCAATGGCTTTGTTTGTAATTATTACATTTTCATTTATTTGATTATCCACTATAAAGCAACTCTCATCACCATCATCATCTCTATCACCATCATCATTGCAACTCTCATCACTATCATTGCTTTCACTAAATCCAGATTTTCCAAATTTTCAAAGTGATAATCAACTTACTTGACTAAATGTCTCTGTGTACAGTTTGATGCTGGCGTATTATATAAAACAGAAATAAAAGCCCCTTGAATACTGTGAGCAAAGCATAATTTTTAATTAATCTGTAATATTTTTCTAATTTTTTTTATTACACTGGCTCTGTCTGTCATTATGCATACAATACTATTTTAAAGATTTAAGCCAAACGCAGAGAGATTTTCTTTAAGTAAAATTACACACTTTTAAGTTGACACTGTCCCTACAATCCTTACTAAACCTAAATTCCAAAAATTGTCTCTATCATACAAATTGATATTCGAATAACAGGTATTTTGAATTGACGTTCACTCATCAAAAGAAATTGAAAACTTGGTTCCACTGTTAATTTTTCGTCTTTTTTTATAAGATTTTTCGTTCATTTCTTATAAGATTCTTTATATTGTTAGAGAAATCTAGTACCATTTTTTAACAGTGTTTATAGATTTAGGTATGTTGACAAATCGCCTCATAGCCAGCCCAGCATGTATATCAATAGAAGTGCATACTATGTTAAAAGAAATCCCATCTTTAGCTGTTAATCTTGCAAGCATCTCAGACAAGCTGTCTTCTTTATTTATAAATAATATGATAAAAACTATGAACTAATTTTACTTATTTTACTATGCGCTTCTTTTTCTGAACATGGAGAGCGTGCAGTTCTGCTTTTAACCTTTTTTAACTGACTAGAAACAGCAATTTGTAAGCTGAAGTAATTTACAAATTCCTGTTTCACTTTCTTTATTGCACAGAAAATGTTTCCATATAGGGGTTTTGCTGTTGAACTCTATGAAATTTGACATGGTATCCTAATTTGGTGAATCAAAAAAAGTATAAAAATTTATTAACTATTTTAACTTTCTTATTACGTTAAATTTTTAAAGTTCAATAAATTTAAATAACACTCTATTATTACAAAAGCACAATAAAAATCAATACAAATAAGTTTTTAATTTTTTTCCCATTATTGTTGTTATTATTGTTATTGTTATTATTATTTTTATTATTTATATTATTATTATAATTTAGTTTTAATAATTAAAATTAATTTGATACTATTTCCTAATGAATGCGTCAGTAATTGTCATAATATATAAGATTGATTAAATTTACTTTAAACTTATAAATCAATACTGAAAACATTGTATTGTTTTATTGATTTGTTGTTACTTTTGCTTTATTTGATGCAATTGAAACACAGTTATTAATTGGTAAATGCAGGTATTAATTGTAGTTTTTCAATTTCTAAATGCCAGGCTATTTTAAAAATAATCCCGGGAATTCAGAGTTATAAAATTAGAAGGGATTTTGGGATCCTAGGATCTGGGATTGCTAACACTAGTCTTAAAATTATTGCAAATCAAAAAACAACTTCAATATTCAAGTTAAATTTTTTTTGCATCTATGCATATAACTTTTTGGTTTTTAGAAAAACTTTATTGTTTTGGTGTGCCTGTATCATCAACAAAATGTCTGCAATCAAATACATTTGGTCGTTCACAATCTATTAAAGTTGTAGTGAGAGGTCTAACTTTTTTTAGATTACTGCCATTTTTGAATTATTTAATATTTAAATTTGAATTAATTGCACATTTAAAATAATTAGAAGTTTATTAAGATGCACCTTTTTTATTTTATATATTTATTAACTTGGTTTATTCTAATTTTATTCTATTTAAAAAAAATAAAAAATAAAAATAAAGTTATCTTATTAAAATCATTTTTAAGCTAAAAAAATATTTTAGATGAGTTATCCAAAAAGATAAAAATTGGGGAGTATTATTGGTTTATTGGATTTTTTAAATTTGATGTGCGGCCAGGTTTTATGCAAAACCAATGCATACAAGTGACGTTTGAAGCTTTAACTATAGAGGTAAAGAGCTTTTAAAAATTAGTTTTTTTATTTAAATTTTTATTTTAATTATTGTTATTTTTTTTTTTCAAGGATCCTTGCTCAAGTGTAAAGTTTAAATATATACCATCAGATGCCATTTCTTTACTTTATAATGGTATATATTTTCTAGTAATTTCATACATCTTTTTTTTTTTTTTAATTTTTTTTAAAGTTGACAGATTATGGTAAAAATAAATGTATATGCCTGGACTAAAAAAGATTGTTTAAATATATCTTGGGTCATTAAGGATAATGAGTGGCCACTAGAGAAAATTGTTACTGTTTTTTTTTTTTTATTATTATTTAAGTGGTGGGAAGTGATCACATCATCGTACTAATTTATTTTTTATTTTTTTTATTTTTGGCAGGATATGTTCCAATAGGTTAAAAAAATTAAAATCTAGTTTATAATGCATTTTAAAGCTTTAATTAATATATATAACTTGCACTGCAGTTTGTTGCAATTAAGAGTTAAAAGAATTTCCTTTAAATATATAAATATTTAAGTATATAAATATTTTTAAGTGGAGACTTTAACAGGGGCGTAGACACTCTCTTGCGCTCTTAATGTGAGAGCAACAAGTTTACAAAATATTTATTTTACTATTACTAGCTAAATTCAAATTTCGTGCAATAACCTTTTAGTGTTTGGTTTTTATGACCCTCCAAAATTTAATACCCCCTCAAATTGAAGGCCAATAAAACTTTATATCGTCATAATTTTCAAACACTAAAAGATTATTGCACGAAATATGAAATTTTACATTAATAAATAAATTTACATTTAGTTAATACTTGTAAAAAAAACATCTTGTAAACTTGTTGCTCTCACACTAAGAGCAGGGAGTACCAAAATTTAGTTTTATTTTGTTCTCATGCTCCAATCAACGCAATTTTTTTCAAAATATCTTTATTTAACATAAACATGAATATATAAATGTTTGGAGTGTCCTCCATGTCTGGAAGTTAGTTCAAACATTAGACAGTAGACAGTAAAACAGTAGACAGTTTTATAGTGTGTGAGCTAATGTCTATGGGCTAGACACTACACCTATTAAAGCACAGATTGAAAAAAAATCTATTCTCTCTAGAGAGAGCGGATTTGTTCAATCAAAACTTATCAGAGAGCTTTGTGACAAGTTTTAACTTTAAATAGCCTTATTGAAATATTTTATTATAAAAAAGTATATATAGAAAGTAAAATATTTTTACATCACCTCAAATTCCTTAAAAAATAAGTTTATTAAGTTATCAACTCATAGTTTTACCAAGCTATAACTTTTTCTTAACAAATATTGAATATATTTTTCAATCAACTTTTTTTAAAATACCTGATAAGAAGCAGAATTAGAAACAGTACTGGTTGATAAAGAAGAAACACTGAAATTAGAAGTCAATTTAGCTGAAGATGTATTGGCAGATTCTTTATATCTCTTTTTAGTTCTGGGAGTTGGTTTTCTTGATTTAAACCAAACACACTGATCATGTTTGAAACTTCAGATAACTAAGAAAGTTCTTCCAATACTTCTGGGGAATTGTCAACCAAACACACTGATCTGTAAGTTCTAAAATATTAAAGATGATCCATGATTCAACAGTAATAAATGTGTGCAATGGAGGCAGGTTCTTCTTATGCTTAAAATAAACTTCTTCTAAGGGCATCACAGCCTTGATTCTGTTATACTTAAACTCATCAGTACTCTTCCTACCAATATCCATGAGAACCTTAACCATCTTCTCCATCTCGTCAACATGATCGCTTTCCTTTGAAAGTAAGGCCATTGCAATCAATGCTGGATCAAGATTCCAAGTATGACTCTTCCAAGACGTCGAAACTACCTTAGCAGCAGGTTTAGTTTTAACATAATGGCATTGACCAATAAAACCTTTTATCCTAAAAATTTATTTTTTTACTATAATTTATTTTTAGTATAAACTTTAATGTATTTCCATGCAACATTTAATACAACATTAAATTGTTACATGGGGAATGTTTATCAGATTTATTAGGTCTAGAAGTTAATTTCCGCGTTTTTTTACACTTTTTAAACTACGTGAAACTAGCCAAACTAATAAAATAATTTTATTCAAAATAATTTCCTTCATTAATAACTACATTTTCTTAAAGTTTGTGCAATTTATGGATTCAATCATAATAAAATTTTTCTCGTTTGGCAGCCATCCATTCATCAAGCTATTTTTCGATGTCTTGACGATCTTGAAAGCGCTGCTCCGCTAGACCATGAGCCATTGATCATAAAAGGTGATAAACCGATGGGAAGATGTCCAGTGAGTATGGTGGGTGTGGTAAGACTTCCCATTTGAACTCTTTATTGTGTCTTTTACCGCTTTTGCGACATGCGGCCTTATATTATCATAAAGCCGTATAAGTTTGTTGTGTTGATCCACCCATTCTGGTCTCTTTTCTGTGATTTCATGGCGCAACTGCGCTAATTGATGTTGATAGTGATTTGTAGTGACTGTTTGCCAGGTTGAAGAAGCTCATAGTACAGTATGTCGCCTTGATCTCACCATATGCACAGTAAGACCTTCTTCCCGTGGATATTTGGTTTTGTGGTCGAAGTTGTTGATCTACCTGGACTAACCCAAGATTTTCTTTGCTTCAGATTGTTGTAATACATCCATTTTTCATTGCCAGTTATGATGCGGTGCAAAAATAACTTTCTTTAGAATCTGTCCAGCAAGATTTGTGAAGTTATTTTTCTCTGCTCTTTATTGCGTTCAGACAGCTCATGGGCACCCATATTCCTTCCTTCTGAATCTTCCCCATTACTTTCAATCAAAGAGAAATGGCATTTTGCGTGACGCCAAGAGATGCTGCAAGTTGCTCCTGTGTTTGAACCGAATCTTTATCTAATAAAGTTTGAAGTTGTTTGTCTTCAAATTTTTTTGGCTGTTTTGTCCGATCTTTATCCTTGACATCAAAATCGCCCAATTTGAAACGCTTAAACCATTCTTGGCAGGTTCTTATGAATGGAGAAGCATTGCCGTAAGCTTGGGCAACCATTTGGTGCGCATCAATGGCTTTCTTCTTGAGATTGAGAAGAAAAGAAGAGCTTCCCGCAAATTACGTTTTTCTGTCACGAAAGTTGACAGCTTTTAATCTAAAAACAACATACTTATAACCTTATATGGGGAAAGTCATATATTGATAGAACACTGATAATACAGAGAACATTTTAAATTAAATTCATTACATAAAAACATTTTTATTTTGACAAAGTAGAACGACAACAAAAAACACAGAAATTAACTTCTAGGCCTAATAGAAAACAATTAAGGAACATTTACCATAAAAGGATATATTTACCATAAAAGGATATATTTACCATAAAAGGATATATTTACTATAAAAGGATATATTTACCATAAAAGGATATATTTACCATAAAAGCAGCAGCAACAGAAATCTCACAGATGAAAAACCATCTAAAGTGCAGGAAACTAAAACTGAAAGAGCTTTAGACAGACATTTCTCTTTAAGAAACAGATAGTGCTATAGTGCTGAATTGCATGCTATATGAAGGGTAACTGGTTGCTTGTCATCTCAGTGTGCTTCTTACAAAGAATTTTTTTGTATGTGTATAGATTTCTTGAGCTTTCAAAGACTGCTTTATTATTGGTGTTGTAGTTGGAAGTCTCTCTCTTTTTTTTATTCTCATTTTTATTTTATTATAAACTTATGAAATAAAAGGTTATAAACAATAAATTATTTGTTAAATATAACTTTTAAATTAATAAAATTGAATTAGAATTACAAAAAATGCAACCTGCTGTTCTGCACAAGTTTTAGTTATAGAAATATCTTCTATTCACTTCTGTAATGTTTTTTATCAATTTTTAAGATTGATAAGAAAGAGAACAGCTTTTTTTCAAGTCATGTGACAACTCCTTGTGCAAAATTAATCTCCAAAGGAATTGTTTTGTAATCATTAATTGTTGATTGAAGATACTTTTACAACTGATTTTCCTAAGGAAATTGCTCGTGGCTCTGTAAAAATTATTAGTAACAAACTTTTAAATTACGGCAGCCAGGGGCACAGAGAAGGCAGGAGATCCGGATTGGTTTCCCCGGTCAGCAAGCCTATGGTGCATCATTAGGGGATAAAAAATACTAGAATTGCTTTATTATTCTTCTTATTTTTTATTTTAGCAGTGGTTAGGGGGGAAGCATCTAGTAAATTTTTAATGATCTACCCTGAACACCATAAAGTCTGTGCGCCACTGATGGCAGCCTTAGTCTGTAGCACAAACAGCCCTATGTTAGTATGATGCTGAAAATATATTCAATAAATCACAAACTTTGTATTTTTAACATGTCAAAAACAAAAACAAGTATTATTTAAATGCAAAGTAATTATTATTTAAAGTTATTTAGGTTCGTATATTATGAAAAATAAAGAATTTGAATATGTATGTTCTGGTTGCGCCAATTCGTCAAAAATGCTTCCTAAAAACCTAAAAATACGATTTTTTTAAATTTAAAACTAAAATAAAATAAATGTATCACATTTAAGTATATCAAATTATATTAAAGTAAAAAAAAAAGTAAAATAAAAATGGTAATATGTTAATATTTATTATGTGTCTGTTTTAAAAATAATAAATCTATTTACAAATAAATTTAAGTAAAACTTTTGTATCAATTCAAATCAAATTTTGTGTCACCTAAATACAAAAAATAAAAATAGATAAATAAAATTTATGCTGTTTAATAAATTTAATTTAAATAAAATATTTGCATAATTTTATAATTTACATAATTATTACATATTACATAATTTGCTATACATGATTACTTTTTATATTAGACAGAAAATGCTCGCCATGGAGTTTTGTCTTGAGTCTTGCCTTTTGTTTTGCAGGTGTTTAATAAAAAAATCATAGTTTTATAAACTTTGTTTTTCTATTATTAAGTATGATTTTTAAACTTCATTTTTTTTATTCATGTTTATTTTACACTTTTGATTTGATCTAGACTTTTTAATCTTTTTGTCCTTACTAATCTGTTTAATATTCTATTTTAGAATCAATTGCTCCTTCTGGTTTATATCATCTATTGAAATTATGCTTGATGTTTAGTTTGGTCATGGAAGGTGACTCATCATATCTTAATCTTGACGAAGATAAAGGAAAAGTAAATCGTAATCTTTTGCATATACTTTGTCAAGACCAGGATTTATTGATGTGTCAGCGATTGATGATGTATGGTTGTTCATTCAGTGAAAATCCTGTTGTACACAAACTTCCAATGAACCTCTTTGGTTCTGTTACTGAAGAAGGGGCTTCTTTTTTTGTTGATGGTGAGTTTTTATTAAATCATAAAGTATTAATGCTGCCCTTACTCAATTGTGCGTGTTTGACACGGAACTCACGCAGCCATCATAACTGAGTTAATGGCAAGAAAGAGTTGCAGAACTTTTTTTTATAAGAAAATGTGAACAAAAGTCTATGCAAATATCTAACTAATGCAAAGTTCAAATTTTATAATGTTAAAAATTATATAAATTTTTTAAAATTTACTTTTAGATGAAAATTGCATTGCGACTACAATGATTTTTTTTTTATTTAAAGGAGGTCAGAGGATTGATGGCCTCTGAATTATGGAATTATGGACATATGATATTTTTATATTTGTGTAATTTAAGTGAGATTTTTTATCTGCATTGGTACCTATGTTCTACTAGAAAAACTAATAATTGTTCCTAGTTCTTGGTTTTTCCTACATAAGTGGTGCTAGTTGACTTATGTTGTCAACTGTCATCTACGTATTAGAAAATAAAAGAATTATTTTTTAAAAAATTTATTGTGCTATTAAGTATATAAATGTTAAAGTTGTTGACTAAGTAGCACCTATAATAAGAAATATAATTATTCTAGTTTTTAAATATATATAATGTAAGTATCTTCTTATTTGCAAATATGTTTTTATTTTTGTTAATAAAAATTGATTCATTTTGGGGTTATGATTTTATACGGCACAATCATGACTGTATAAAATGGTAAGAAAATAGAAAATTCTTCAGATATTTGTTTGGTTTGTGGGGAATTTGGTAAAATCTGAGAATGTTGGGTAAACTGTGCTGTATGTGGTGACTGGGCCTACAAAGACTGTACAGATCTCCATAAAAACAATAATTATATTTGTGACTATTGTATTTAATAGTAATATTGTACTACTTATTTTTATTAATTCTTAAACTCATAAACTTATTCTCTTAAACTCTTATAAAACTTATTTTTAATAACTATTATTCTTGTTTTCATTATTGATATTCTACAAAAGAATTAGGTTAATGCTGACCAGGCTGCCACAATTGCCCCAAAGTTATGGGGTAATACTGGTCATTTTGTTTAATTTTTTTCTTGTAATAACACTTTAATTATTTTTGTACGTATTTGTCAATAAAGTACTTTATAATATACAACTCTAAAAATGGCAAAATACCTTAAAGGGCCACCATTCCCCTGACCTCCCTTATTACATTTAATTGCCATTTTAGTCTTTTGTTTATTAAATAGTGTTAATACATTCTGCAAACAATATGTCTTAGTGGTCAAAGCACAGCATTTCTGAAGCATATTGCCATGGTGAGAGAATGTTTAAAAAAGCCTAAAATTTCTATAAACATCAAAATAGCACATAGTGGGCCAGGTGGTGGCCCTCAAAAATGAAGTCATATTATTTCAAAAACCATATAATAAAACATAGTCTTTATACACTATTGTGTTATTAAAAAATTTATTTGAGTATAATAGTATCTTTAAAAACCATGAAAATCAATTGCGATTCCATATATTATAAATTACTTTATTTTTACAAAAAAGCGTAAATTTTTTCATTTTTATGCTTAACTTTAGTAAACAGTAACTTTAAAAAAAAATACATTTCTGCGCAATTGGTTTTTGTATTTTAACTTTTTGATAATATAACTTTACGAAAATAATATGAAGAAAAGATCAACATTTGTAACACATATATAAACTGGATTTATAATAACAAGGTAAGTATATATCATTTAATACTTTTATTTTGTATAAAAAGTGTTAGATAAATTAGGGAACCTACGAGAACCTATATTGAGTGCTTAAGCAAAAAAATGCAACATATCTATAACCTATTAGAACTCTATATGTTGCCCTTAATTTCTCCTTTTAAGTTTATTTGACATTTTAAAAGTATGAGTTTTAAGTTGTATTATTTGTATTAAATCAAAATACTTATTTAAAATGTTTTTTATTCACCCAAACAAAAATATGTGTTATTTTTTCTCCAATACAATTCAAGCACATTGTACTGTTTGAACAAAAAAAAATTTTTGTGTTTTGTTTTAGTTATAATATGAAAATTGGTGAGATTCACACACTTATAAGACAAAACAAACTAGTTCCTAATGATAAATCAATTTTTTATCAGTATTAACACTCTTAGCTTCAGAAGATATTAAATTAAAAGATTGTGAGTGTAAAAACATTATAAAAATGTATAATAAAAAATGGGTAGCTTCAAACAATGATATTATTCATTTTGAGATATGTTATTAATGTGCTTAGGTAATTAGTTAAGTCTGTGTATTTATCATACATTAAAGTGACAACTTTTTTCAAAAGGAAACAAGATTTTACATTTAAACTTTAATTTTTTTCAAAATTAGTTAAGGATGGGATGGTCCTGGGGATGGTCTGGAAAAAAATATTAAAAAGTTGATAAAGAAAAAAAATGAATAAGTCTGTACCCAGTTTTTTTATAGAAGTTTACAATTTTACAATAAGAAGTTATAAAGTATAGACCATTAATTGTTAACTCAAAACAAAGATTTAAAAGATTTTTATTTACTACATTTACTAAAAAAAATTTAAATAAACAACTATATAAAGAATAAGTACAGAAATGGTAAATGTGAAAAAACTTACCATGACCTGTATTATACGGGTCATGGTAAGTTCATTATTCCACATACTTTAAAGTCTGATTTTAAATATTTTTAAAACTTTTTATACCAATTGTAATTAATCAATACATTTTAAGCAAGTATTCTAAACATTATTTAGAATACTCACTTCAGATACTAATATCAGAACCACTGAATAATAGCCATTTGCGCAACAAATACCAAAGCATTTAAAATTTTATAAAGTTGAATTAAATATTATTTTTTTTATTCATAACTTTAAAAGGTAGACGATGTGTATATATATATATATATATATATATATATATATATATATATATATATATATATATATATATAATTACATTTTATAAATATTTTTTAATTTTCATTTCAGTATAATTAGAATAAGTTCCAATAAATATCTTAAAATAAAATATAAGCTGAAATATCTTAAATTTGAGTTTTTAGCCATGGTAGAAATAGATAGGTTCATTTTCTTGTCAATAATTTTTTCATTCAAAGTCTCATTCATTTACTTTATCTATCCCTGCATGCTCTAAAAACTTTTACTTATCTAGTTTTTTTTCCCATACTTTAATCTTTTGGAACTCTCTCTAATCTTCAAGTTTTCCTGACTCATACAACTTATAACTCTTCAAGTCTTCTGTCAACTGTTTCTTTGCTCTATAACTCTATTTTTTTATTCTTTTAAATTTTTTTGGATATTTCATGTTTCCATTCATTGAAACTTATTCTAATTATACTAAAATAAAAATTAAAAAATTTGTTATTAAATATTGCAAATATGTTCTAATAAAATTAATATTTACTAATAGTAAAATACAAAATAATTTTTGTTTAAAACTTTTTAAACTTCTTGCAAGAAAATCTTTTATATATTGGTGAAACCGCAAGACATTTAAATAAGTGGCTAAATAAGTCTCTCCAACTACTCTACAATTATTCTTCTCTCTGTTGTTAGTTTCTTTATATAAATTTTTTGAGATGATTAAATCATTTCTTTCTAATTGCAGTATTAAAGTTATTCTTGAAGGCCTACGCTCTTCTTCACTTTGAGTAATTTTATGAGTACTGCAAGGTTCTACTATTGCTCCTGTATTGTTTCTTATCTAGAAGATAAGAAAGGATACAGAACAATCTTCATGAAAATTTTTTATCTAAAGTGAGTATTTTTGCTAACGACTCAACTTTATGTTCCTGTATTGACAAAAGCCTTGACTTTTTGCTTGCTTAGAACAATCAGACAAGTTTTAACCTGATCTCTCTTCTTTTACAGCCTAATACTTGTAGTAGCCTGAGGATTTCAAGTCTGGACTTAAAATCCTCAATTTTTGTTAGACAACAAAATACATTTATTTTCTGCAAAAAATATTGCATTATTGTTGGCATTTCTTTATTAACAAATAACAACCTTTTTACTCTCAGACAAACACTAAAAGCACATTGTAAATGTAATTAGACCTGCTTTATCTGCTAAGTAGGCAGATAAAGCAGGTCTAAATACAGCCATTCTACCATTGCTGTAAGTTTACATTTCTTTCTTTTTTTTTATAAATACTATCATGCTCAATTCTCAAATGAGCTATCATAAATTAAAACTCATTCTTGCAAGGCTTTTTATTCAACAAGTTTCATCCTTTTGCTGTATTTTTCCCTTCATGCTATAAAAACTTTTATTAATCATGTTTTTTTCTTTGCACATTACAAAAACCTCATAAGTCTCATCCATCTTTATATTTTCCTTTTTTATACAGTCTACAACTTTTTAAGTCTTTAGTTAACCTTTTCCTAGCTTTTAAATCCAATCCTCTACTTTAAAGTATATATATATATATATATATATATATATATATATATATATATATATATATATATATATATATATATATATATATATATATATATATAAATATATACCAGTATTTAATAAATAGTAAATGTAAGCATATAATTGTAATATATAAAGTATTGTAAATTTTTTTCTAGCCCCAGCTATCAATCTCTGCTAAATCTTATAATTTTGCCAGTGCTGGGGCAGGGTTTGCAAAAGGTCTTATTTTTAACCAGGTCTAGGGTCCTGTCACTTTATATTATATATATATATATATATATATATATATATATATATATATATATATATATATATATATATATATATATATATATATATATATATATAATTTTTTTCTTCAACATCTTGGCTTCCAACAAAGCTGTAAGCAACAACTATTTGAGTTGGAAGTTACTGGAAGAGAAAAGATGAAGTTTATAGAGCAAGATAACGATTGACAGACAACTTAAAAGATAGCAAATTATGAATGAGGAAAGCAAGAAGAAGGAAGCGAGTTCCAAAGAACTGATTTTCAAGGAAAAAAACTAGACGAATAAGAGTTTTTGGAGTACTTTGGAACAATCACAGAAAAGGGATAAGACTTCATTGAATGACGAGTAACACAAGAATAAATTTTAGTAGATGGCACAAGAGATGCTAGAGCTCTTTAGAGCAGTGCTCATAATATTTGTAGAAAAGAGAAAGAGAAGCAACATTACGACAATGTGATAATGGTTGAAGGTTGGAGCAACCTTAGCATATGCTAATTTTGCTATTGATTTGATATATAGTTTCCAAGAAAGAAAAAATTAATTAAGAAGAATTAATCCTTGAAGATGAAGGGTAGATGACTGATCAAGTACATTACTGTTCATAAATATAGGAAAATTATTGCAATAAGCCCCATGCACATATACACACACATTTACACACACACACACGCATATATATATAATATATATATATATATATATATATATATATATATATATATATATATATATATATATATATATATATATATATATATATACACGAAAAATTTTCTGATATATATATATATGTGTGTATATTAGGGTGGTCCAGATTTGTGTGGTGAAAATTCAAAGTGTGTCTAGATTCTCTCCACAAGCCTAACTTTGTTCCACTATGCTTAGGGAATAACCATACAAAAAATTGGACCAATCTGAACAGTTTTAGGGGTCGCTATGATTTCAACATTTTTTTGACGGTACTCAATTTTTACGAATTTTTGTGTAAGTTTTGCATAATTGAACATCTATCTCAACATTGTGGTAAATAAATTAATGCTTGCTGAAAAGCAAATGCTATATAAATTCATTTATATATCTAATATCTTTTAGTTGTCTATTGTCACATGATTTGGCGGCCATCTTGTAATAAGCACATGTCTGCAGTATTTCAATAAAAATTTTATAAGGATTATTTTTTTATTTCTGGTAACAAATATTCTTATACTTAAGTATTATATTTTATATATATATTTATTATATAGTTAATATAATGAATTACAAATAAATTATTATTAAATTAAATAGTTTTCAAAAAGAATATGCTATAAAAATTCATTTTTATATCTAATATCTTTTATCAATTGTCACATGATTAAGTGACCATCTTGTATTAAGCACATCTCTGCAATATTTCAAAACAAATTATGTTTTTCAGTAATGTTTTTTCATTTTTGTTAATAATATAAAGTACTAAATATTAATTATATAAAATTAAATAGTTGAAGAACAAAGAATCATTTCAACTTAAACTTCTGCAGGTAATTAATAAATAACAAAAATATATATTACACCACTTATGGCAGTTACTACAAGAAGCTCTGCAGAGGTATGGCTCATTGGGAAAGCATCTAAGCAGCTCTCCTTGTCAAGATTGGCAACAAATGGAGATGTCCTCCGGTGTCTCCTCTTTCATCATCTGGGAGAGCATCTCACAATAAAGGACAGCATTCACCATACGATTCAAGAGCTGATTGTTATGTGGAATAAGGCAAGAATCCCAACACAAAGAATTGATTCTGGTGAAAAAAAACTTCAGAAATTATACGATTCCTATCTGCTCCTAAAAAAGAATCGAACTACAGACCTGGAAAGCAG
Organism: Hydra vulgaris; assembly: GCF_022113875.1. Taxonomy (NCBI): domain Eukaryota; kingdom Metazoa; phylum Cnidaria; class Hydrozoa; order Anthoathecata; family Hydridae; genus Hydra; species Hydra vulgaris. The sequence continues at coordinate 48,349,295 of NC_061158.1, read as the reverse complement.
TAGAATTAAAGAACAGATGTTCAAAGACACACTTTACGAGCTTTTTGACTTGGCAACTAAAACCGCAATGGAGACAATAACCATTGCTGAAGATAGGCAATTTCTTGCAATGCAGCGAGAAGATGTTACCAGCTGCAGCATGGCTGGAATTGATAAGAACTTACTGGCAAAGGAAGCCCGGAAGAGAGCTCGAGATCAAGCATATGATGCAAGGTTACCAAAACAGCAACACTCCAGTGGTCATCTCGATCCTGTCTCAGCCAACATCAGCAGCTCAGAAGACAGTCAAGACAGCGATGACGACCCAAGTTTTGAGATTCTGTCTTCTGCATCGCAATCTGTTTTTTCTACACCAAAGCCAAAGCGTCTGAAGAGTATTGTTTCCAGCCCGGAAGTTGCTGGAGCTTTGGACAGAGTTAACCTTCTAGATCGCAAAGCTATGTTCGTTGTCGCTTCAGTGGCTAAGGCACTGGGACATCCTCTTGCAGACTTAACTCTGTCTCGAAGTACAATCAGGAGATCTCGAATGTCTACCCATAAACACGTGACTCAGAATGACAAAGACAACTTTTCCATTGAATTTCCTTTGCTTCTACACTGGGATGGGAAACTGCTTCCAGATATCACCGGTTCAAAAGAAACCGTGGACCGAATTGCAGTGATTGTAACTGGAAATGGTTTGGTGAAATTGCTAGCAGTTCCAAAAATTGGAAGAGGAACAGGAGAGGAACAAGCTTGCTTAAAGATCTTGGATGATTGGAAAATTCGAGACAAACTTCAGGGTTTAGTCTTTGACACAACCTCGTCCAACACAGTTATCCACAAAGGAGCTTGTGTTCTCATCGAGAAAGCAGTTGGTCGTGATCTTGTAAATATTGGTTGCCGCCACCATGTACTGGAGGTCATTCTGAGCAATGTCTTTACAGCTCTCTTTGGTGGAACAGGGGGACCTGAGGTTGGCTTGTTCAAACGGTTTCAGAAGAAGTGGCCATATATTCAGCAAGCGAGATTCTCTTCAGCTAAAGATGAGCTCTTCATCGGAGATATGGAAATCCTTCGAAAGGAAATGGTAGCATTCTACACCAGAGCCATTGACGAAAAACAACCTAGGGAAGATTATCTTGAACTACTTCGGTTATGCCTGGTCTTTCTAGGGGGAGGCTCTGTTAGTGCTGAGATAAAATTTCGAGCTCCAGGAGCGATGCATCATGCTCGATGGATGTCAAAGGCCATCTACGCTCTGAAAATGGTACTATTTCAAGATCAGCTCACTCTGACTGTTTGAGAGAAGAAAGGTCTAGTAGAGCTTGCATTGTTTGTGGCATTAATTTACGGACGTTTTTGGCACGAAGCTCCACTGGCTGCAAATGCTCCGTTTAATGATGCTCAAATGCTGAAACAGTTCCAAAAGTATCCAAACCGCACAATCGCCAATGCAGCTTTTACTGCATTTTCTCGACACCTTTGGTTCTTCTCGGAACATCTTATAGGTCTGGCATTTTTTGATAGTCGCGTTGATCTGGATGTGAAGAGGGCCATGGTGGTTAACCTCCAACTGCCCAAGACAACTCTAGCACTGAAGAGAGTAGATTCCAAGAATACCGACTTCAACAGACTAGAGACATTCGTGACTATGAGAACCTATAGTTTATTCGAATTGTTGAGCAGTACAGGGAGAGAAGAGGCCAGAAACTTCATTTCAAAAGATCCTAAATATTGGGAGGACGATGAATCATATCAGAAGTTGGCAGAGAGAGTCCAAAGAATGAAAGTTGTTAATGACAGCGCAGAACGTGGAATTGCATTAATTGGACAGTACAACGAATCGATTACAAAAGATGAAGAACAAAAGCAGTTCCTACTTCATTTTGTTTAACGTCACCGCCAGCTATACCCTACTTCATCCAAGGCAGCCATGTTGGCGATAGATGACGAAATCGTTGATTAATAAACATACATTTTTCAACATATTCACAATATTCTTGATATTACAGTTTTTTGTTTAAAAATTACGAAAGTTACAAAACGTTGATATACTTTAATAAAAATTGATCAATTGATGATCTATATTCATTAGATACTCTACAGGCATTCTATTTACCTGATTTAAATTGTTAGTGGCATTAATTTTTAAATTCGATATTATATTTATAGTGAAAACTTAAATTTTTTGATATTTTTATCATTGTGGTCAAAAAGTCAAAATTTATAGCAACCCCTAAATATTATCCGATTTGCTTCAAATTTGGCTACAATATTGCAAATATTAATAGGAACAAAGGCAGCCTTGTGGAGAAATGAATTTCAATAATTTATAATTTTGGACCACCCTAGTGTATATATATATATATATATATATATATATATATATATATATATATATATATATATATACAGTACCCACTCAAATTATTAGACTCAAACTCAATTTTTAACTTTTTATCTTTTTGGTGTGTCTAAAACTCACTAAAAGCAATCACAACTTATTTTTTTATACATAATTTATATATTGATAAAAAAAAAAGCACATTATGAAACTTAATACTTAGTGATGGTTTCTTTTGACTCCTTTTGAAAGAGTTTTGATATGCCTTGGCATACTATTTACTCAATTTGAGGTCAATCCTTTAATATATGGATCTCGATGCCATACTTTGATTAGTCGTTTTGTGAGTTTCTTTTTACTTGTTAAATGCTAAGTCAGCACTTTGTGTATTACAAGAACCCACAGATTTACAATAGCATTCATATCTGGAGAATTGCCAGGCCAATCAAGTAGCGCAATACTCTTATTAGCAAAAAAGGTCTTTATGGATTTTGCAGTACAGCAAAGAGCAATATTTTGCATGAAAACTACTTTTTTTACCATTAGGAAACCACTCTTGTATCTGTTGAATCAAACTAGTCTGTCAGACAGTCTTGTACAATCATGTTTCATCATTCCATGTACAATGTAAAGACTTTGACAGATACCCCTGCTCAATATGCATGACTAAACCATTATAAACCCTGGGTGCTTTACAGTGTTTATAGTACATTTTGGTTTTGTTGTTCTTTTGGTCTGCAATAGACAAATGTGGCTTTCTTTTCTTTTCCAAAGGTAGATTCATTGCTGTATACAACCTGACTAAAGCAATAAATATTGATGTTTTAAATATTTCAAATATTAACAAAATGAATTGAGATAAGATATTAATGCAAAAACATCTTCTAAAAACTTGTAATATTAAAATATTAATTGCTTATGTTTCAGGAGAAAACTAATTGATAAGTTACCTTATTCTAGTCATCTTGAGAAAAAGAGGAGTGCTTCTTAGCCCATGCAAGACGTTTTTTAATCATTGTAGGCGTAAGTTACGGTTTCTTCAGTGGCTTTCTACCCTTAATCCAAACTCATAACTTCTCCTTCTTAAAGATTTAAGTGAATTTTTTTATTCCTTGCTCTTTTAAAACAACTTTTAGTTTTATTGATGGTATCTTACGATTTCGTTCAATAACTTTTTTTATTTTTCTGTGATCTCTAGCACTTGTAACTCTTGTTCTGCCACAGGACTCTATTTTCTGCGCTTCTAATTTGACCCCCATTTTAAGTTTAGAATTTGTTCTTCTGACTGTAGCCATGATAATTTTGACAACTTATTTCTTTCTCTTTCTAATATTTCTTTGGATGTAACTTGTTTTTTGCAGAAGGACAGTTACTTTTGCATATTTACTGAGGAATCATCACAAGATTTACCCAATATTAATCCTAAAATAACTCCAACATTAATTAAGTTATTATTTGACTGCAAAATTAAAAAAAACAAATTAAAAACAACTGAAATTTTATTATTTAAATTGTAATGACAATCTAAAATAATGTAAAGAAAAAATTTAAGTTGAGTTATGACTGGCAAAATTAACTGAAAGTTTTTAATTTTACATAATTTAAACTTACCATAACTTCTAAATCCATAAATCTCTCTTTTGAGTCTAATAATTTGAGTAGGTACTGTATATATATATATATATATATATATATATATATATATATATATATATATATATATATATATATATATATATATATATATATATATATATATATATATATATATATATATATATATATATATATATATTGATTAGTCTTTGTTGATGAAACATAGTGTAAAATGAAAAAAAAAAATTTTAAGTGATTTTCTACTAATTTATAATTGCTCTGTTCTATTAAGAACATTGTGCACTCTATTTTGTCGAATACATTTTTAAAATTGTTTAAATATATATATATATATATATATATATATATATATATATATATATATATATATATATATATATATATATATATATATATATAAAATTTTACAAATATCTAAACTTTCTGTTGAAAGGTGGAAGTCTAGTACTAGCATCTACTGATATCTGCTGCATCTTAAATCATGCTGCACTGAAAAAGAAACAGCAAGAAAAACTGTCTACAGGTAAATAACTAGTTAAATTTTTTAAGTCAAGACCTCCTAGTGTTTATCAATTTTTATGTTATTAAGCTTTAGATTGTCTGAAGCATTTGCAATGCTGATTTTTAATTTTTTTTTAATATAATATTAAAACATTTTTCTAGCTAATTCTGCACTAAAAACTGTTTTATTTATTTAGCGTTTATTTATTTTTTAGATTATTACCAGCATTATATTTATTTGCCAGATTTTTATTGCTGATAGCAGTCTAAAGCAAAAATTGATATCTAAGTTATTAATTTGTTTTAAGTTACTATTTAATTATTTAGGAGAAGTAAAACCCATATTTAACATAAAAACAATATTTAATTGTGGGTATAGAGTTTATAAACTACTTGTAGCATCAATAGGAGGATTACTAGGGTTACTTATAACCATAGTAATCCTCCTATTGATGTATCTCAAAAAAAAATAATCTGCAAAACAGATATGTCGGTGTGTGGAAGCATAACTGTTAAACTTAAGAAATGATAATGTCTTTATTTTGATATGTTAATATGTTTGATATTTTGATAAATATGTTTCTTTTATTTAATATTTTTTTATAGTGTTAGAATATAAATGTGCTGGCATTAACATTCCTCGGAAACAACAACATGATGGTCAACAATGTCAATTAATACTACCAATTAACTGTACTGTTTGGTCATGTAATGAAAAGGATTCTTCACATGTATGTTCTACAACAAAAATTTCTTGTTTGCTCTTTTTTTTCTACTTTTAAGTTTTCAAAATTTTGCTTTTTATTTAATTAGTTACTATTTTTTATTTTTTTAGTGTTCTACCTCAATTCCTTTCTCAAGGTTTAGATTTTATATATTAGAAGTTTGTTTTTAAGTAGCTAGTTGAGAATAATAATCAAGAATAAATTAATTTAGTAATGTCTATTATTTGAATTTTTATTAAAGAGTTCTTTGTCTTAGTTTTGTGTGTGAAGAGTTTTTTACTATAATTTAGTCAGTTTAACTTGGTGCTTAACCAAAGCAAAGAGTTTAAATCTTCAAATATAAAGGCTTGTCATGTATTGGATTCAGTATCCAAGAAAACTGCATCAAGTATGTTTTCATCTACTCAACTCAAAGAAGTAAAAATTAATTTATATTTTCTTTTTGAAATATTGTTGAGAGTAAATTGCAATACGATTTTTTTCTAAAAGTTTTAGAATGTGTTAGAAGCTTTGGGAATTTTACACAGTTTTAGTATACATTCATGAAACTCTTTATTAGGCGAATTAAAATTATTTTTTTTGCAAAAAAATGGTTGACATAAAGACCATGTGTTGCCTATCTGTTTTATGAATTTCAGTTGGACCACAAAACAACCAAAGCCTCATAAAATATTTACAATCAAATAGGTTAGGGTTTGCTGTCTGAGGCAACAGCCTCAATGTTGGTTGTGATGCTTTTATAACAGTATGAAATCAAAAGATCTCTTTTTCTATGCTTTTGTAACTTGGATAGCACTTATACTGACTACTAATAAGTTACATATGTGTTGTGTGGGAGAAGTGGATACTCTATGTAAACCACACCAGGAAGCGCAAGTAGTTAGATTCAGAAACACCTGCTAAAAATAACTTTGAAAGTTGACCTTTATAACAAAAAGGTGTTGCTTTTGGTTTAGTGAAATTTTTTTTTTAATTTTAATTCACCTCCTCAAGGCCGAGAAGGCCACTACAGACGAGGAGGCTACTTATTTGTGGCTATAACCCTCTCTCAACTCTATAACTCCGAAACACGAACCTTGACGAACAAGGCCGCTGCGCAGAGAAACAAGTTGAGCGGGGTACTACCAGGAACGTGGTGGGGATCGTGTATGTGCATTGTGTACTGGTTACTACTTTTGGCAAATGCTGCAATTATGGCAGCAATTTGATAGGTTTTAAGTAAAATTCTAAAAAAAATCCCTGATTAATTTGTTGAAGATTAAATCATGTTGATGTCATTTGCAAAGTATCTATATAAATGTTATAAAAATAATGTTTATAAAAGAAATTGCTAATTAGACCAACTCTAGATCAGCAATTAAATTTTAAAATTACTGCATACACTGAAGAGAAAACATTGAAACTTTCAGATGTCTTTTTCTCTACTGGGAGAACAGGAGCATCATTTTCTTTTTATTAGCTAAAGTTGTAACTGCTTTTCTTATTATACAAGTTACAAATTGTTCATTAGAAAGAAGTCTCTGATGTGGGAGGAGTAATCAACAAGTCCAAATATGTATATATATATATATATATATATATATATATATATATATATATATATATATATATATATATATATATATATATATATATATATATATATATATATATATATATATATATATATATATATAATCACTTGTATAATAAACAAATTTCTACTAATTTATAATTGCTCTGTTCTTTTAAGAACATTGAGCGCTCTATTTTGTAGACTATATTTAAATATATATATATATATATATATATATATATATATATATATATATATATATATATTGTATATATATATATATATATATATATATATTATATATATATATATATATTTATATATATATATACATTACTAGTGCTTAATTTACGGGTACATTTCTTTTTTTCCTCGTTAATCGCAATTTTTATTTCTCTATTTTTACTATATTTTTCATATATGTTCTTTTTTTTTTATATTTTTATTTAATGTCAATTTTTATTTATTCATTTTTAAATTTATTATTTTCGTAAAAAAATTTATTTTTTATAAATATTTTTATTATTTTTATTTAATTATTATCTATTATATTTTATATTTTTATATATATATTTACAAAAACGATTATTTACATTAATATAACTAACCCTAACCCTAACCCTAGGCCTGACCTTGCTGCCTGGCCAAACCAAACCCTCAGTCGATGTAGCAACACTCCCTTGCGAGTCAGGCTATTTGTCAGTCGATGTATGTACTTTTCGCTTTGCATAAAAACTATTTACGGGGACATTTTTTTACAAAAAAAAACGCTACTTACAAGGACAAAAGATTATCGAGTACATTAAAATGTCCCCGTTACTGCTAATGTCCTCGTAAGTATCCATTTTAATGTAAAATCTGTTCCCGAAAGTAATACTATATGGATATATATAAACATATATATATATATATATATATATATATATATATATATATATATATATATATATATATATATATATATATATACACACTTACTAAAGCGTGTTTTGATAAGCATTTGCTCACTTTTTCTGCTTACCTTAAGCCGTACTGTTTTTTTCGAAAAAGAAGAAAAAAAAACGAAGAATGATGAATAAAACGATTGCTGCCCCATCCCAAACCCTCAATCGATGTAGCAGCACTCCACTGCAAGTCAGGCTATTTGTCAGTCGATGTATGTACTGAAGTCCCCAGCAGCAGGCTATTTCAGTATGACGTCAGATTGCTTACTTTAGTACGCAATACTATTTGTATATATATATATATATATATATATATATATATATATATATATATATATATATATATATATATATATATATATATATATACAAATTGTATATATCATTTGTTTAGATTTTTATTGATAAAATCAAATTGATAATATAAAATTCCACTAATACGTCATATACTAAAACTATTTGGAATTAAAGGCGCTTAAATAAATTATAAAGTCTGTAGATTGCGGCGTATATTTTAAAGACTTAAAGGAACTGGCTAACATTTAGACAGCAAGCTTTGAGTAAAACAACAAATTTAGTTTTTTTTTGTGTACTTTATTATTTTGTTTTATTCGAAAAAATTCAGCCAACACATTTTTTTTATCATTCTCTTTAATATGAAAACAATTTGAATCAGCACTTTGGGATCCCTTTAAATCTATACTTTTAAAAGTTTCTGGTAAAAATTTAAAAAAGTTGTTCGACCAAATAATCAAGGATTTTTTATTTTTTTATTTTATCTATCAAATATTTATGTGCTTTGGGTGCTCAGTCAATTTATATCTGGCTATATATTAAGACATAACTTGATTGTATAAAATTATTTTATATTTTTAATTATTGGTATTTATTGTATTTTTTACTTTATAATACACTAAAAAAAGTAATTTTAACTTTTTTTGTTTTACATATTTTAAGTTTGTATCTCAGTGTCGTCGCCAATCTGTAGAAATGACTCATGCAAGTTTCAAACTGATGAAAGCTTTTTATTTTACAAGGAGGCGCTCTGGGTTACCTCGTGTAACACAGTTGTTGTTCAACACCATGTAAGTTGAACATTTCTGCACATATATATCTGAATATATGAATTTTTAGTTATACATATTTTAGAAAACTTTTGATATTATTATAATTATTATTATTATTATTATTATTATTATTATTATTATTATTATTATTATTATTATTATTATTATTGTTATATAGATTTATAAATGTAATATAAACTTTTAAAATTGTTTATTTAAAATTTTTTTTTTTAGTCTGTCTCTTTCAGCTGCTCATTCAAAGTTAATGCTTCATCCAAAGGTCTGTTTCAATATTTTACATACTATATAGTATCCTAGTATTATTCATAATAAAAAATCTTTATTTTTGTATATTTATAATAAATGATTTAGATTCAGTTGCATCAAAACTTTAGGAATTTTTTAAATTAGAGTTAAGTTTAAAATTTTATTAGAAAACTATTTTTTATGTATTAAAATAAAATATACATTGATATTTTTGTTGGTACAAAAGTTAATATAAAATTATACATAGATGAGTTTTTTCTGGGACATCTTGGAATTCCGGAAATTCACTTGAAAATTCCTTTACTTTTCCAGAAATTTCCAGATGTTTTTTATTATTAATTTGAAAAAAAAAATTATCTATTTTTACATAAAATTTTAAATACAACATCTTTTGCATTTAAACTAATATGTTTTCTATAATTAAAATTTTCACTAGATCAATTTTCGTAACAATTTTTTTCTTTTTTTTTTGCTTTTTAATTCATTCAAATTAACTTTTTCTAATATTAGAAATTCCATTTTGTAAAAAATTAAATCATTTAAATTCCATTAAAAGTTTACAAAAGTTTTTGTTGTCTGTTAATACAATCAATTTTTAATAAAATAATTTTCCAAGATTTTCAAAGAAAAAAATTTATGGGATTTTCATAAAGTCAAATACTCATCTATGTGTATAGGATGGGCATGATGTAACAGTTGTAGCTTATTTTATAGAATAGGTACGATGTAACAGTTGTAATATTTCAAACACTTCTTATTAAAAATAACTTTAATGAATATTATAGGGTGATTTTGAAATATAAATGTCATTAATTAATTTTTAATGTTATATTTTAATTTTTTTTAGATGATGTCTATATATTTCTTAATGATATAATTTTTAGTATAGTATACTAATAGAAATCATATTTATAGCATACTATATATTTATATATACTATATATTTATAGTATACTATATAGCATACTATATATTTATAGTATACTAATAGAAATCATATTTATAGATATCATGCCAAGAAGATATTGTTGGGAGTTATGATTGTTACATTTTATGTAACCACAAAACATTACCCTAATGTTTAAATAAATTTAAGTGGTGGGAAATTTAAACTTTGCTTTAAATTAATTTATTGCTGCTTTATTCAAATTATTTGATGCTGTTTTGACCTTTGAATTTTCTATTTCAACATCAAAAAGAATTTTAAGGGTTACATAATAAAAAACAAGGAGGTAATATTTACAATAAGAAAACAAAGGGTTAAAGAGCTTAGCAAATGCTAACTTTGTAATTGACTTTAAAGTTTTCATTAGAGGTCAGTAGTAAATGATAATCCAAGAATTTGCAAAGAAGAGTGCTTTGTGAGCTGCCATTCATTAATATAGGAATGTCAACAATATTGCAATATTTTGCTGTAATTAATTGAGTTTTGTTGATAATATTTAACTGAGTTTTGTGAGAGATAATTAACTTAGTTAAAATTCACAAGCCACTGTAAGCCCCAAGCAGTTACAGAAGAGAGATCTGACTCAAGATTAGCTGCTTGTTTTAAGCAATTGAAATCAGGAAACTTTTTGTCAAGACAGGATTATAAAGTTGAGGAATCAGCAAATAAAGCCACTTTATATGAATATGAAGCATGCTTATATATATATATACATATATATATATATATATATATATATATATATATATATATATATATATATATATATATATATATATATATATATATATATATATATATATATATATATATATATATATATATATATATATATATAAATTTATAGGTGTATATATATACCTATAAATATATAGTAAACACGGCATCAAAGGAGACATCTTGTCATCACACATAAATTCTTATGTTTGAAGACAACATTATCAATTTTATTGCACTTACTCTGAATACCATAAATTTGATGCAGTCATATTTTCGATCTATGAAAGCTCTATGAAAACTTTAACAAAGAAAGTGGAATTATGCAAATTTCTCTGACTCCCTTATTTTATATAAGGCAACATATTTTGAATAATATTTTGAATATTATAATATTCCTCTAAATTTTTCAAATTTTAGGGGAATATTTAAAATATTTCATCAAATTTATTACATAACTTTAATAAAATTAAGGTTATGTACACATTGTAAAACTTTACTGTGAAAATCACGGTACTATACTGTTACCCATAAGTGCTGGTATTGTACCGTGATTATTTTATGGTAGAACATCATGAATAAATTACGGTAAAACGCCGTTATTTTATGGTAGAATATTGTGATTTTTCTGTGATGAAACAATGTGAATTAAGGCATAGTACCGTGATTAATTTACAGAAATTCCTCCTTCATTTATTGTACAACATATTGTACAATATAAATTGGTACAAATTATATTTTTACTATTTTCTAAAAATCTTTCACCCATGTCATTTTGTCTTTTTTTTTATTTATTTCAATTGTATTTCAATTACGTTTTTTTCAATTATAAATATCTATCAACATATATGCTTGTTTAAATGCTTATGGCGACAAAAACACATAATAATTTTAAAAATCTTTTCAATTTACATTATTACATAAATAGAAATAGTTTCTCAGATAAATTAAATGAATATAAATAGGTTCCAAAAAAACGCAAACGTAAGTTATATGACATTAATATGACGTTATATAAATATTTATATTCGAGTTTAAGAACGAATCAAATTCAAAAAAAAAGAAAAAGATGTTATTGTAAAACTTTTGAAAATTTACAAAAAATATAAATAACTACAAAATAAATTGTTTTTTCAAAGTTATATTAAGAAGTTTAAATGGTAAATTCAAATATTATTAAATCTTGCAAATTTCTACAGTATTGACAGCAAAATTTTGCTTATTTATGAAGTCTTCTTCATTTACCTTGATTTGCTCCCTTTTTCAGGATTGATGCCGAAAAATGCACTAGAACGGTCAATAATATATGTATAAGCAAATGAGGTTTGAAAACATTTTCATCAATAAACAAAAAATACCATTAAAATCAAATACAATATAAACTTTAAAAAAATTAAATAAATTTAATTCAACATAACATTACCATAATATACAGTTGACAAAATTCTAATATTGATGAAGCTTCTTTTGGATATGGTATATTAAAAATATAAAAACTCGAAAACAAAAAACAAAATGACTTGATAAAATTGGTCATTCTATCAACCACAATAATGCTATCAATTACCAGCATGAATTGATTTGCTGTAAATAGCAAATTTCCTTAAAAAAGAATGCAAGTTGACCTAACAAAAATCCACCTAAGTATATATAAAGAAAAATGATTTAATTCATACTTTATGTTACAGTTTTAAGTTTTTGATTGAAAAATTTAAAAAATATAAGAACTTGTAATTCAACATACCATAAACTTTTCATCATCTATTGTTTTTATAAAGAGTTTACCAGCATTCACTCCACACATCAAAACATCAAAGTGATGTAGCAAACCATCAACCTAAATATAAAAAATCAATTTAAATATGTAGATATACTAAAACTAAATAAAATAAACTTCTACAAAAATCAAATTTAATACTATAAAAATGAAATATTTATTTACTTATCATTATATAGATTAATATATACTGGTTAATAATATAAGTTATTTTATTTTTAAATAAAAAGAACTTAATTTACGGTAAATAAATTGGAGAATTTTATCAACAAATCATTTGACAACATCTTTTTATTTATTTTAGTTTGTTGTAAATAGTAATGGAGTTCTTTAGGGCTGTTTGAAACACTGAGAACTGGTTCTCGGTTTAAGTAATCATAACTATCAGTTTTTTTTTATGACATCAACTAATAATTGGGATCCCTCTTGGGATTCCAAATTTAAAACACCTCGTAACAGTGGCACACGGTTTGGCCGCCGCAGATAGTCATAATGGTTAATTAATTGTAACGTTATACTGTCATGTCCCCTACCAATTACTGTGGGACCATATTTATCTATATACAATTTAGGATATTTGCCAACCATAGAAGATGCAATTATATCTAAATGTTTTTTAATGGCGTAAGCAAACAGCAAGAATAATGCTTATAGTAGCACAATGATGTGCTATTGGAGGTTTTTCTCTAGGTGCAAATATATCTTTTACCTCTTTAGAAGTTTTTCATTTTTAACACCTATTTTCAATAAATTTTTGGCAACCTGGTTCAAAACACATTTATCAATATTTGGCAGTGTTTTTAAAGTATTACTTTTAATAGCAAACATTATCTTAAAAAAAGAAATATATATGAATATCATGTGTATATAACAGATAGATATAGATAATATCTATATCTAGGTGTGATATAAATATTATCTATATCACTAGCTGTGATATAGATAATACTTATATCACACCTAGCTCAAGAACCTAGCTAGGTTCTTAAGCTATATGATATAGTATATATACTATATCATATAGCTGAATTTAGTTATGATAGCTTCAGGCTATATTTAAGATATAGCTGTAGTATCCGAGTAAAGAAGCAGACACTAACTTATATTTCTCATCGAAACCCAGTAACTCAGGCAGGACCGCTAGCCGAAGGTCGCGAGTCCAAATAGGGAGAGCTACCATTTACGTGAACTTGATGAGTATGGCACCATGCGACTTGACTTAGAAACTCATTTTAATTTGATGCACTTTACTTTTCATCCTGACTACCTATTGTATGAGAATAGCCAAGTATGTTGCGCAAGCAACATCTACCATGCCTCTTTGGGTGCAGGCAAGGGGACAAGCTAGACAGATACTAATTTATTGGCTCAGATTGTGGGTGTCCTCGACGCAAAGGGATTGTTCTTCCGTCCGTCCCTTGCCCACAATTTGCTTGTTAATATTCGCTAGAGGCCGCCTGCCTCGATTGCCCGGTTGCAACCACGTGGAGGTTACTAACAAGCTTGCTTCCACCCATACCACCGAAAGAGTCTTTCCAGGAGCACTCAATTGCACCTGAGGATCATCATTTCGGATTCAGCAGTTTCAGCTTTGCAACCAAAAAAAATTTTACTCTCGCGGCAGATTATTATTGGCTCAAGAGCGCGTTGCTAAGTCAAAAGTGTACAGACTTCCACTTCTAAAGTGTACAATGCAAAAGTGCAAAATAGGCTTGCACTGTGAGAACTGCCCTTGCAAAAAGTGCCAACTTTTGGTTTTTTCTTTCATTTTGGCTCAAGGGCTTGCTGTTAAGTCAAAAGTGTACAGACTTTCACTTTTAAAACTACACAACATAAATGTGCAAAATAGAGGTGCACTATGAGAATTGCCCTTGCAAAAAGGGCAATTCTCATAGTGCATCAGGAACATATATATTTTATATATTCAATCTTATATCCTTATATTATAAATAAAGTGCAACAAGAAATGTCATTGAAAAAAATATTATTTTATTAATTGCAGGAGCAATTATTAAAACATATACAAATATTTCAAATAGAATTTAAGAACTAAACATTTAAAAAAAAACATGGCAACCCATACTTACATAAAATCTCTCCAAAATTTCATGGTAGTATACCGTGAAGTAGTTAAACAATGCTTGAAATAAGTGTTCACGGCCAAGGTACTGTAATATAAACGATATTGTACCGTAAAACGCATTAACGGTGCAATACTGTGAAAATCACGGTATAGTACCATGAATTTCATGGTAAAGTTTTACTGTGTATAGCCAAGTATAATATTGAATATATGATAATAATATATTCAATATTATTAATAATATATTTCTCTGTTAAAGCTCAACTTCAAGTTAACCCTATGGCAGGCTGAAAACATGTCATACATTAATTAACTTATTAACTAAAAACAGTTTACAAAACATAGTATGTCTATTTTTGCTTTGAACTCATTTACATATTGCAACTTAGCAACAGAATTTACTCCATAATTTAATTTTTAATACCAGATTTGTAAAAATGACTAATTTCAAAAAAGACATCAGTAATAGGGTAATGATCTGGTCTTTTTAATTTACTTTATAAATTTACTTTATAATTTTTTAGTATTTTATGGAATTTAAAATTTTATTAGATCCACTCTTTTTCTTTTTTCTATTAAAGTTGTTAAATTTAACAATATTAAGTGTGTTTATATGATAGATAATATATTTCTAGTATCAATTTTGATGGTCGTCTTTGTATGTTTGAAGGATATTTAAATCCTTCTCCATATAAGCTAACTGTAATTGAATTTAATTGTAAAAAACAACAAAGAAGTGTATTATAAAAACAACAAAGAAGTGTATTATAAAAAAACAACAAAGAAGTGTAATATAAAAAAACAACAAAGAAGTGTATTATAAAAAAACAACAAAGAAGTGAATTATAAAAAAACAACAAAGAAGTGTATTAAAAAAAAACAACAAAGAAGTGTATTATAAAAAAACAACAAAGAAGTGTATTATAAAAAAACAACAAAGAAGTGTATTATAAAAAAACAACAAAGAAGTGTATTAAAAAAAAACAACAAAGAAGTGTATTATAAAAAAACAACAAAGAAGTGTTTTATAAAAAAACAACAAAGAAGTGTATTATAAAAAAACAACAAAGAAGTGTATTATAAAAAAACAACAAAGAAGTGTATTATAAAAAAACAACAAAGAAGTGTAATATAAAAAAACAACAAAGAAGTGTATTATAAAAAAACAACAAAGAAGTGTATTATAAAAAAACAACAAAGAAGTGAATTATAAAAAAACAACAAAGAAGTGTATTAAAAAAAAACAACAAAGAAGTGTATTATAAAAAAACAACAAAGAAGTGTATTATAAAAAAACAACAAAGAAGTGAATTATAAAAAAACAACAAAGAAGTGTATTAAAAAAAAACAACAAAGAAGTGTATTATAAAAAAACAACAAAGAAGTGTAAAAAGTAAAGTTTTGAAAATAATAGAATATAAAATAATAATAGAATAATAAAATAATAATAGAATAATAGTTTTGACAAGATAACAATATAATAGTAATAGAATAATAGTTTTGATAAGTTCAAAAATTTGTAGCTTTTTACATTTTTTCTGCAAAATTGCAATTTTGATGATATTGTAAACAAATATTTTGTAGAAATTATTAAAAAACTTTATTTGTAAGTGATTAATCTTTTTTTTTTTTTTTGTTATTCACCTCCCCAAGGCCCGTGGGGGCCACTACAGTTGAGAAGGCTACTCATACTTTTTTTTTTTTTTTTTTTTTGTAAATCGTGATACAACCCTCTCTCAACTCTTTAACTCCGAAACACGAACCTTGACAAGCAAGACCGCTGCGCTGAGAAATTAAGTTGAGCGCGGTACTTCCAGGGATGTTTTGGGAGTCAAACTCCAAACTGCTCACTTACAAAGCGAGCGATCTTACCACTACACCACTACCGCCTTCTAAGTAATGTGCTTCATTTCTAGTGAAAAATTTGATCTTGAGATCAGTTTAAAATTGAAAATTAATTAATAAGACAGCACGGTTTTATGTAGTAAGTAAATCTACTATATAGGATAAACTATGAAGAGACATATTGATAAACTATGGATAAACTATGAAAAGATATATTGATAAACTATGATGATCTATAAACTATGATATATTATACTGTATAACTAATAGTAGAGTATTATATACAAAACATAATAACTAGAACATGTTTTAAAAATGTCTACATTATGTATGAAGCTTTCAGAAACTGGGAGATTTATTATTCATTTATATTAAGTCATCAATATTCTATTACTTGAGTATTTTAACACCACTCTTCTCATAAGCTCTCCATGATTTAATCTGGCCTCAACTTGAGAATCTAGGGTTTTTAATTGTTTTGATGAACAGAACATTGCTCGACAAATATTCTTAATGACATTCTAGTTTTTGTTTAAGAAGAAGATGCAATGATATTCAATAATATGATTTTTTCATTCCCTTAAAAGGTTGTGGTTGAAGGTAATCTTTCACTTTCAGTTTCCAAATCAAAGTAAAAAGTAAAAAATAGAGTAATTTTCATCATATTGCTGAAGTTTTTTTGTATAGTGTTTGTCTTTAAAATGTATCATATCAATTTATGTAAGCTGTGTAAGTGAACTGTATATGTAAATGTATCCATATATCAGTGAGTATGAAAGTAATAATCAGTAATTATGAATATGTTTCATGTGGACATTGTCATTACCACTGTAAGAGTAACTTTGACCCCAGGGTTTTTAAGAGCGATTCTGGGCCCAGTGTAACACTTTCTAAAACTAAATCTCTAGAAACTTTGATCTCTCAAGATAATAGTGTTGTTGGAGACTGCACTTTGATAAGAGCAATTAGAAATTATTTGCATTTTTTTAATTAGTATTAAATTATCATACCTAAAAATTTTAAATTATCAATTATAAGCTCAGGAACAAACATAATTATGGAGCTTTTCAAGTTGCGTAGTTATGTTCGCAATAAGTTTATCAATTTTTATAAATTATGGATTTAATGAATGTTGATTTTTGTTTTACCAACTTGAAAAAAATGAATAGTGAGTTAAGCTGCTTTTTTTTTTTTTTTTTTTTTTATTTTTGCATGTCATTCTGTTTAATTGTTATTTTTTAGTACATATTAAAATTTATTTCCTAATTTTTAGTAAAAAAAAGTTATTGGTTTAGGTAGAGATTGATGATGCTGTTGCAGCCATTTATATTGTTGAACAACTTGATACCTTGATGCATGGTTAAATGTTTTTTATCAATTATTGATTTTTATTAAAATATTTCTTTTCTTTTCTTTCTTTTTTTAGAAATTAAATTTTAAAATTTTTTAAGGTGAATCATTATCTGGAATTAGACCAGTTATTCATTTTCCAAAAGAAGAAATGTTTAAACGAATTGGTCCAGAGGTAATTTATTTCCACTTTTTTGGTATCAGAATTGTCTGTTAGTTGTGCTAAAAATGTTTTTTCTTTTTTTTTTTTTATTTAATAGTCATTTGTAAATACATTTGTAATGAATAGAATAAAAGAATTGAAAATTATTTTCATCATATAACATTTTTTTCATTAAAAAAAAATTATTTTTGTCAATGAAAAAAATGTTATATACATTTAACTTATTAATTAATTTACACTGTTTCAATATATTAATAAATCTATTTACACTGTATCAATATATTAGGCAATAATAATTCAAATTAAGTTATTAAACAAATAATAAATTAGTATATGACAAATTTATAAAGTACTATATTATTGTATTTTCTCGTAGATTTTATTCAATTTTAGGTGCATGCTACCCATCAATTAAGTGGTAGCTTTTACTTAATGTAGATTAAGTTGCAACTGGGAATAAATTTGTCATCATTCATGTAGGCATTTATATATATATATATATATATATATATATATATATATATATATATATATATATATATATATATATATATATATATATATATATATATATATATATATATATATACATATATATATATATATATATATATATATATATATATATATATATATATATATATATATATATATATATATATATATATATATATATATATATATATATATATATAAATAGATTTGGCCAATGTTAGCCAATCTTTTTGCAATTAATAGATAAGCATTTCCCACCTTCAAACCCATTGCATAAACTTTTCAATTGAAACACCACATAAGTTAGCTACAGCTGCTCAAACAACATTTCAAAAATCATAAAAAGTCATAACAAAAAAATAAATTCAAAACCCGACTTAAAGTTTCCCTAACAATTGCAAAAAAAAAAAAAAAAAGAATAAATATTGTTGAGCAACAAACATAATTTACAAGTATATAACATCTTCCCCAAACACACCCAGCAAAGCATACATTGGTTTATCAGAGGGCGTGTGGAAAAGAGATATGTAAACTACAAGCATTCATTTGCAAATAAAAATTTTCAAATGCAACCACTCTCTCAAAATATATATGGGAAACTAGAAAAAAACTCAAGGAAACGTCAGAATTAATTTGGTCCATCCTAAAAAAAGCCCCTGTTTACAACAATACAAAAAAAAATGTTTAATTTGTTTATATGAAAAACTAATCATTTTACTTTATAGAAATGCTGAAGAGCTAATTAATAAAAAAGCAGAGTTAACTTCCGAATGTTGTCACGAAAATAAACATATATATATATATATATATATATATATATATATATATATATATATATATATATATATATATATATATATATATATATATATATATATATATATATATATATATATATATATATATATATATATATATATATATATATATATATATATATATATATATATATATATATATATATATATATATATATATATATATATATATATATATATATATATATATACAGTATCGGACAAAACAAGTGCAACCAAATAATGCTAATTTAGTTTATTTTTATAAAAGTGCTGCGTTTTTTAAGTTCTTTAAGTTTTATTCATCACAAATTATTTGTACACGAAAATTAATAAATTAATCAAAAGTATTAAAAAAAGTTGATTTCCTTCTGGACAAAACAAGTGCAACTCCACAAAATGTTGGCCAAGCTGTATTTCGCTATCAATATTTCGTGGCGAATCCTTTGTTATTGATCATAGCCTTGCATCTTCAAGGCATAGATTCGATCAGGCGATCAATGAAACTTTGTGGAATCCCAGCCCAGGCTTTTTGGATTTGTTCAAACAGTTGATCCTTATTACAAACACCTTCACCATTAATTCTGCGGTTGACGATCACCCACAGGTTCTCAATAGGGTTGAGATCCGAAGATTGAGGCACCCAAGTTCATCATTCATGTCTTTTATATAGTGAAATGAACCTGTGTGAACCTGTTCTGGAAGATTCTAGATGCTTCTTTTCGATGCTTCTGGAAGCTTCTGAATGTTTCTGGATACTTCTGAATGCTTTCAGATAGAGTTGCAAAAAAAACCGTTTTTTTTTTATTGTGTTTTTTTTGCAAAAAAAACATGTTTTTTTTGTGTTTTTTGTGTTTTTTATTGTTTTTTTTGTTTTTTAGATTAAAAAAAAAATTATTTACTTTTATTTAATTTATATTTTTATTATAAATGTAATATAATATATATGAATAACATGATATATGGTAAATATATAGTACATCATTTAAAAGATTTATTTTTAATTAATAACAGATTCTGTATTCTGGCTTTCTTGTTCATTAAGGTCTTCTATTGTAAAGTCAAATCCGTATTGCATCCACAACTATTCACAACTCAGAAAAATAAAATTGCATCCGTATCCGGATGCAATTTTATTTTTTTGAGTTGTGAATGGAACTCTTGTTGAAGAATACAATCGTTTTAAGGGAGGCTTATCTGATTTGGTTTTATTTGCCTCACAGTCTCCAAACTTAAGGCATATCGTTCAAATATTTGTTTTTTATTTGATCGCCACATTTCATACATTTTGCAATGTGCTTAGTCATTCGAGTGCCATTTTTTGATAGCTTTAAGCTGCAAAATTTGCATATAACTTGTTGAATTTTAGAACCTCCAGATTCTAAAGGTGCCTCATTGAACAATGTAGCTACAAAACATTTCTTTCTGCCTGGCATATTTTTTTTTAGATTTCTTTTTTTTTTTTAATTAAAAATAATTAATAGATTACAAATTGTTTAATATAAATGTTTTTTCATTAGACAAAGTTAATCATTGTGTTATTTTTATTTACTGGAATATTGTTTGAATAAATAAAATTTTAGCTATCTAATTGCAATTTAAAATAAAATAAAGAAATTAAATATTAAAAATTTAAAAAAGTAATATACAAAAGTAAATAAAACATTAAAGTAAATTTTATTTAACAGTTGGTTCAATTTTGTATTTTGCAATGCAGTGTTATTTCATTCATTTTTATGAATGAAATAACACTGCTAAAATAACATTTTTATTTCCTTCATTCAGTAGTATTATACTTACAATCAACTAGTAGCTAATAGTATAGTTTTTTTGAGATTTATTTAAAAAATTACTTTTTTAAATATTTTATACTGTTTTTTTTTAATATTGGTGATTAGTTTGTAACAGCTATTATATAAGTTAATATGCATTTTATTAAATAGAAAACATTTGTATTTTGTAGGGTTAAGGGCACTGGAACTGTTTCAAGTATTATTATTATCTAAAATTTAATGAAAACTAAAAAAAAGCAAAAAAAACTATAAAAAACATGTTTTTAGAACCAGTCTGTTTTTTTTGCAAAAAAAACGTGTTTTTTTTTAAAAAAAAACACCGTTTTTTTTGGGGTTGCAACTCTACTTCCAGATGCTTCTTCTGGAAACTTCTGGAAGCTTCTGCATGCTTCTGGATACTTGACATTGATTTTCTTAAATCTTAAGTCTGTCATGTCATGGAATGCTATGACTCCCGACTCCTGAACTGTTTGCTATGGTAGTATAGTTCGTATAGAACACTTTTTAGCATTGTTCGATGTTGGTTGCAAATGTTTTTTCAAATACAATATATATATATATATATATATATATATATATATATATATATATATATATATATATATATATATATATATATATATATATATATATATATATATATATATATATATATATATATATATATAGATAGATATATATATATATATATATATATATATATATATATATATATATATATATATATATATATATATATATATATATATATATATATATATATAGATATAGATAGATATAGATAGATATAGATAGATATAGATATATATAGATGGGTAGATAGATAGATAAATAGATGGATAGATAGATAGATGGATGGATAGATAGATAGATAGATAGGTATGGATATATATTTTTTATATTATATTGAATACATCATAGGCCACTTTTATATATTCAAAATATTCAACTAAATACATCATAGGCCACTTTTATATATTCAAAACATTACATTCAATACATCATAGACCACTTTTATATATTCAATAAATTATGTTCAATTCATCATAGACAACTTGTGAAAATATATGAATACTTTCTATTGTCTTCTGTTTCTAATTTACAGAGCTAAATTAATAATATGCATGGAACATTTAATATAAAAAGTATGCCATCACAAAGTAAAGCTTGTTGTTTATTACAGCAATTATTGTTATGATTTGGTTGAAACCACGCTTTGAACAAGTTAACAATCTTGAGCATAAAGACAAATAGCTTGATCGTTTTTTAAAACTTTTTAAGAGTCATGCTAATATTCTAATTAACCGTATTTCTTCAAAATTCTTTATTCATACACGCGCTAAATTGCTTTTCACAAAATTTACAGGTTGGGTTATCTCTAACCGGTAGAACAATTTTTTATTTAAGCTGCTTAAATAATAAGTTGTTCTACTGGTTAGAGATAATATCGTTAAAGTTAGCTATAATCCCGTGGGCAGGCATCGTCCAGAGGACGTCTGTCGAACGTCTCGCGGACGTCCCCAGAACATGCCCACTGGGAACTGTATTTTTGTTAGAGTTTTTATGTATATGAACGCTTTTTTATTCGATCAGTTTACACTTTAAGTTTTTCGTGAATTTTTTTTTTTTTTCAGGATCCAGTTAATGTAAATTAATTTATCTTTAGAACGATGATTTGATGTACCAGTTTAAAAGTTATATTGTTCATCAATGCTCAATTCATTATCCAGAATTAAAAAAAGAGGTTTTAACGCAAACGTAGATACGATATATGTAATGACGTAAACTCGAGATGCTTGACAACGGCTACTCATCGAATAGTTTCTGTTTTTTAGACTTTACTTTTTTCAATTTAAAATTAAAGTGTTATTTATTTTAAGTCTTAATTGCGTTAAAATAATATTTAGTATTTGTTTATCTTCTTTTTTGGAAAAAGATATTTTGATTTGGTGGCGCAAATCGGTTTCATAAAACTTTTGAAATTTTATCTATTTATTTCACTAATGTTATTTCACAATAACAAAATGAATATTTAATTTTTCACATTTTAAATAAATAGAAAGCAGTAGGTTTACCACTGTTCTGTGAAAGTAGTATTTTTTGCACTTTGTCCAGAGTAAAAGTTTTTTTATCTGAAATTTCTTCAGGGTTGACAAAAAAAAAATTCTTTTCCAACACTAAATGCGTAGTCAAGAAGAACGTAGGTTTTTTTTATTGTTTCTTAATTTGTTTACAGCAACATTGTATATATAAAGTTTTGAGAGTATTATAACATGTTTCTAATATAGCATATATAATCTTCTAACATAAACTTTTACTATAATACACGTTTTTTAAATCTATATAATCACGATCATAAAAAATATTTACATTTTTTAAGGGTTTTGAGTTAATGGTTGTAAAATCTTCCGTTATATAACGATTTACCTTAAACCAATCAGAACGTAATTTTTTCCGTTTGTTTCATTGTTCATAGAACGTAATTTTTTTCATTTGTTTCATTGTGATTTAAAAGAAAAAATAGCGATTTTTTTTTTTTTTTTTTTAGTTTTCTCAAAACATAAAAAAATGATTTTTATTTTATTTTTAAAAAAAAATGTTTTGAGTAAGTATACTCCTTTTTTTTGTTAAGAAATTAGTGGTTGAAGCAACCACTTCTCGGCAAAAAGTTGCTCCAGATCAACTGTTTGAAGGCATATTTGTTCTCAGTTTACTATAGAGACAAAAAAAAAAAAAGATTTTCAAATACTAAGTAATAACTTTCCGAGTTTAAATTTTCAAATTGTTCAATTACAAAGGTGTCGTCAATAAATTACGTCGCGTAATTTTGTAATTTTGCTAAATTTCTTTCTGTAATATACCGTAATGCTTTTACCGTCTTCCTTAAAATTTCGCAACAAATTAAATCTTCCTTTCTTTTTATGTTTAACTAATAAAAACACAAAAACCAACTAAAAACGATGTTTTTAAATGAATATGAATGTCACTGCATCCCTAATTTCAATAAGATGAGGAACGCACTTTAGTGTTTTGCATTACAAACAGACCCTACATGTTTATAATCTAAAAAATTTTGTTAAACTATTTTCTTAGTTAATAACGTGCTCCAAAAGGATATAACTTAATTAATTTCCTTCCTAAAACATTTATCTTATCTGACCATAACCGGCATCGAACCTTGAACTTTTCGGTTCTGAACCAAAACTCTAAATACTGCACTCAGTTTTGCTTTATACAAGTTAGGTAGACAAAAGTCAGTTCAAGAAATTGGTTAATAGTATTTACTATTAATCAGCCGATAAGTGAGATAATGAGTTACAACGTCACAATGAGTCATAAGCATAAAGTGACGTTAAAATGTTTATTCATTTTAAAAAAAATCTTAGCTACAAATTTAGAGTACTTGTAACAACATTTAACAAAATTTTAAGAAAGGAATTATTTTGTTGCAATTGTTGCTTTACTTTAGAGGTCAAATAACTTTTTATATTAATAGATATAGTTAGTAATCTAAATTATAATTAATTTTATTTAATAATTATAATTAGTAGTGTAAATTATAAATAATTTTTTATTATAATTGAATTTAAATTATAATTAATTTTAATTAATATACAATTATAAATGATAAATTTATTCAAAAGAGAAGCAATCAGGGTCGGACTGGCATTTAGGGGCCCGGGGGAGACATTAATGCAGGTCCGCTTTATATATAAAAATTTCCCTATATTATATGTGAGGAACCTTTTTTTTTTAGGGACCTTTTTTCATTTGCGCTACTTAGATATCTACGTTAAACCCTTAATTACACAGCAGGAGCCCGAACCTTTAGATAATACAGGGGGCCGGGGAGAACACCCCCAACCTTCCTTGCCAGTCCCACCCTGGAAGCAATATGTGTTAGAATATGGTTGCAAAAAACTACCTTAATGTTAGAACTCTTATTTTGTTATAAATTCTTCACATTTACTGTTATTTGTATCCACATGTATCCAAGCTAATTTTTTAATTAAGTAACATCCAAAGTTTTTAACTGAACAACGGTCTAAATCGTTACATCAATCCACAATTTTTTGTAATTCAATTTTTTTTTTAAATCATGTGCAAATTGTGACCTCAAGTTTCAACTTTAGGTGGTCCAATTTTAGGTTTTCAACGTTAAAAGATTACTCCATGAAGCTAAAAATTTATCGATGAATATAAATTTAGTTGAAAAAACTAAAGAAAATATTTTATTAACTTGTTATTCTCACGTTTGGGAAATGGCGAGAAAATTTTAGGGCTATTTTTTACCAACCTCAAATCATCGCAACTTTTTGAAAGCATTATTTTTAGCATAAGTATATACATCATAATGTTTGGTGTTTGCTTTATGTCTGGAAATTACCTTTCTCAAACACCAAAAAGTGCTGTATCCACATCTGAAATGATGGGAACACAGCGCGCAAGTTTTTTATAAAGTCAGAGTGAAATTACGGTCATCAATCTCTTTAAGAATTTCAGTTTATTATTAAAAACACTATTCTCACGCAATGATAAAATTTATTATGAGTTTCAAAAACTTTGTCTTGAAACCGAACCTTAAAATCTATATCAGTGATACTATATGCCGGTAAGTGTGCACAAAATACTTTATAAAAAGTTATAAAACATGCGTTTATATAATCATGCAACAATGGGACGAGCCTTAAGAAGCCCGCAATAAAGACTTTCGTTGATTCCGTGAGAATCATATTATAAAAAACTCATGTACACACAAACTTGCTCAACATGCTTTTGGCAGGGTTGGCACCCAAAAACCCAAACCCAAAAACCCAAGAGCAAAAACCCACCAAAAACCTAACTTAATGGGTTTTTGTATTTATAATATTTTTATTCATAAATTAATTTTCATTCACACTCAAGATTTGATGCTGCTCAAAAGTTGTTATAAAAACAAGAAGTTTAGTGAATCATAAATGAGATTTTATTTTATTTGGAGTAGAAATATTTAAACTTAAAGGTTTAAAACAAAGTTAAAACAACTTAGTCATCAGCAATTGTTCCTCTTGACCTTAATGTATGTAAATTCGTACAAGCATTTTTGCTTTTCCTCTTCCTAAAAGATTCCTAATTTTCCTAAATATTCTGATTCCTAAATCAGGCTTCATTAACCATTCCTCAGCTTCTTCTTTTTGACTTCTATCCAAGGTTCTTTCTAAATAAAAAGGTACAGTTATAAGAGTAGTAAACTTAAAAGAAAATTTTTTATCAGTATTTATTTTAATTTGATCAGATGCAAGTTTTTAATTTTTTTACAATTTTATGGTTACCTTTACATTTTGAATCTGTTAAATTGGCTTGAATATGATATGGAACAATTGTTTTTTTAAACCACTGTAAAATATCATCTTTGTGTCGTCTTGGATACTATGAGTAATTATAAAATCATTACTAAATGTACTCCAATCATCTTAAATTAGGATAACAGCACAATCATTATCAAGATCACATTTCATTATATTGACTATTTCTTTAATAAGAGTTCTGAAGATATCTGTTTTCTATTCTATAGGTAGTCAAGTCAAACTTTTCTACTATGTTGAATGGTATATTTGTTGAAAAAAGAAACCTTTTAACCTGTAAATCCAGTTCATTCTTCTGATTACTTACTGTTGAAGTAACAAATTTAGAAACGGATGTTTGCCGTTGCATCGTCAATGCAGTTAAATGAACAATTGACGAAGATTTACTAATAAAGCTTAAGTGATCTTGATCATTATCTTCTGACTGGTTAGACTTGTTTGATGCTGCAGTTGTAGATGGTCTTGACTCTAAAACTGATGTATTGCTAAATACTTCTAGGGAATTCTTTACGTTTCCTTTTTTCTTACTTCTGAATTTGTCAAAATGGATCTTAACTCTCACTACTTTTTTAATTATGCTATCTTTGCAATAATTACATATTACTCATATTTGGTTGATGACTTAATATGGTCACTTCATTCTACCCACTAGCCTAATTTCTTCCCTCTAATTGATACTTTGACATGTTAATGTCAAATAAAGGCGTATAATTCAATTCTATTTTAAATTTGACTATAAAAAAACTCAGTTTCAAAATAAACTTATATTAGAAAAAAATGCAATCTGATTATAAATTAAGCTTTTGTATTAGAAAATATAACTTTAAAAAATGAAAAATTGCTTTTAAATAACTATAAATTTATCAAACTTTGTTACTACAGATTTATACACAACTTAAGTAAAAACCCAAAAACCCAATAACCTACCCAAAAACCCACCCACAAACCCAGTTGGGTTGGGTTTTTGCCAACCGTTGTGTTTGGTAACTTCAGATCCTGTCGTCAACTCTCACAAAGTCAAGTAAGAAAACCAGAAAATTACAATAAGAAGTTTTGAACTTGATTAACCGACTTGTAGTACCACAACATCCGGCTGTCAATAAAATTATGTGATGATCAAATGCATGGGGTCAAATACAAATATAAACTCAAATACGTTAATTCTATATTTCCAAATACAATTTCAAATACAAATGTATATTAATCAGTCATTTTCGAATATAAATACAAATACAAATTTGTACTTTTTTAGTTACTTAAGACAAGAACGAGAAAATAGTTTACTAAATAAATGAATGAAAAAAAAATATTCCTTAAAAACAAGCGTTAATTTTATTTTAGTGTAAAAAAATAGAAAAAAAAAAACAAATAACCTCATGGTATTTCCCAAAAAAAAACAGGTTAACCTTGTTTATAAAATTGCAAATACATTTTAATCGAATACAAATATTTAAGAAATTGTTTAATCAAATACAATGCGAATCCAAATTCGTTAAATTAGCCTATTTTTATCAAATACAAATTAAAATACAAATACGTATTTGACTCCAACCTTGGCGATGATGAAAAAAATGTGTGATCATGAAAAGTCCGCATCGTTCGATAGTGAATTTAACAATAGTTCATCAAATGGTTATGGTTAAGAATAAAATATTTTTTTATTTTACATTATCAGCTACAATATAGTTAGTATAAATTGTAATTTTTTGCTTTACGCTAAATTTTCTTTACATAATTTTTGAGGTGTTGAAATTAAGTATTTATTTTTATTACATAATTAGCGTTTTCAATAATAAAATTCACTAAAGTATAAAAATAATAAAAAAAACGCATAACTAACCAATAAAACATTATAATATTATTAATTACATTCTAAGCAATTGTACACTATGCAGTAATGTAAAATCACAATTTATCATGAAAAAAGCCAATAGTTATCTGTAACTTACTTCATAAAATTGTCATAAGATCATTCTTTCCATGATCCTCTATAATTGGTTTAAATGTAAAAAAATTATATTTATTGCAAGAAAGGTAGAAACTATGGGCAATTCGTTTTTATTTTCTATGTTGTGAAAAACTTTAAAAACAACTGCGCAATTTAAACAATCATAATAAATAAATCATACCATCGACAAAATTATACTAAATAAATCAAGTAGCAAATCGAAATTGATAATTATGTTACAACCATTATTACAAGATTCTTTTTAAATGCTGTATTTTACTTTTAGAAAAGATAAGTCCATTTTGTTAGAATAATACTAATATATGTGGGATTTTAATAGAGATGTAGGTCTCGAGACCAAAGCCTTAATCTTGAGACTCATATTTAACTGTCTTAGTCTTGGTATTGGTCTTGAAGCCTAAAGTCTTAGTCTTGGTCTTGAAAGCCTAGAGTATTTGTCTTGGTTTTGGTCTCGGACCTCTACTGCCTTTTACTTTATTGATCCTTACAAAAAATATCAACTCAATAAATGGATTAGTTATTAATAACAAACCGTAGGTTGCAGCAACCTCCCGTTCTCAATGATAGTTTTGATCCCGGTCTTGTAAAAACTTTCAAAGTTTTGGTATTGGTGTTGGGTATATTTTTTAATGTCTTGGTCTTGGTCTTGAATCATTCAGTCTTGGTCTTGGTCTTGAGCCCAAATGTCTTGGTCTTAGTCTTGGTCTGGGCCTTTACTGTCTTGACTACATCTCTGGTTTTTAATAGCAGGGTTTATATTTATTTAATTAGTTATAACTTTCTTTGTAGAGTGTAACTATTATTTCATCAGGAGTAATGTTAATGAACAATTAATGGCTTAAAAGATTTATCATTATAAAATGTTTTTTTTCCTTTTTATATCTGTTTTTAGATCCCATATAATATTATATTACAAAGTACTCTATTAACTCTTTTTTTTTTCTTTCATAAACAAATGTTCACTAATACAAATACTGATTTACTTTGATGAACTTAATACTGTAGGATTCAACCTTGTAAAAGGTGCAGTAAAAGTTTAAAGAAAAACTGCACAACATTTCTGAAATTAGGAAAGTTCAACTGTTTTTAGGAAAATTCAATAAGGCTAAGGAACTTTTGTAATTTTTGGAGCTTCAACCCTTTTTAAATAATGAAGTTAAGGTAAATTTAGAAACTTTGATTTCATTTAAAAAACTTTTAAAATTATTCATAAAAACTTTATTTTATTTTTTTATTTTACTTTTTTTTCAGATTTTCAATAGTGGGTTGCAATTACCTGCTCTTGAAAACCTGAAAAAATTAATCTAAAATTAAAATGTTTTTAGAAACTTTAAATTTTAACTTAATATAATAAATAAAATAACTTAAAAATGTTTTATAATTTTAATCTTGATAACAAAACCTTGTTTTTTAAATTCTTAAATTTTGAAATTGTAAAATGATTCAAGATAGCGATCACTAAGTAGTCTGAAAAGTGATTAAAATAACAGCTGTTTTCTGAATTGTGAATTTTTCAAAAAAATTTCAACGCAAGTTATTGATATTGACTTTGGTTTTGTTGTTGTGTACTGAAGTGTGCAACCAAAATTTATTTGAGGTAGATTTTCCTTCCTATTTTTTGTTGTTGTTGTTGTTCAAAACATTTTAGAAAAAGTATACTATTTTGTTCAAATTGTCTAGAACTGGAACTTCTATATCTTTTATACTATAGGGGAGAATAAGCGGTTTATATATATGTATATATATATATATATATATATATATATATATATATATATATATATATATATATACATATATATATGTATATATATATATATATTTATATATTATATATATATATATATATATATATATATATATATATATATATATATATATATATATATATTTGAGTTTAAACAAAATATATATGCGTAATAAAAAATAATTTTTTTGTTTCGCAAATTCAATTTTTTTTAAAATTAAAAATCTCGCTGCATTTTTTCTTGTTTTACAAATTATTCATATATATATATATATATATATATATATATATATATATATATATATATATATATATATATATATATATATATATATATATATATATATATATATATATATATATATATATATATATATATAGATAGATAGATAGATAGATATGAATAATTTGTAAAACAAGAAAAAATACTGCGAGATTATAATTTTAAAAAAATTGAATTTGCGAAACGAAAAAATTGTTTTTTATTACGCTTATATATTTTGTTTAAACTCAAAAATGATCAATAATTCTTTTGAATAATTAAATTACATCACAATTTTATTTGATGTTCGCTGTCTATTTTGCAAAAAAAATCCTTGCAGAGGTGATCTTTAAATCAAATCAAGCGAATAATGCTCAAAACTTTTCACAATTGAGTAAAACGCTTTATTGCGTACGGCAGACGATTAAAGTAATTACTTCGGCACTATTTTCGTAGAAAACAACCACGTGTCATTCTTTGTGTGTCCAAATAATTCCTTGTATTCGAATAATTTTTATTTTAAGATTAGTTTTTATTTTTAAATAAATCAATAAATATGCAAATTAAACGTAAATAAATAATATTCGTCAGAAATATAATAAGAATAAAATACACTAATATAAATATACCTAATACAATGTATATAAAATATGTAAAACAATTGTTAATTATTTTAGATACAAGTTTCATAATTAGGCAATTCTCTAGTTATATTTTCATAATTACAATCATTATATTACTTTTATTTTTACTGGTGAAATAAATAATTTTATGTGTTGCATAGGAGTTTTTACGAATACAAAAAATTGCCAGATTCTTGTAATCTTTAACTGAATTACCACATAAATTTGTTGAATTCACTTGGTTCCGCAACCAAATCGAAAACCGGAATTACATAAATTCGTTAAATTTATGCAAATCCGGTTACGGAAAGAGTTGAATAATATGATTTAAATCAATAACATGAATTAACCAACTTTTTTAACAAAACTTTTATATCACTAGAAATTTTTTATTAATTTATTTTAAGTATGATGACAATCTGTACAAAACAAATTGAGAGAAAAATATTTTGCACGTTGCAGTATTTCATTTTTCGCCTTAGGTTAGAATTATCCTATCATCGCATTTTTGCGTTTTAAGGTAAAACGATTCTAAAAGTAAAAACTTCAGGAGACTTTTTATTTCAAAAGATTTTATTACTTATGTTTTCTCTTTTTTTATTTATATTTTAAGTTTTTATAAAATTTTATAACATCGTTCTTAGGTACATAACACAATTAATTACTCAAAATTTTCAAAAAGTGGAGATAAAACTAGATAGTTTTAATCTCGGAAACGGAATGACAACAGTAACCCAAATAATGGTGTTAAATTCCGTAACCGGAGAATTGTCTTGTAGCGAGACAAACGTAACTATGGTAAAATGCGTGAAAGAGATGCTATTTATTATTGTGCAGAAGTATTTCAGCTTGATTGCACATAAAAATCTGAAATTGAAAGTTATGGATTTTGTAGTTATTGTAAACAATTTTCGGTGGCAAATAATGTTTAACTATGTTTTAAACAATATTAATTGTTTAGGTTAAACTATATAAATTGTTTAAGTTAAACAACTGACCAAATCATATAAAAAATTTTTTTCGTCATACCATTTTTTTTTTTTAGTTATAAATTTAAATTTCAAGGAATGAAACGTTTTGTACACGGACTTAAAAATTATTTCAAAGAACAACAGCTCAGTGATAGAATATTGAGTATTGTTGAAATCGACGAGGAATTTATTTCTTATAAAAAGCGAAAGTTTGAATGTGAAACTGAAGGAACAGGTAAGTTTTTTTTTAAATTGCTTAGTATAATGAAAAATTTTGAACTTTAATATTAATTTTTAATATTTAAATTACTTCTAAATTAAGTTAGATAAAATTATGTCACTCTAAAGTTCTCAATAAATATAAAATAAGTTCAGTAAATAGTTCTCCACTCATAAAATAGATGTTGTTTTGTGCAAAGCTTATCTCATATAAGAATATAAAAAATAACGAGTAGCTCACTACTTATTATGCTAAACAAAATGCTACTATAATCTTATAATAAAAAAAAAAAAGGGAAGAAGCAGTGGTGATTTATGTATTGCTTCAATACATCACTTCAAAGTCAGTGTATGGCAGTATTATAACTGTTCTATTTTAAATCTGCATTTTGATTATTAGTTATAACTTGTGTTGAAAATTTGTTTGCATATAAGAATAAGAGCTTGTATTAAAATGTTGTTTTAAATTTTAAGTTTAGTTTTTACTTAATTTTTTTTATTTAAGAATGTTTGAGCAGTATATTTGTTTAAAATTCACAAAATTCAAAAAATGTTTATGTAGAGTGATGCAATTTGTATGCAAGTTGTGTGGATATTAGAAGAGACCCATAAATTTATATGCAAATTGTGTAGAATAAACTAAATAATAGAAAAGAACATATAATTTACAGAACAAATACCAGCTATAATAAAAAACTTTAATACAATTGAAATTGAAAGCTATATTTTTATACATAGATTTCCTAATCAAAATATTCTTCTTATTTATTATAACTAGTTTATTAAAGTAAATAAACTTTATAGCTATGTAAATATATTTTTGGTAGAACTCTATCAGCTGTACTTTTGATTAACTGCACAACTACACATTATGATCAGTTTTTTATTAGAATATTCTTGGTTCCATACTTGTTTAGTTTAGATGGCTAATGCCACATTTTTATTTAAATAAAACATGGGAATGTTGAAGAAACTTTTTTTTACTATCAGATGCTTTTCTTGGCATTAACCTGTTTTGTAGAGCTATTTTTTTACGATACTACTGCTACAATGAAAATTGTTATGTGATGTTTATGAACTTCTTTTAACTTTCTTTTAAACTACATTTAAATTTAACACAGCTATGGAGCTTTTCCACTTCCAAATAATGCATGTTTATTTTAAGAAATATGAAATCTACTTTTTTTGTTAAAGCTTAACCATTGTTTACATGAAATTATAACTGCTTTATTGTCTATTACATTGTAATAGTGACAAAATTGTTTTAATTGCTTTCTATAGTACACTATATTAAGTAATTGTTAAACTTTGTAGTATTTTTGATTTGTAATTTCCTCAAAATTTTAATACAGAAGACTACTGTTTTTGTAAATCATTTTTGTTTTTAAAATGTTCTTTAAGTAAATATCTGTGTTTTTTACCTTAATGTCACCTTTATAAGCATTTTTGACCACAACTTTATCAAGGTTATAAATTAGGTTTTAAAGAAACAGATGGTTTTAATAAATATTTTATAATATATATAAAGAAAGGTTTTATTCTTTAGGTTTTAAAAAAATCAAGTTTCATGAGATATCTACAACCGATTATCAAGGTAAGAAATATTAATGGTAGGCAAAGTACTAAAAGTATACAGTGTACTTTTAAGTACACTGTATACTAAAGTTTTTTCACTTTTTCAAGTTTTTTATCAAATGGCCTTTAGCAAAGTTCAAAACACATTCATTTATTTTTATATGCGTTTTACATTATATAGCTAAAAATTTTGGCAAGTGTAATTGTGTGGTTTGTCAAGAAATAAGGAACAATTGTTATCCAATGATACTGGTTCGATTCTCTTTTCATATTTTTTTCCCTAAAGTGTTCATGATTTTTTCCCTACAGTTTTATTGAATTTAAAATTTAAAATTGAACATTTAATCAAGTTAAGTGACAAGACTTTAGCTGAGGACACTTGACACAAGGCTTTAGCTGAGGACACTTGACACAAGACTTTAGCTGAGGACACTTGACACAAGACTGTAGCTGAGGACACTTGACACAAGACTTTAGCTGAGGACGCTTGACACAAGACTTTAGCTGAGGGCACTTGTAAAATTAGATTATGGTGTGCAACAGCTTCCTATGAGTCAAAATGTGCTTTTTAGAGAAAAAATTTCAGACCAATAGTTTAGTTGTAATTTTTTATGGTGGGATAGTGTGAGACTAAATCATTAAACCAATGTCTGCATAACAATGTATTCATCATTTATAATTTTTTAATTTTTCATGTTTTTCATAAGTTGTCTAAATAATTTTGAAATACTTACATATTTTCATTGTTTTTAAAGTAAATCATTTTTTTTAAGTTTGTTTATTTTAATTGGGCATCTGTTTCTCTCCATGCTTTTTCGTTAGGTATTAACCGTATATAATTTTGATTTTGAGGAAAGTTTTGCATTTTTCATAGAACAATTTAACAAACTGTTTTTTGAATAAATTTAAAGAGTGATAAAATATTGAAAATGTTGAAACAAATAATCAATGTGAAGTTTCTGATGAGCAAATTTAAAAAGTTTAATGAAAGTGTCAACATATATACTGTTTACAACCGCAAATTTATTAAAAAATTTATTTTTTGACCAAAATTAATGGAGAATAAAAACTTTTAAACGAGAATAAAAAAAAATGGTAAAAATGGTAAAAGGTATTCAGAAAGACATTTACTACATTTTTATTCAATATATTCTTTATCAGCATCAATCACAGCTTTAAGGTGACTCCTGAACTTGAGGTCTGAAACATTGTCCTTGGGCATCTTGTTCCACTCCTTCTTGATGACAGCCTTCAGGGAGTTGACATTGTTGTGGGGACATCAACAAGCCCTTCACTTTACATATGCCCAAATTGATTAGTCAAAGAGTTGACAAATCTGGAGATCCATGTGGCCATAACACTTTTGATCAGTGTTTGGGCTGAGATACCTATAAGATCCAGAGGTGGCCTCAGGTTCTTCTGGAGCCACCTCTGGGTCTTATGGTACATATGTGGTGGTGTTTCATCTTGCTGGAACACCACATTTTTGTCTGGAGAGTAGTGAGCATTAACCCAGAGCTTGACATGTTTCTCCAGGATTCAAATGTACTCATTGGTGTCAACTTTCTGACCAGATTTGATGAAAACCGGAGGCATTTTGAGACCATCAGATGAAAGCAGGCCAAAAATCATAACTTAAGCAGAATGTTTGGTCTTGAATGTATACTTTACATACTGTTTGATTTGGTTGATGACTAATAAAATAATTGGTTCTAGTATTTGACACACAATAAACAGTAAACAATTTTTTATCTGAGAAGATGATGGTTGTTGGTCTCTTCTTTAAGATGCTCAGAAGTTTCTTTTATCTTTTAAATCTTTTTCTTTTGAGATTAGGGGAAACCTGATGTTTTTTAAATGTGACCCTTGACTTTGCCTTCAGATCCTTTCTGACCAAGTTTCTGATGGTGTGCTTACTCACTAAGAGCTCTTTAACCATTTTCTTTATTGACCTTACTGGATTCTGAGAAATTCAGCTCTTGACAGCTTTGATCAATTGAAAAGTTTGAAATGACCTCTTTAAACCACAGCCAAGCTTTCTTTCAACACAACCAGTTGTTTGAAAATATTTAACCACAGTGCAGAAAGTATTAGAGGCTTGTTTAGCCACTTGGAAATCTTCAACAATTAGTTTATTTTTACTAATTTTTGGTTGTTTTTTTGTTTTATTTTTAATTTCAATGTTTAATATGTTAACAAAAACAAGCTATATGCGTAAAATTAACACATTTATGTAGAATATGGCATTTATTGAAACTTTTTCTTTACGTTTCTGATATATAGAAATTTTCAAATAATACACCAAGTTATTTAAAGTATTATTTGAGGTTAAAATTTTTTAATTTCTTGTTTTGAATAAATATTAGACTTTTACTGAAAAAAAATAATTTTGAAGTTTGATAACATAAAGTTTAGTACAAAGATGAATAACTTTAAATATAAAATTAACTACAAGTTGTTAAATAGATAATAATCTAGATTAATCTGTAAATACCCAGATCAGTTTGAACAACCTATTTCACTTACAACAACTTTAGTTAGAAAAATGTTGGAATAAATATTTATTTGTTATGTATTGGATTATTTTGTTATGTATTTGTTATATGTTTATCACTAAAATGTTTTTATAAGCTAATTTTTTTTTTAGCTTTACATGACTCAAGCTTAAATGCTACATCAATTGAATCAGTTTTAGAAATGACAGATCGAAAAGGCTGTGATCTAAATAGTTTATCAACTGGTTCATGCCAATCAGAAATCAGTGAAGTAACTTTTAAAAAAACTGCATCTGATGAATCAGTATATGTCACGTTTCCAATTCACTCTTTAGTGCTTTGTATCAGCAGTGATTTTTTTAAGAAGCTTCTTGTTGATTCTGGAATGAAAGAGAATTCCATGAATTCTGTAACTTTAAAAGTCAATAAAGGGGAAGGGAAACACCTAGAAATGCTTATTGAAGCATTTTATAGCAGTGATGTTTTGAACAATATATCGCTTACAGATTTATTGTGTACATTGAATGTTGCTGCTCGTTTTTCATGTTTTGATTTTATTCAACAGGGTCTTGAACATTTAAACCACAGTGAAATCAAATCAGTAACAGAATGTGATATTATTCTCTCTCATATTTCACAAATTCTTGCATTGTTTAATAATAATGAACGTTATGAGAACATTAAAAATTGCTGCACCAAATTTTTAGCAAAGAAATTTTTTCCTCTTGAAATGCAGTTCGAACAGCAAAAAGTTTTTAACTCGTTAAGTCATTTTACAGTAAATCTTTTGATGATGTCAGACCACTTGTTAGTAGTAAGTGAAAACAATGCTTTGAACTTGATTTACCAATGGCTTTTAAATAATGAAGAATATCAAACTCCTGAAATAATTGAGTCATTATTAAAAACAATCCGTTATCAAAATCTTCATGTTGATCAGTTTTGCGATACTCTATCAGTATGTGACAAAATTTTAAATAAATGGTCTTCATATTCATCATGGTATGTTGATGTACTTAAGTATCATGCTTTACCACAATCTGCACGTAGTATTCGTGGGATAAAAGAACTCCCTGCAAATCATGCATTCCCCATTGCAATAAATAATCTAGCTGCAAAGCGACATTTTAAATTGGAGAAAGAAAATTTGAATCTTATTGATGAACAGTCTTTTAAAATAATATGGGGAGGTTGTTGCTTGGTTCCATTGCTATCATTAAAAGAAGCAAATGGTAATTTTATTGTCAAAATGAAAATAAAATTGATCAATGTTTTTCAACCTGAAATCAACAAGAATGCTGTTCATCAAATAATTGACATTTATTACTGTTTACTTCCTGGTTATGTAGATTTCCAAGAATCTTTAATGCATACTTCAAAATTTGTTCAAAAATATGTAAGAAAAGGTACAATTTTTTTTGGAGAAAATAAAACTGTTC
The DNA here is from genome assembly GCF_022113875.1 of Hydra vulgaris. Lineage (NCBI taxonomy): Eukaryota > Metazoa > Cnidaria > Hydrozoa > Anthoathecata > Hydridae > Hydra > Hydra vulgaris. The sequence goes on along the minus strand of NC_061158.1, from coordinate 48,311,682 downwards.
ATAACTTTCATAGTATTGCAAAAATTCCAGTTGAATTTGCTGAAAATGTTTTGGAAAACGGACTCAACTTGATCATTCTTTTTACTGGCATTGCTTATTCTTGGCGATGTATAAATTTAAAGAAAGTTAAATCTCATAAAAAGTTAATATCATTTTTTAATGTGTCAGATTTAGAATTCAACAAGAACCCAGATTTATTATAAATATAAAGGTCTTATTATGATTATCAAATATTTGCAAGCTTTTATATATATATATATATATATATATATATATATATATATATATATATATATATATATATATATATATATATATATATATATATATATATAACATACATATATCATGCAATAAAATTAATAACTCATTAAAAATATTTGACAAAAATAGAAATACTAGAAACATAGTGCATTATAGGAAATACAAAAATTAAGAAATTTCCAAAATAGCAAAGCATTTTACATTCTTATTTTATAATAGACAACAAATGACTGACTTTAGCATCTGTGTCCGCCTTTATCCTCAAAAAACTTTGATTAATGCAATATGAATTAATAATTATCATTTTTTACAATTTAATAAAACAAAAATAATCAAATAGTTTGTATTGTATTTTATAAAACAAAATTAAACTTGTTTTTTTTTTGTATAGGTTATTAAAAAATAAAATGATATTTGTTCTCTTTTCTATTGGTTTTATGGAATCAATATTTTTACTGTATTGTTGAATGCCATGTTTTTGAGATGCAGATGCTTATAGCCAGTTGTACAGAAATTTTAGCATTAAAGTTTTCTAATAGAAGGTATATTGTTTTTAACATAAAAAGATAAATTAACTTGTAATTCTCGTGGAACACATTTTGCTGGTACATAAAGAATTTTTTGTGCACAAATATTAAAAACAATATTGTATTCAACAAAAATGTTTTTCTCTTATTTTCAATATTTTTTTTCAAGCTATTTATTCTTATATAATTATTTAACTTGTTATTTATGAATATCAAATCAAATAATTGTTATTAAATTAGAATAATAATTAGAAATACATTTTATTAATTCTTTAATACTTTAACATTTTTTTTAAGTTCAAGTTTTTTTGACGTAAATTAAGTTTTTATATATTCCATAGTTGTATTTATTTAGGCTTTGAATTGTTATTAAACAAATTTATTAGTTTTTATACTTTTTTTTGTTTGTATATAATTTTTTACCTTCTTACGTTCTTAAAAATAATTTCTTTTATTGTAAAAACGTTTTAATTGTATATATATCTGAATATTTATTGTAATATGTATGATAACCTTTTTTTTTTTGTATTTTATGCAAAGTTATAAATATATTTATAGAAGATATTGACACTGTTATATTTTGTTTTTAATTATATTTCCTTTTTTTTAGCTACAGTATTATTATTGTTAGTAGTAGTAATAATAGTAGTAGTAGTAGTAGTAGTAGTAGTAGTAGTAGTAGTAGTAGTAGTAGTAGTAGTAGTAGTAGTAGTAGTAGTAGTAGTAGTAGTAGTAGTAGTAGTAGTAGTAGTAATAGTAGTAGTAGTAGTAGTAGTAGTAATAGTAGTAGTAGTAGTAGTAGTAGTAGTAGTAGTAGTAGTAGTAGTAGTAGTAGTAGTAGTAGTAGTAGTAGTAGTAGTAGTAGTAGTAGTAGTAGTAGTAGTAGTAGTAGTAGTAGTAATAGTAGTAGTAGTAGTAGTAGTAGTAGTAGTAGTAGTAGTAGTAGTAGTAGTAGTAGTAGTAGTAGTAGTAGTAGTAGTAGTAGTAGTTAGCACCCAGGATGTAGTTGTTAGATTCCTGGCTTTAAAACTAGAGGTACATGGTTTGAGGCCAAATCTGGCTATATGTACACCATTGGTATGGAAGGAGATGCAAACTTCCTAGTTAAATGCTGTTCTGCGGTGCTCTATGATAAGACAGTAAGGGCTTTTTTTATCTAAAAAGCTAAAATAAAAAGTAGTAGTAGAAGTTTATCAATCTCATTCAGAATGTCCACCACAGGAAAGCATCAACTTGTTTAAGTATTTTAAATACTCAAAGATGATTTTTCTTTTTAATTCACTGTTCACAGTGGCCAGATTTTCCATTGAGTTTACTGTATTTAACTAACTCAAAGTTTCTAAATGATGGAAACCTCAGATGTTGTCAGGGTAGCATTATTATTTTCAATTTACTAATCTTGTATTAGAAAAAAAAATTTCTTTTAAAAAAAATACAAAAAATTTATAAATGTATATATATATATATATATATATATATATATATATATATATATATACAACCCTCAGATTAGGAAAAATGAGGTTGGCAATAATTTGCCGACCTCAATCATTTAAAAGTTGGCATCAGGTCGGCAAAACAAATTTAATACAAATGTCTCACCATAAGACATAGAAACAAGTTCAGCAATTTTTTGCTGACCTCAAACACTTCAAGGTTAGAAGTTAGGACAGCATTGCCAAATTCCGAGGGTTTCTATATATATATATATATATATATATATATATATATATATATATATATATATATATATATATATATATATATATATATATATATATATTCTATATCTTTAATATAATTTACTTATATAATATTATTTTAAGAAGTTTATTTTTTAACTTTAAAATACCACAAAGTCTATGAGCTTATTTTGAATTTTAAAGTTAACAAAAATATGTTAACTTAAATTATGTTTTTTTTAGAAAAAAATGTCTAGTATAATAATTGAGCAATACCTTGAAGCTCTTAAAGGTTACTTTAAAAAGGAAGAACTAAGTGATAAAATTCTGCACATCATGGAAGCCGAGACAACCCAGGTGGTACTCAAAACACAGAAAATTAGAAGAAAGAGAGATCAAACTAGAGGTAAAACTTATAATAATGTTTATATTCTTATGAATTTTTTTGAATATTTTAACATTAATAAATTTTGAAAATATTTTATTTCATATTTTAATTATGTTTTTATTACTGTTTTTAATTCTTGTTTTTAATTTTCTTTTTGGTAAAAATCTGAATGCACTCAGGATATTTATTTAACGTTCCAATAGTTTCTTGTTATGTTAATTTAACAAATCTTACTTATTTAGTTAATTAAATCAATTTAATTAATTAATATAACTAAACTTGTGTTACAGTGGTGATTATCTATTTGCTTTTTTACAGTTTTCTGACACTTCTTAATGGGTTTGTATCAAATTTTATGACTGCACTTTATGTTTGTATCAAACTTTATGACAATAGCACTTGATGTTAGATCTTCTTCACTAATGAATATTGGTAAATGTCAAAATGTTTGATAATTTGTTGAAATAATGTTCAACTAATGCTAAACTGATTTTTTATGATTGTGCTTTGCATACTTTCTGCCTTACTTTGTTACTTTATTTTAGTGGATCCTTTGTTAGATTCCTCTTTGTTGTTATTGTTCAACTATGAATGTATTACAATTTATAAAATTAATATAAAGTTTTATCAGTTTTTTATATAGTAATTTTTAACTATTTTTACTTTAGAAACTCTTTTTTTTATTTTGTTCAAGTGTTTTTCATATTTAATCAAATGCATACACATTTTTCAGAAAGGAGGTAGAAAAGAAAGAAAGAATGATACAAAAGTTGGATTAGAAATGTATCCATCAGATATAAAAGTATTCTGCAGTGTTATTTGAGGTTGCTAAGTTGTTGTTTTATTTTAGTTATAAAATTTATTTTTATAATTCTCTTATTTTTATCAATTATATATCATTTAATATTTTGTTATCATGGTTTGAATTAGATTTTTTTTCAATGTTAATTCATCTCCCATGGCCTGAAAGGCCAGTTAAGGAGACTTGTTTAATTTTGGTTAAAACCCTCTCTCAACTCTATAACTCCAAACACAAACCTTGATGAACAAGGTCCCTGTGCTGATAAACAAGTTAAACATGATACTACCAAGAACATTGTGGGGATCAAATTTGAATATATATATATATATATATATATATATATATATATATATATATATATATATATATATATATATATATATATATATATATATATATATATATATATATATAATTTCTAAACTTCTAATCATTATAATAGATTTTTAAACATTATAAAAAGATTTACTTTGAAATCTTATTAATTATAGAGTTCCATAGAGAGTCATAGTTTAGAATTTGTATTCTTTTCTAGAGGTACAAGTTCGAAAACAAACAAATATTAGTACAATAAAAAAAAACAAATCCTCTATTTCTTAACTTTTTTTTCTTTATAATAAATTCATTTATTATAAAGAAAAAAAAGTTTCGAAATAGAGGACATTGAATTATCTTTATATTTTCAAAAAAATATAAAGATAATTCAATGTCCTCTATTTCTAAACTTTTTTTTCTTTATAATAAATGAATTTTAATATAAAAGTTAAATTGTAAAAAGCATTTTTAATATGCTTCTTGTTTACCATTTTACTTGTCTGAGTCAAAATATCAAATAAATAAAATGCACTATCAATTTAAAATTCAACAAGCTTTTAAATATAAAATAAAAAAAACATAAAGTAAAAATAAAAAAAATAAAAATAAAAAAAAACATTTAATAAAAATAAAAAAAACATAAAATAAAATAAAAAATAAAAAGTTTCGTGAAGTTAAGAATATTAAGTAGTTCAAGTAGTTGAGAATATTTCAAATCTTGATCAGCAAGGTTGTTTTCCCTCAACTTTAATCTTAATAAGCAAATTTGTTTCCCCTCATCTCGAATATCAATAAGCAAGGTTGTTTTTTCTCACCTTAAATATTGATAAGCAAGGTTGCTTACTCCCACTTCAAATCTTGATGAGTAAGGTTGATTCTCCTCTCTTCAAATCTCAATAAGCAAGGTTTCTTCCCATTGCCTCAAATCTCGATAAACAAGTTGTTTTCCCTCACCTTAAGTTTCAATAAGCAAGGCTGTTTTTCCTTCTCTCAAATTTTGATAAGCAAGGTTACTTCCTCTTGACTATCGACGTTCATTATTTAAAGTAGTATAAATGTAGTCTTTAAATCAAAATTTATAATTTAAAAAAAATGTATCATGAATGGAGCAGTTTAGTTTTATTTTAATGTCTGAATATTGGTTTAGTTTCAATCATCATATTTTGTTATGAGTATGACTTGAAAAATCGGACACAAATTTTTTAATAATAAAGTTCAAAAGACATTTTTTTCTTTTTAACTCATATTAATTATGATTTTAGATTATTTGAATTATTTTTTGCTATTTTCTTATTTCTCTTTGTGTTATGTAAAAAATTAAGTTAAATATCAATACATTGACTTATTGTTTACTGAGGATCAACTTATTGTTTACTCACAATTGACACATTGTTTACTTAACATTGACCTATTGTTATCTAAAATATCATATATATAAAGTTTATTATAAGTTTTTGATGGGCACACAATGCAATTTGATGCATAACAATTTTGCAGATATTTTAAAAACAAAAATAGTTATATATAAAATACATACATTCTAAAAACATACACGTAATAGGTTGGACAAGATGACTAATGGTTGATCATTTCTGTTAAAGATGTGTCAGAAAATTTTTAATGTTTGAATTTTTTTGAATCCTGTTTTTATTTATTTTTTTTATTGTTAATGTTAGTATAATTATCATAAATAGTATTAATATTTTTAGATGAAATTGAAAAAAAAAAATCAGAAGAAATCATTTTTAATGAAAATTTAAAAGATTCAATCAACACAGTAGAATCAGAAGATATAAACATTCATAAATGTGAGGAAAAAGAAGTTGATTTACGGGCATCTTCTTCTGAAGAAAATTTTTATGGTATTTTATATATATATATATATATATATAATTTATATATTTTTTATCGAGATTTTATAAAATTAGAATCTTGAATAAACAATAAACCTGCTTGATCAATAATTATCAATTAAGTCATAAATAACTTATTCCAGGGTTGATACAACCTACCTTCCTATATCCACCTTTAAGTATAAGAAAGATTTTCATTTTTTCTTAGACGCATTAACTGAGGTTGAACAACTTTCAGAAAAACTGATTCCATTTGATAGAACAACTAGCCAATTAATTACTGATAAACCATCCAATCAATCAACATATGAAAAAATTAAAACTGATGCACAGAAAAAAAATTTAAAGTGGTTTTGTGATTCGATTTGTGATAAATTAATATTTACAAATCCTTTGACTCGCCAAGAAGAATGCAAAAATGTTGGAGAACTTGATGGGAAACCTCTGGCTGGGTTTGTTATATCTTTTGATCAATACGAAGACCAGCAACGAGAAACTCTGTCTGCATTGGCAGTGAGTTTGGGTGCTTGCGTGCAAGATGAAGTGTTTTCTATTAACAAAGATCATCGAGTTATTGCTAGTACCCATTTGATATTGAAACGCTGTGAAGGTATACAATTCCTAACTGCTTCCCATTGGCAAATTCCTTGCATAACTGAAGAATGGTTGTGGAAGTGTTTAGACATCCAAGGTGTAGCATCTACAGCAACTTACGAGATTTCAGAGAAACAGAGTTCCAAGTTTACAAGCATTCATTGCTTTTTCCCCGTTCACGGCTTAATTTTGTGTATTAGCAGCAGTTACTTTAAGTTCTTGATATGTGATCAAAACAAGGCAAGCAATAATAAAGACATTATTGTGTATGTTAATCTTGGTGATAGCCAATACGTTGAGCTGCTTATACATTCATTGTATAACTTTGATGTATTAAAAAATGTTGGCACTTTGAAGCTCCTAAAAGTATTAGAATACGCTGACCGTTTTCAATGTGACGCTCTTCTTAAACAAGGTCTTCCATTAATAAACAACATAGTAATAGATAATATCGAGGAGTGCAATCTATTGTTAGAGTACATTTGTGTTTTTCAAAGTCTTGAGCATATAATTCCGAGGGATTTCCTAACTAAAGTTAAAGAAACATGTTCTTATTTTTTGGCAAATTTAATCACTCCCTTAGAATGCTGCATTTTCCAAGAATCTTTTGGCCTAATAAATCTATCTGGACTATTAATACTACTCAAGTCTAACTATAAGTTTCTTTTTAATGAAAATAGTTTGATTCCTTTTCTGTTAGATTGGTTAGAATTCGACAGTTCCCGACAAACCGAGGACAACATAAGAATCCTTCTTTCCGAATGTCGCTACGAATTCATGAGTGTAGAATTTTTAAAAGATTGTTTATCGCCTACAGACGCAATTTTCAGTAAATGGCCTGGTTTCTTTGATTGGTATATCGATGCTGTCACATATCCTGCAGTTCCATTAAATTCAAAAGAGTTATACTTATGTAAAAAGAGAGAGAACAGATCTGCTGTCAATTTTTCAGAAGGTGCATCGCTAAAGCATGAACGTAATATAAAACTAATATGGATAAATGATCAGTTTGTTCAACCGTTTAAATGTCGCCAAAGAATTATCTACAAAGGTTACTTACTTACACCTGTTGTCAAAATTTGTAAGGAGAATAACAAGCATAAAGTTTTACTACAGATGTATGTTGGAAAGAAAATTACTAAAAGAGAAATGAGAAATTTTTATTTTAGGGTTGATTTTCATTTTGCAATTTTGCCTGGGGATTTGGAATGCGCAGAAGAACTTACCTACAGGAAATGCAAAAAATCTCTTGATATAAGAATTGCATCGTGTATGATTTTTAGTTATGATAGTAACAGAGTCGAATTTCAAAACAGCAATCTTGCAGAGATATCTTTTGGAACTATTGATGGAGGTTTAGTGCAAAGGTTTAGAAAGCAGGGCGTGTTTGCTTTATTTAATTTTTCTTATAGCGAAGTATCTTAAGTAAATTTTAATATTCCTTGGAAGTATATTTTATTAATATTTTTTTTTAATTTTATTCACATGTATTTATGATAAACTGTATTACAGATTATATATCTATTTATTATATATTTTATTCCAGATTGCATATTTATTATTTATATTATTACAGATTATATATTTATGATAAAAATATCTTATTTTTAAAATATTAGATTTTGGTTGAGCGCCGGCTGAGCACCATTTTTTAAATAAATTTAGGAAATGGAGCTCTTTAGGGGCCATCCATAATATGGATTTCATATATTACGTACGTATTTTATATTATATATGGATTTCATATATTATATACGGATTCCATATATTACGTAAGGACCGCGTGGGAAGGGGGTGTCCAAAGTTGAGTAAATTGCGTACGAGTGCGTATGGAAGTACGTTCATGACCTGTAAGGTTATAAAGGTTGAACACGCAAAAAAAAAAGTGATAACGTTCACTTGTGTGAATGGAAATGGTTGAGGGGGTTAGACCACCAAGCATTTGAAATTTATATGGGGGGTAAGACTACCTAGCATACGTACGCATTGGGGAGAGGGGGTATAAAAATGTACAAGGTGCAACGAGAGGAATGGGGTCTAAATCTAGATATTTTTACGTACATAATGTACAGATGGCCCCTTAGAGTAAAGTTAAATGTTCTTGCACGGTGCTCTTAGACCGAGAAAGTGCTCCAAGAAGACTTAACGGTCTTCTTGGAGCACCTTAAATAACCTTAAAAAATAACAAAAACACTTTAATTATTGTTACTGAAATTATCACAGCACCTTAGCTATATTTGGTATTTTTTGTTAAAATGAAAACAGCAGCATATTGAAAAGAATTAAACACAGTTAACTATGACTCAAGACCGTTTGTCTGCACTAAAACTGTTACCTATTAAAGCAGAAGCAGCTTAACTGAATTTAAAAAATGTTATTGATTAATTTACAACTATGAAAACAAGAAGGAAACAATTTTAGTATATTTTTAACATACTATACTTTTATACTGTAACATACTGGTCCTATTAGTTTTAAAATAAGCAACATTCTAGATAAATATAAACTATATAAAAAATATATAAAATATAAATATCATTCATTGCGGTTCTGTAGTGAACGGACGTGCTTTTGCTACAAAAGAAATAAAATAATAAAATTGATATTGCAATTTTTATTTATTTGTTTATTTATTTTTCAAATCTTATCAATAATGAGTTCAAAACTTAACACTGAAGTCTCAATAAAATTAGTTCGTGAAATATTTCAAGAAATGTTCCAAAAACAACAAAAAGATATTTTAGCGTTAATAAGTGCAAATTTAAAACTGGCTAACGATCGAATTGATGGAATGCTAAAAGAAATTAATACATTAAAGAACTCTTGTGAAGTTTTAAAAAAGGAAAACGAAAACCGAAATACCGATCTTAAAAAAACAAACAAGCAGATGATAAAGTATGAAAAAATACAAAAAGACATTGAAGAAAGTCTAACGTTCTATCAGGATTGCCATGATAAAAAAGTCAGCGATTTGGAAAAAAAATTGATAAATGATAAAAAAGTCAGTGATGTGGAAAAAAAAATATGGTCGAATGCAACCATAGTGGAGAATGAAAAAAATAGATTTAGACAACTAGAAGATCGTCAAAGGAGAAACAATCTTCGAATCGAAGAAGTCAATGAAAATGATAACGAAAACTGGGATGATACGGAAGTAAAAATAATAAACCTTCTTGAAAATAACCTCAATGTAAAAGATGTAATCATAGAAAGAGCGCACAGAACTGGTATTATCGATAATAAAAAGCCTAGAACAATTGTAATTAAGTTAATAAATTATAAAGACAAAGTAAAGATTTTAAAAAACGCCAATAAACTAAAAGGTTCTGGAATTTATATTAACGAGGATTTTTCGCTAGAAACTACTATAATAAGAAAGAAACTTCTTGAAGAAAGCAAAACGCATAGGATAAACGGTAAATATTCTGTTGTTATATATGATAAGCTCATTGTTAAAGAATTTAGAAAAAAACATCATGTTAAATGATTTTTTTTTATTTCTTTTTTATTTTTATTTTTATATTGATTTATTTTTTATTTAAAATGGCTGATAATATTGTTTTATCAAACATAAATTTTAATTCACAGAAAAAGCCAATAATTTTAAACAACTATTCGGATCCCGATTATAATTTTTTTAACGATAGTCAAGTAATTAAAAATACTAGCCCGATATACTATAACCCAAATTCAAAAAATATTGATAAAGGAATGGAAGATAATTCGTTTTCAATGCTTCACATTAATATTAGAAGTATTCAAAAAAAATTTTGAGTCTTTGAAACAATTTTTACATAAAATTGACATTAGATTTCAGGTAATTTGTCTCAGCGAGACATGGTGTCACGATGTAAGCATTGAAAACAATTCCAATTTTCAATTACCTAATTATAAAGTAATTCATCAAGTTAGAGCATCAAATAAGGAAGGTGGAGGTTTGTGTATATACATAAAAAATTCAATTTTATTCAAAAGGAAACCACAGTTAAGTTCAACCACTAATAATTATGAATCTTTATGTGTTGAAATTATTAATAAAACTTCAAGAAATATCGTCATCCATGCTTTATATAGACCGCCCTCAGGAAGTATTAAGGCATTTGAAAATCACATTAAAAGTATAATTAAAAAAAAATCATCTATAAATAAATCGGTTTATATTGTTGGTGACATTAATCTTAATATATTAGAATACGACAAAAATAAAAACATTAAGAACTTTTTTAACACAATTTTTCAAAATAGTTATATTCCCCTAATCAATAAACCAACGCGAGTAACTAGAGAAAGTGCAACATCTTTAGATCAAATTATTACAAATGATTTCGTAAATATTAAAATAAGGACAGGTATATTTAAATCTGACATTTCTGATCACTTCCCTATTTTTATTCTATCGCAAAAATGTATCGACTATGATGCTTTTAGTGATAGAAAAAAAATAATTACAACACGGTTAATAAACGACGCTTCCATCAAAAATTTTCATAAACTTCTTACTGGTGTTAACTGGGACACCCTACAACTAAATCTAAATGCCGATAAAGCATATGATATCTTTTTAACTAAATTTCTTAATCTTTATAATAAAGCATTTCCGGAAGTTACTAAAGTTATCAAAACAAAAACACTTTTAAACCCTTGGATCACGAGGGGCATTCTTAAATCCTCAAAAAAAAAACAACGTTTATATAACAAGTTTCTTAAAAAAAAAACTCTCAAAAATGAAACTAATTACAAAACCTATAAACGGCTATATGAATCAGTTTTAAAACGCTCAAAGAAACATTACTATTCGGAACAATTATTTAAACACAAAAATGATTCGAAAAAAACATGGCAAATTATTAAGGAGGTAATCGGTAAAAAACGTTTACACGGTAATTTACTTCCGAAAAATCTTAAAGTTAATAAAAATTGTATTGTAAATAAGTCCTTAGTGGCCGAAACACTTAATCAGTTTTTTGTAAATATAGGTCTTATTTTATCATCAAATATAGCAACTTCTCAAATAGACTTTAAGTCTTACGTAACCTCAAACAACATTAGTGTTATGTCTAATCCTAAACTTACGGAAAATGAATTATTAGACGCAGTCTCTTTGTTAAAGCCCAAAAAAAGTGTAGGTTTCGATTCTATAAGTAGTAATGTCATTATTAAATCGATAAAATACATAAGAATTCCTTTATTACATATTTTTAATTTATCTTTAAAACATGGTGTTTTTCCAGAAAACCTAAAAATTGCAAAAATCATTCCAATTTTAAAGTCAGGCGATCCTTCTGAAGTTGCAAATTATCGTCCAATCTCAATTCTTAATTGTTTTTCTAAAATATTAGAGCGAGTTATGTATAATAGGCTTTATTCTTTTTTAAATGTAAATAATATTCTTTACCATAAACAATTTGGATTCAAATCTGACCATTCCACCGATCATGCAATCATTCACCTTGTTCAGGACATATTTAAATCGTTTGATGAAGGCAAGTATACCCTAGGTCTTTTTATCGATTTAAGTAAAGCTTTCGATACAGTCAATCATCAAATCCTTCTATCGAAACTCAAAAATTATGGTATAAAAAATACTAACTTGTTCTGGTTCGAGAGTTATTTGACTAATAGGAAGCAGTATATAGTTTATGATGAAGGAAAAACTAATTATGAGACAATTAAATGTGGTGTTCCTCAAGGATCAATTTTAGGGCCACTTCTATTTCTTGTTTATATAAACGATTTAAATAAATTTTCTAACATTTTAAATACAATTTTATTTGCAGATGATATCAGCTTATTTTATTCCAATAAAGATATCAATATATTATTCCAAACATTAAACAAAGAACTAGACAAACTAACCCAATGGTTTAAATCAAACAAGTTATCTTTAAATATTACTAAAACAAAATACACTTTATTCCATCGCCTACATAAAAAACCAGATATTCCCTTAGAACTCCCAGATCTTTTTATTGACAATCAATTAATAAAGAGAGAGCAATCAATAAAGTTTTTAGGCGTGTTTCTAGACGAAAATGTAACCTGGAGGGAACACATAGGTGTAGTTGAAGATAAAATATCAAAAATTTTAGGAATAATGTACAAAGCAAAGCAGTTATTACATCGATCTTGTTTAAAAAACATTTACTTTTCTTTTATTCATTGCTACTTAAGTTATGCGAACATTGCTTGGTGTAGCACTAACGCGACAAAAATAAAAAAATTGCTTAGCAAACAAAAACAGGCTATAAGGATAATTTCAAACGTAGATCGTTTTTCACACACACAAACACTTTTTAATGAACTCAATATCCTAAATGTATATAAACTAAACCTCTATCAAGTTCTTATTTTGATGTTCAAACTTGATAAAAATATATTACCAATCTTATTTTATTCAATTTTTGAAAAAATAAATCACATATACCCTACAAGATTTTCAAAATACAACTACATTCAATCCAAAACTTATTATTACGCTACTAAATTCTCTATTGTAAACCGAGGACCAAAGTTGTGAACATAATATTAAATAATGAAATGAAAACTAATTATTCTCTAAACCAATTCAAAACAAAACATAAGCAATTACTTTTGTTAACTGAAAACGAATTAAATTTTTTCTAATAAAACTTCTTTATATTAGAAATCAATAATTAATAGTTAATTAATTAATTACTTTAGATTATTAATACATAATTAATCAACAATTGTACATATGTTTTTATTATTTTAAATGATAATCTTCTTTTTGAGAAATTTATTTTTTATTTTTGCGTTATTTATTAATCTTTTACTTTTATTTTATACTGTTTATTTGCTTTTACTTAATTGGCAATGAAAAGTATTATAAATATAATTAAATAAGTTAAACTATAAAATGCTCTACCAATAAAATGTTTTTATATAAAATCATATCTTCTTATTTTTTCAAACCAAGTCCTAAATGTTATTTTTGTCATTTTAATATTTTATTAAATTTTGTTTCTTTTATTTTACAAAACAATTGTTAAATCTTATTCTTTGAAAAACTATAAATTTTAAACGATATGCGATATATTTAAATTTTCTTTTATAATATAAATCAGAGATATATACATTGAAACTATATTTTATTGTCAAACTATATTTTGTCTAGTAATGACGCATTTTTTGGGGCTTAATGATAAGACTAAATTTGTCTTCTTCTAGCCCCAGTCATGTAATTATTTTTTTTTATAAGTTACGACTGTAAATTTTTTTTTTTATCGGCAAAAAAAAAAAAAAAAAAAAAAAAAAATAAAGTAATATATTCAAATTTTATTAGATACATTAACTAAAACAAGAGAAATACTTAACGGTTTAATTCTAAGTTGTGTTTTTTTATAATGACGTTCTGTAAATATAAATTTAATTGTATTGATGTTTTACTAATACTATCAGTTTATGAGTCCAAAATAAGTAAATAATTAAATAATCGGAAAAAAGAGTTGGAAATTTTTTTTCAAAATCAAATCTACTTACAGTCAAAAAGTGCAAAACTGCCAAGGTCACTTAATTTTTAGTCAAAAACTTATTTAGGAGATACAAGAAGACTAAAAAAAAAAGTTAAAAAAAAAATAAAATGAGGCGGTAGAAGCATAGGAGGTTTAGTTAAGAGAAACAAAAGGAATTCGACAAAACGTACTGCAAACAGGATTTTTCACAGTTGCCCGGCCATCAGTATTATAATAAGGTGTTTATGTCAGCAATATTTTTAAATATATTTAGACAAATAAGATTGCTCTGAAAACTCTCGTGTGGTAAGCAACTGGCTCTTGTGTCTTTAAGCGTGCTCAATTTGTCACTCGGAAGACTTTGTAACTCCCGAGTGACGGATGCGTTTTTTTTGTTGATATACATTAGTATTAGAAACATGTTTTTCCATTTATAAAACATAGCAAAGCAATTATCTTTTAGTCGAATTTAGCAACGATTCACTACTCCAAAAAACAGTCAAAATGGCGTCGAAGTTGTACCGAATCCTCCAAACTGCCTTGAGCAGCGCGGAATCGAGAGTAACTGGACACTTTTAAAAAGAGTCTTGTTGAAAAGTAACAAACCAGCAAAAGAAGATGAAAAATTTAAGCAAAAATAGATAGCAGCATCAAAAAAGGTCACTGAAAGCAAGATCCAGGCCATGATGGCATATACTCTAAAAAAAAACCTAATAAAAACTTTAAATGATACAATAAAACTTCGTTATAAAATAAAATTTTAAACAATTTGTTAAGTATTTTTCGAGTTATTGCTAATAATATCCGACCCGAATGTTTTGAGCCTAACCGATATCATACAAACTGGGTATTAGAAAACATCAAGTCACTTCAGCAGAGGACAAGGTTTCATAAATAAAAATTTAATGATGAATAAAAGATTAAATTGGGTTTTTTATTAACATTCAAATGTCGGGTGGTTTTAGTAGATCAAACGAAGTAAATACTAGAATAAGCTTTTTTAATAAAACATAAATAAAATCAAACATTACTAGATTTGATAAATGTTTGATAAAGAAAAAAAATTATGTTGTATTATAATTTTTACTGAGGAATAGCGGGGTTCTGCGGAAGTTTTCTACGGAGCTGTTGTCTATACTTTCAAAACTATTTAACTAGTGCTTATGAGAGTCTTTTTTTCCGGCCAGCTAAAAAGCGGCGTCTGTTATCCCTTTTTTCAAAAATTCTGGAGAGCAATCGGACTCAATAAACTACCGTCCCATTAATCTTGTTACTATCATAAGCAAGGTTTTTAAACCTTTAATTAACAAACACTTAATCTCTCATCTTGAATCTAATAACTTTCTGTTCATCAACACGAATTTCAATCTTCTCGTTATACAGCTGATTTGCTAACAGCATTAACGGATAGGTTTTATCGCGCATTAGAGCTGGAGTAGTTATGGCTATTACTCATGGCTTTTCAAAATTTTTTTGATAAAGTTTGGCATGTTGGTCTTCTCCATAAACTTTCTTCTTACTGTATATCAAGTAACATCTTTAAGATTCTTAAATCCTTTCTTACCAATTGTAGTATAAGAGTTGTCCTCAATGGACAGCATCCTTCTTCTCATCATTCCATCCTTCTTTATATCATGTAACTTCACAGGTTCCTCAAGATTTTATTCTCGGCCCTAAACTCTTTTTAATTTACATTAAACAAACAAACAAACAAACAAGATATTTATCTTCCTTTTTTTAAAATTTACATATAATCATATAATAACAATAATAATAATATTATCTATAATAATAGAAACAATATAATTATAATAAAATATAATTAATAAGAATAAATACAAATAGTTATTTGAAAAGGAAGGTGTCACTCAAACAGAAGCCTGATCAAAGGAATGACACCAAATAATTATAACAATAATAATTAAAAATAATAATATTATCTATAATAATACAAATAATATGATGACATGAGTGTCATTCATAATCAAAATGAGTGACACTAATTAATTATAACAATTAGTATAATAATAAAATAATTATAAAAATAATTAATATGAACCGAAAATCGCTGAGAAAATAAATAAAATAATAATAATAACGATAAAGCGATACGATAAACAACGATAACGATAAACAACGATAAGTTAAATAATAAGACAAAAAAATATGAAAACACTCAATAACAACAGCAAACAAAAATAAAAATAATAAGCAAAACAGAACAAATAAAAACAAACCTTACACAAACGAAAAGGCAAAACACAAAAACAACAAGATGAAACACAAAAACAACAAAACGAAACACAAACACTTCTACAGAAAAAAAAAAAATTGAAAAATAAGAACAAACTTTAGTTATTTTTGCGAAATAAAGAAAAAAAAAAAGGTGCAGAAAATTTGATAAAATAGAAAAACAGGAATCAACAATAAAAATAATTAGCACAAATAATAAAACTTTACGCAAACGAAAAACTACAAAACGAAAGGCATACACAAAATGATAATATTCAACAAATATAATATTTAATAAATATAATTAATGGCAACATTAATTATTTTTCATAATTAAATTAAAATAAAAAAAATCTATCTTGTAAAACTTGATCTTTTCTTTCTTCTCTTCCGCTTTTTTGTTGGTTTCTTCTGTTTTTCTTTTACTTATCTTTTTCTTTTCTAACGATATCGATCTTCAGGATATTCTCACATAAAAGGTGTTATTGATCGCTGATGATACTACCATTTATTCTTGTTTTGATAAGAAGCCAACACTCTCTAATTGCTTGGAGGGAGCATTTGAACTTGAAAAGGATCTCCCTTCTGCTACAGCATGGGGCTTACAGTGGCTGGTGAACTTTAATTCAGATAAAACCCATTTTTTTCCAGCCAATTGTTATCGCAACAATTTAGATCTTCCTTTATTTATGAACGGTAATGTACTCAATGAGTCATCTACCCATCATCTTTAAGGATTAACTCTTAATTCCGATCTTTCTTGAAAACCATATATCAAATCCATTGCAAAACTAGCATATGCTAAGGTTGGATCTCTTTATCGTGCTCGCTTCTTTCTTACTTAGGATTCTATTCTTTATCTCTATGAATCTCAATTCCATCCTTGTATGGAATACTGTTGCCATATCCGGAGCAGATCTTCGAATGATGCTCTTTCTCTTTTAGACAAGGTGTAAAAACGCATTGTACACATAGTTGGACCTGCTCTTGCAGCCAACTTCAAACCATTATTGTTGTAATGTTGCTTCACTTTCTCTTTTCTACAAATACTATTATGGACACTGCTCTATAGAGCTCCAGCTTCTCTTGTGCGATTTACTAAAACTCATTTTCGTGTTACTCTTCATTCAATTAAGTCTCATTATTTTTCTGTGACTGTTAGGAACAATCCAACAGGTGTTCCAATAACTCTTATTCGTCTATTTTTTTTTCCTCAAACATCAGTTCTTTGGAATTCGATTCCTTCATTTGTTTTCCTGATTCATATAAATTGCAATCTTTCATGTTATCTGTCAATCGTTATCTTACTCTATACGTGAGTTGTTATACTGCATCTTTCTCTTCCAGTAACTTCTAACTCTAATAGAAGTTACTTTCAGCCTTGTTAAAAGCGAAGATGTTAAAAAAAAAGAAAACTCAGTTTTCCGGTTCTATAAAAAAAAAAAAAATGAAATTCACAAGGTTTCTATTATTACAGAAACTTGTGTAGAGTTATCTAAATGCTGAGCCATTTCTATATATATATATATATATATATATATATATATATATATATATATATATATATATATATATATATATATATATATATATATATATATATATATATATATATATATATATATATATATATATATATATATATATATATATATATATATATATATATATATATATATATATATATATATATATACATTATCGGACAAAACAAGTGCAACCAAATAATGCTAATTTAGTTTCTTTATATAAAAGTGCTGCATTTTTTCAATTTAGAGAAATAACTATGTTACTGTTTAGAGACAACGTTTTTCAAGTTTTATTCTTCACAAAGTTCATTATTTGTACACGAAAATTAATAAATTAATCAAAAGTATTTAAAAAAGTTGATTTCCTTCTGGACAAAAAAAGTGCATCTCCACAAAATGTTGACCAAGCTGAATTTCGCTATCAATATTTCGTGGCGAATCTTTTGTTGTCGATCACAGCCTTGCATCTTCGAGGCATAGATTCAATCAGGTGATTGATGAAACTTTGTGGAATCGCTGCCCAGGCCTTATAGAATTGTTCAAACAGTTGATCCTTATTACGAACACCTTCAACATTAATTCTGCGGTTGACGATCACCCACAGGTTCTCGATAGGGTTGAGGTCCGGAGATTGAGGCGGCCAATCCATCACTGATAAGTGGTTGTCTAGAAACCACTGCTTGACTACTTTTGCAGTGTGTTTCGGATTGTTGTCTTGCTGAAAAACCCATTTTATTAGCATATTCCATTCAGCATGAGGTAACATAACATTTTTCAGGATATTTTTAGACATGAAACGGTCCATTATTCCATCGATTTGATGTATTGGACCTAGAACGTTAGCAGAAAAACACCCCTAGACCATTACATTGCATCCACCATGCTTCAAGGTCTTCCACCTTTGTTATCTGCTGCCAACTTCCCCGTAGAACGATATTTGGAACATAGTCTTGATACGGTCCATTTTTTCACGCGTTATTTATCACAATTACTTTTTTGTGACATTCCACTTACGTAATCGCCAATAATTTATTTAAATAAATCATCGTAAAACTTTTTAATGTTGTTATTTATGTGGTACTTAAAACAATATAAATCAACATGGGTGCAACTGAACATTCTAAAACATGCCATGGTAAGTTTGATTGGTTACACCTCAAAATATTATCTGAAGCTCTAGAATATCGAACTCGGAAAGTCAGAGAGTCACTCGAAATAAGCAAGGCTAGGGTTCAACAGGAGTTGAGAAATGGTGACGTGGTTCTCAATCGGGATGACGGTGATAACGTAATAACCAAAACCTGGGGGCCATTTTTAATAAAATCTGCTGACGTCAGTTATTTAAAAAGTTTTTTCTGTATTATAATTTGGCTTTTTAGTGTTATCTTTTTAACGGTTTGTTTTTACTATAACGATTTGTTTTTTGTAACTATTTTATTTATTATACCCGATGACGTTGATCACAATAGATCAGCGAAATATGGAAATAATTATATATTAAAGATAATATATATATATTTAAAAAAGTTTATACGCAGCCGTATTTATTGAATTCTAACCATATTTTAACGTATAACGTTTTAACAAGAAAATGACATTCAAAGATTATATTACTACTTTATATGGCAAAAAGATTTACAATGATACCAAAAAGTTACAAGATTTAAAGATACGAAATGCGAACTCAAAAAATCAACTTGTTTTCTTCAAAAGTGCTTATCCAATAACATAACTCCAAAATCGTTTAAAATAAAAACTCCAATTCATACTATAAAAGCAAAAAACATAACGATTGAATACAGTAAAAAACTACTTATTCATGCTCGTAACGAAGCCAAACAGATTATATTCAAGTAAAAAATTAATTAATGAATTGAATATACGAGAAAATTTCTTCAGATAAAAGTAAGATTACACGATTATGAATTAATTAATAGTATCACCAACAAATCAAAAAATTACCATTACATTAAGAAAAAAACGGAAATGAAAGAAAAATATCATAAATTACAAAATACACCGATTATAAAAAAAAACTTTTGTTCCTCCCAATCAAGTTATTAAACCTGCTATACTCAATTTAACTAATGATACTCTGGATAAATCAACAACTGAGCTACTCAATTTAGGTCCAAATTTTGCATCACTGCCAAAAAAAATTCCTTATATCGATGTTTAAGAGCACAAAGGGAATACATTCACTAAACATTGTTTTGAGAAATCTGAATTTGAAAGCTTGAAAACATACAATAATTCATGATACTTATTTATTGTCATGATTTTTAACCAAATGCATTCCTCAATTAATTCTGTCTTGTTTTTTACTATTTTATTTTCATTTCTTTTACATACTTTAATTAATCAAAACCGTAAAATGTTGGACTTATTTCCTTTGTGCTCTTAATCATCGATGTGGATATTATAACTAATATCAAAACTTGCGCTTTACAACTTGAAAAACTTAAAAAACCAACACAGGCAGAAAATCTACGACAAAACTGTTCACAAGTTTTAACAAATTCGCTAAAATTAAGATTAAAAGATAATTTAACTAAGCAACAACGTCTTTCCATAAACAAATTAAAAAACAATTCTAACATTAAGATATACCCTTTCGATAAAGGCACAGGTTTTGCATTAATAAACCAAAAAGATGCATCTCTTAAATTAGAAGAACAAATAAAAAATAGCAAAATTATTGATTATGATCAAACATCCACATTGACTACTAATTTTCAAAGACAATTGTGCAAATTAAAAAAATAAGGTAAACTAGACATAAATACATACTTTAAAATGTATCCATCAGATTGTAACTGTAACCAAGGATTTACGGAATGATTAAAGCTCACAAACCAGAAAAAGATTACCCAATGCACCCTGTTGTATCAACAGTTATCTTGTTAAAATTATTCAACCGACTCTAAACAAAAATAAAATCAGAGATTTTATTTTTGTTCAGAGAAAATCAGAGAGTCACTCGAAATAAGCAAGGCTAGGATATATATATATATATATATATATATATATATATATATATATATATATATATATATATATATATATATATATATATATATATATATATATATATATATATATATATATATATATACACCTTGTACAGAAAGTTTAAACGCACTTGTTTTTTTAACTTATATAATACTTTTAAGAAATGATAACCCGATAAATTAATGAGATATGCTCAGTATTTTTATGTTTATTTATACTATGACTATAAGTTATTAGTTTAGATAGAAAAAAAATTGTATGGATATTATAACGGAGGTGGAGAGTGATGAGAAAATTAACGGAGCAATTAACTCCTTTTAATTTTTTGAAATAAAATTTAAACGCACTTTGATAAGAAAACGCGTAAAACTCGTTTATTGAGAGATTTTTCATTGAAGTCTTTTACATTTTTATCACTCAACAGCCTGTTAACGTTAGTATATTACATTTGGATTCTTATTCTTATTTTATTTTGAATAAAAACCACAAATACGATTTGATTTAAAATATATCAATTTTCAACTGATACAGCTTTGTCAAAATATCATATTTTAATGGGTAAAAAAGCTGTTTCGTCGAAAACAAAATGGCAAGTCATAGGAATGCATAAAATGAAAATAAGCAATAGAGAAATTGGCAGACGCCTAAATATTTCTGAATGCAGCGTTCGTACAACAATAAAAAATTATTTATCAACTGGTAGTGTCAATGATAATCCTCGTACTGGGCGTCCGAAAAAACTGACAGCACGCAATGAAAACATGCTTTACATGCTAAGCAGACGTAACCCAAAAGCGGGAGTATCAACTTTAAGTGCAGAAATCAATAGTTCGCTGGTAGACAAAACAGTTAGTCAAATGACTATAAGTAAGTTATTACGCAAGAAAGAATTAAATTCGTTTCATTGCGTAAGAAAGCCTTTGTTGACGTTAACCGATCGCCAAAGACGAAAAAAATGGTGCAAAGAGCGTTTAAATTATTCAGTAGAACAATGGAAAATGATTATCTTCAGCGATGAATCAAATTTCGAAATTATTAACAGAAAAAACAAGAAATTTGTTCGTCGCAAAAATACAGAAAAATATTTGAAGCAACACCTATTAAGCCATATTCAAAAAGGCGGTGGTTCCGTCGGCATATGGGGATGTATATCAGGCTCAGGCGTTGGCTGTCATAAAATATACAAAGGAAGATTAAACCAGTATGAGTATCGTGACATTTTGGAAAACGCGCTTATCCCTAGTCGCGATTTGTTCCAGGCTGATCAAAACTAATTATTTCAACAAGACAATGCTCCATGCCATACAGCGCATTCAATCACTGATTATTTCCTTAAGTAATATTCAACTTATGCCTTGGCCAGTACGATCACTAGACTTAAACCCGATTGAAAATTTATGGAGCTGGATGGATTATCAACTAACAAAAAAGCAAATATCTAGTCATGAAATGCTCAAACAAGAACTGACAAAACTGTGGCTTGAAATACCAATCAAGATGATTGAAAACTTAATCGAATCAATGCCAAGGCGAATACAAGCATGTATTAAAAACAACGGGGGTCATATTCCGTATTAATATATTTCGATTAAAAGAAGTTGTAGGTGCGTTTAAACTTTATTGCACTTTCTTCTAAGTAATCTTTTGATTACTTGAGTTTGTTGTTTAATTTCAGAAGAGATTTTATGTTTTTCTTGTTCAAAGTTGTGTTTTTTTCTTAATTAATAATTGGCTAAGAATATTAAAAAAAAAAAACCTGGACCCTGCCTCGTGTTTTCTTTTTGTATCACTTTAAACATACCTAAACTTTTTAAAAACAAGTGCGTTTAAACTTTCTGTACAAGGTATATATATATATATATATATATATATATATATATATATATATATATATATATATATATATATATATATATATATATATATATATATATATATATATATATATATATATATATATATATATATATATATAGGTATAGGCATGAAACTCATAGTCCCATGAAAAGTTTTTTTTCTATATGTAAATAAAAATATATTTATACCGCTTTATTTAGAAAGTTGTTTAGTTTCTTTATTATTGAGCACTTTTAATCGAAATAGAGTTTTGTATTAATATTGTAATACAACATTAAACATCAATCGATATATATATATATATATATATTTTATTCTTTTGCATGTCGTAATAGTTTGAAAAATATATAATAATTTCCTAAACGCTATTCTCTAGCTATAAATATTTGATGAATAGTATTTCTCTTCGAAAATATATTAAATACGAGTTGTAGAGAAAACATTTCACTTGAAATATTCACGAGCAATTTTTTTACATAAAAATAACTACAAATCGACAAATTTGCAACTTTTGTGCAAAACCATACTATATATATATATATATATATATATATATATATATATAAAGAGAAAACAAAGATTACGATGCTTTTGCTTCGAATCGGTAAAACACTGTTGTTATGTTTCGAATTAACTAAACAATTTCAAATTTCAAATCTTTCCAAAACATTTTCAATCAAATTTCAAGCTATGCTTTGATGTTAAAAGTAAATTAGGATTTACATTAGGAAGTTTAGTAAAATAATTTTTTCACTGTAATTATTTTAAATACATTTTCTGACAAAAATAAAAAGATCGGCAATCTAATATTAGGCGAGTGGTAGACGTCATAAGTCAATATTTATATTTATTTTTTTACCCCTTCAATTCCAGTACTTGACGGAGTTTAGATCCACCGATACGATTTTTGCTGAGTGATGCCTTTATCTCTTCATGCCATCTGGTACTTTATGTCAAAGAAAGTCAAAGCAACTATATTCTCAAAGAGGTATCGCAGATAATTAAACAATTTGTTAAATGTTGTGGCATCTAAAATGAGATGACGAAATTCAAAATTTAGTAGATCCTGTTTAAACTTTTCTGTGAACACACACATTGCAATTTCTGTCAGAAATATTTGATTGATCAAAAGATTTTGTGAGGACAGCATTAATTATGCCTCTATCTGCTCTTCTCCAAAAGTATCTAAGTCCGCTTTACATTAACTCTCATTACTTTATTACTGTCTGATAATTTCAACTAGGTAACTGTATATAAATTTTTCAGCAACAAGGACACAGGGGAGAAAAGCAATAAAACAAGTTTGTCTAGGGTGCTAAATACTCAACCCTGAAGTAACGTAAAGTAATAATATAATAGAAAAATACGATGCAATAGACTGGGTTTTCGTTTTTGAAAATATTTATTAAATAACAATCATTTTATAAAAATAGCACAATAATTCACTGTTCGTAAATTATTTATTTTTTTTGCAGTAGTTTGTTTGCTCATTTTTTCAGAATGGTTCTTTTTAGTAAGATTTTGTCAAGAACTTGGCTCACACATTAAAAACTTGGCTCATAACTTAAAAAATATATCTAGAAAGGTTTGCACTGTCAAGTTTTAATAAACCTGAAAACAATTTAGGCTTATTAAGCTATTGTAGGAATTTTCAAAGCCGTGATTGGCCTTTATATATATAAGTATAAACAAAAATAAAGTGAAACTTTAAATATGAATTTTTCTATTAAAATATAAATACAATTATAAATAAAATATACAAAAATTTAAATTCTAGAAAACGTACAAGACATCGAACAGAATTCAATAAAATACACCGAATATTTAGAGAAAGCCAAATTACGTCTCCTATTAAAGATAGCAGCTTGACATCTCCATATAAAAATACCATAGTAACATGTTTATAAAAAAACAAGTTCAATAATATGTTTCCTTTTTTAGCCAACCTGAAGAAATAAAAATTAAATCTATTAAACAACTTTTAATAAAATATTATACTTTATATGGGTTACAACATATAAAACGTATT
This sequence comes from Hydra vulgaris, assembly GCF_022113875.1. NCBI lineage: Eukaryota > Metazoa > Cnidaria > Hydrozoa > Anthoathecata > Hydridae > Hydra > Hydra vulgaris. The sequence goes on along the minus strand of NC_061158.1, from coordinate 48,287,126 downwards.
TTATTTAGACAAACATTTTTTATAATGTATATTTTTAAATTTTAAAATTGTTAATATAAAAATAAGATACACAAGACCTTGCTATTTTTAAAACACGAACTTGCTCAAGTTTAATAATATTTGAACATTTTGGAGCAGAAGAATGTTCCTAGTCACTGCACAGTGATATGTCTAAAAAGAGCTTTTTATGGGTTAAATGTAGTTAAAAAGTTTGAGTTTTGACAAGTGTTGAGTGTCGATATGATTGGTTAAGGAAGATTTTGATGATGATACTAAAGCTTTATTATCATCTTTTAAATCTTTCTTATATGATACATGATACATGTTATTGATACATGTTTATATGGGCTGATGTAAAGGTAAGTGTTAAAAAAAAGGTTGGGCATATTAAGGGGTTTTATTAGATTTATTAGAAAACACTTTGAAAAAGTGCAAGCATAAAAAATAAATTTTCACATTTCTTCATTTTATTTCAACATATGATGTGGATGAATTAACATATACTTACTGGCCTCATCTTTCTTTTTTATATGATATTTCACCATTATTTGAAAAGTAAAATACTGCCATTTTCGTGGTAAAATTAGTATACTGAGCTGAAAAATCATAGTAGGGAGAAAATTATACCTGTCTTAGAGTTCTGGGGGTCTCTGGATTAGATTTATAAAAAGAAATTACTCCAATAAAAAAATCCGTTTTGATTATTTTAAAACATTAAACTTTAGCAGCAAAGTTTTTTTGTTTGATCAAGGGTGATTAAAAAATCAACTATTTTTTTAAGTGTTTCAGACTTTTTAGAATAGTCAATGCTCCCCTATCTATATGCAGCAACTATGATATTACAGAAACAACACTTAACCAGTGGTCGATGAAGTTCAATCAAATTGTAAATTTTAACTTTAGTTTTATAATGTCTAGATTTTAACAAAAAACACATTCTTAAAAGTTTTTCCTAACATTTTGAAAGTACTATATTCATATGAATGATGATAAAAGATCACCAGAATTTGGATCTGTTTATAGATCTTGACTAATTCTTTGTCCAACCAAGCCTAAATAAAAAAGATTGGATTCAAATCTGATTAACAAGCTGGTCAGAGCAATAAATCTATTTTATTTTCTTTTATTCACGTTTTGGCTGTATGAACTGTGTGAGCAGGCACTAAATCTACTGATTACGTCTACTGATGGAATCACTTTAGTTCTCTAGCGTCTCTTTATATGTGTTTTGGTTGATTTGATCTGTATAAATATTAAACATACCAACTCAGTCAATATTAAAGCTGCTCCAAATACTAATAATTCCTTGTAACCTTGGAACAACAAAGTGATTACTTAAACTTTTTAGATTTAAACTTTTATCAAGAAGATTTTCTTTTTAATTTATTAATTCAAAATTACTTTTATCAAAAAAATAAATAGATAATTAATTGCTTCCACTTTTCAAAAAATCGATTCTCTCCTTAAACCACCTAAATTTTGTGGGCTGATCTCTGGGAATTCAGGTGTGGATCCAGCATTTTTTGGTCTTTAAGAAAGCTAACTTCCAAAAAGGGCGAAAAACTTTGGGCTTTTTTGTTCCCAGGCTCCTATTATGGTAATTTTTTCCAGACATGGAAAAAATTGCCATGATAGGATCCTGGGAACAAAAAGCCTAAAACTTTTGAACTTTTTTGTTCCCAGGCTCCATGATTGGAGCCTGGGAACAAAAAAGCCCAAAACTTCTGCGCCCCCTGCCCAGAACGTGAGAGGAACAAGCTGATAAAACATTTTTTTTACTATTCTTAACAAGACTTATATTCATTGATAAATTTTAAGTTTCATAAATAATCACTCAACGTTCAAAAACTATGACCTTACAAAGTTTGTATCCCCCACAATTGAAGGGGGTTACAAATTTTATATAGTCATAATTTTTGAATGCTAAAAGATTATACGATAAAACTTAAAATTTATTAATGAGTTTAAGTCTAGTTAAGAATAGTAAAAAAAAATACTTTATCAGCTTGTTGCTCTCACGTTTAGGGCAAGGGGCGCAGAATTTTGGGCTTTTATGTTCCCAGGCTCCAATCATCTCAATTTTTTGCAAACTATCCTTATTTGACGTAAGTATACATACATACATACAAATGTTTAAGTATGACGTAAGTATACATACATACATACAAATGTTTGAAGTTTGCTCCATGTCTGGAAGTTTAAATATAACTAAACTGGTCATCATTAGTAATTTTTCAAACAAATAACAAATTGTGGAACTAACTTATAATATTATAAAAATAATAATCAATATGATTTAAGTCGATAAGAAAGTAGTACAAATATCAATTAAAAAAAATTTTGATTATTATTTATTTCAAACCACCAACATTATAGTCAAATTAAAAGAAGATAATTTGCAATAAGTGGTCATGTCAATAACTTGTTGCAATTCTTTTCTTCATTAAATGTAGTTGTTTGGGATGGGAAAAAGGGTTAGCATCAACTGAAAATGTGAAAAATCAACAATAATTTCCTTGATGAGGTTAGATTTATTCAATTGCAAAAGAATAAAAAAGGGGGAGAAAGCTCAAGTTGTGATAGGTCAAAAAGATTTTATTTATTAAAAGTAGTAAATGAATTTGACAAACAGTTAAGCAAAAAAATAAAAAAGAACATAATATGTAGAAGTTTTAAAAAAAGAGAATGATAAACAATAGCTGTTTAAAAAGAACGTATTTGAATAACAAAAAACACGACTTGAATGTAGAGTTTTTATAAAAATGTAAAAATGATAAAAAAAAAGTGTTTTATTAGTGAGTTAGAACATAAATAAAGTCAAAGATAAAGTTATGCAAAAGTGTCAAATAATTGGAGAGAATTTTTCTTTTGTTTCAACTCTAACTCCAAAACATGAACCTTGACAAACAAAGGCTGCTGCGTGGAGAAACAAGTTGAGGGTGGTACTACCAGAAACATGGTGGAGATTGAACTCAGAGCCTTTTTCTTATGAAACAAGCACTCTATCACTACACCGCTACCACATATGTTTTGCCATTCATCTGCCTTTACTTTTACAGTTTATATATATATACAATTAAAACTCCTCTTTTCGTGCTACTCACCTGCTTTACAATACAGTGATGCTAATCAGTTTTAGTGCCTCTGAAAAAATATATCAATCAAATAATAGTTTCAATCTGATTAAATATATCTAATATTTAATCAGTCAGATTGAAACTATTTTTGTTCCTATAGAATTTTGTTCCTATAGAATTTTGTTCCAAAAGTCAGTTTGTAGTAAATATGTAAAAATAATTTTAAATTAAAAACTTTCATATAATGAACATTTTAGTTCCAAAAATTTTGTAATGAGTATTTTGGTTGTATGAAAAAAGTTCAGCTGTTTGTTAAAAATTTTACTTGAATATAGAATAATAAACCCTTTTATCATCCATAGTCTTATAGCAGCATGTCGAATCTGCTAGTCTCAAAGCTATGACACATAGCTATGACAAAGTAAATAGTTAAAGGTCTTCTCTGGAAATTTAAATTGTTAATGTAATGACAACAACACATTCAAATTATGCCTTTAATGTTTATGAAACTACTTCGAAAGTTTTTTCAAATTATTAATTAATTTATTTTTGTGTTATTAAAATTTTTTTTTTTAAATAACACAAATATGAGTTAATGTATAAAATACATATTGTGCACTAACTGCAATATTGTAACTAAACTGCTGCAATTTGTAAAATGTTACCTAATCATATAATAAAGATAATCTAATAAATTTTAAAAATATACCTTCAGGAAAACGACGTATATGTAATTTTCTTATCTCATCAAGAAATATAATTAGACATGCAAAAGGAAGAGTTGGTAGCCAATAAACAAAGCTAATTGGACGTAAATTCAATCCAGTGTTTAAACCAGGTGTATACTGAAGAAAACAAGTCATAGCTGTTTCAAAAAGTAAACCCAAGTTCAAAAACCAGTTGCTAAATTAAAAAATGCATAAATTAAAAAATGCATAAATTAAAAAATGCATAAATTATTAAATAACTGATAGTTTTGAAATATCAAGTATTTTCAGACTATCAAAAAATTAATTAAGCAAAAATAAAAATAATAAAAACTGGTTCAGCAGTATTTCACTAGCAGTGTATCGATAAATACATTAGAAATGTGGTACTAATGGATATTTTTAATATAATATAAATTATTTGCTTCTGAAAATCTTGTCTCTAAACAGATTCCTTCAGAATTTACATAAAACTTAGGATGGTATGCAAGAAGCAAACTTGAGTCAAGTTCGACTTGAATTTGATTTTGCAATCAATAGCGGCAGAGTATTTTTGAGGGGAAAACCCATACTATGTTGCTATTGGTTATAATGTAAAGTTCAAGTCGAGCTTGACTCAAGTTTGCTTTTTGCATTCCACCCTTAGTTTGCAGTTAATGATTTGATTTACAATTTCCACTAGAGTTTTATATTTTTCGATATGTCATTTTTGTTTAAAAAATATGTTTAAAACATTCACATTCAAACATTTTAATCATTTTGTTTTGTTTTCTAAAAGTGTCTAGATTTACACTTCAAAACATAAAGTTTTGAAATTTAAATCAAAACTTAGTTATGCAAAATATATATATGTGAATTTAAACTCTAAAACACAAACCTTTTTAAACAAGGCCAAAGAGAAACAAGTTGAGCATGGTACTTTGTCATAGGGAGGATTTGAAATAAATGCATACACAGAGTAGCGGACAATATTAGACGACATTACAACTTACAATTGAAAATAAGGTATTGCTTAAGTTTTATAAAATAACATTTTTTTAAATACAGCAATCAAAATATTTTTAAATATGTTGTTAACATATTCATTGTAGTATTTCATTAAAAAATAATTACTTCATTAAAATATTTCATATATTTTCAAAAAAAAAAATTACTTCATTAAAATATTTCAACACAGAAAGACAAACACCAAAAGTAGTTGATTTTGTTTGTTTAACACATTAAACATCAGAAATAAAAAAGTGTAAGTAGTATTCTGACAAAAGTTGTTTCTGGAAAATATCCAAGATAACCTACACTACATGCGAATTAAAGCATTGTAAATGTAGTGAAAAATGATTAAAACTCATCAAGATTTTTCAGAAATGAAAATTTTTGCAAATCAGAAAATAAAAATCAACATGATTATTATTTGAGTAAATCATTAAGCAAAGATATTCAATTCACTATTTAAAAAGCGCTATTGGAACAAAATTTAGATTTGCTAATTTTGATGATAAAGTGGAAACACCATATAAGTATGATTGCAAACAAAAACTTTTTATAGCTTATTATTTTTAAAATTCAGAGCATTTTTTTTGGTTTTTAGTTTACTCTATAACTTACTTATTCAGTAACTTTAGTTTATGATCAAAAAATAAAGTTTATGAAGTTAAATTGTTCAAATAGTACAAAAAAATTTCTATATTACAATTGTTATTAAACTTTATGCATAATTTCCATCAATTTTTAAAAGATTTTAAGATACCACAATCTCTACTTTTACCTCCTATATAAAAACTCTTAAGGTGTTCTTGGAGCTTAACATGTTTTGAAAATAATGTTTAATAAAAATGTCCCTTGTGCTTAATATTCAAGTTGGTTATTTTATTAATAATATAAAATTACTTCTTAAAATTTTTTTTTCTTTTTTGAATTTTTTTATTAATTAAAAATCAAACATATTATTCTATTAAATAAATTATGCACAGCTATTATTAACCAACCTCATTCCATGTTGAAATAGAGATAAGTGTCTGGTTTTACTGACAAGAAGATCACCCCATTGAGAAACAACAATACTAGTAAAAAAAGCTGTATGAACAGTATACTCCAACTCTTTTCGTTGAAAGTAGTTCCACTCACTGCCATAAGAATCTTCAAGATTGTTTACATTTATGTCATCCCATCTACTTCGAAGTCCAATTAACTTTGATGGCCAAAACCCATTATCACCCAAAACAATAAAGTAACATAAAAAAGCACCAAATGTCTAAAATATAAAACCATTGGCGTTTTAAAATAATAAATAGTAATTAAAATGAATTTTTCCCAAAAACATGTTTATATAAACTAATCAAATCATTTGCATACACATTTAAACACAAAAACAAACATTCAAAATTTAATAGTCAGTCAGTTTAGTCTCTAACTGCCTTATGTCATTCATTTATAATGGTCACATTTTTAAAAATATTTTGGTTGTTTATTCCTTATCTTACAATATTTTCCTTTAAAAGTTTAACCCTAAAAAAAATTCAAATGTTTTCAAACTTCATAGTTTTATTTTAACATCATTTTAAATTTTTTTTATTATTATTTCTTCTCTATCAAATCATCTTAGTCACCCTCATAATTAGCAAAATGTAAATAATCTAGGAACACAGTTACTATTGTAATATCAAATACTTCAACTAGAAAAAAAACATCAAAAAAAAAAAAGACCTGAATTACACCTCTCATTGAATAAGACAATGAAATTAGACGTGAATTAACAAGTTGATCATGACTCTCATTTCGAGGTTTGCGCTCCATAATATCATTTTCAGGTGATTCATAAGCCAATGAGATAGCAGGAAATAAATTTGTAACAGCAATGCATAACATAGGGATTGTTCCAAGCGGTAAAGGAATATTTAATATGATAAAAATAGTAAATGGAGCTAACTCAGGAATGTTACTAGTCAGAGTGTACAAAATTGATTTTTTTAAATTATCAAATATGAGACGCCCTTCCTCAACACCAGTAACAATTGAAGCAAAGTTATCATCTAACAAAATTATGTCAGCGGCTTCTTTAGATACATCTGATCCTGCAATACCCATTGCAATACCTTTCAATAAAATAAAAACTCAGCACTCATAATAAAATGATATTTGCTAAGTAAAAAAAAAAAAAATGAATAAAAGAATATTGTAACTCACTCATTCAAGTTTAAAAAAATTTTAGAATCAGAATGAGTATATACTTTTATAAAAAATATAATAAAAAAATGTACAAAATAATATAAAAAACTATTTATAACTTTTTTTATGCACACATCTAAATAATCTTTTATTTAGATGCATACATATGCACTTATGCAAACATATTAAAAAATTAATTACCGAGAATTGATTTGTTGGTTACTAAAACTTCTTTAGTTCATAAGTGTTCATACATATTTTTTATAACTGAAAGGTTAACCTTAATTACAAAAAGAGATAAATCTTGAATACAAAATAAATTGTTAATGAGTTTACATACCAATATCAGCTTTCTTTAAAGCAGGTGAATCATTTAAGCCATCCCCAGTGACTGCTACAATTGAGCCTAAACGCTGGCACCCTTCAACAATAATCAACTTAAGTTGTGGTGAAATGCGAGCAAAAACAATTTCAGGATAATGTTTTAATATATCATCAAGCTCATGCTGGTCCATACTTTGTAACTGATCTGTTATAAACAAATGTATACATAAAACTAAATGTATGTATATATATTATATATACATATGTATATATATATATACATATGTATATATATATAAATACATATGTATATATATATATATATATATATATATATATATATATATATATATATATATTATATATATATATATATATATATATATATATATATATATATATATATATATATATATATATATATATATATATATACATATGTATATATATATGCATATATACAGGGGAGAGTGACAAGTAGTGGGACACTACTCGCCACTCTCCCCTGTATAATTCATAAATTCTTTTTTAGGTTATTTACAATATCTTTTTTATTTGATGTATAAACTGAACCAAACAAGTTTTTACAAATAAACCTTATTTTTAGGCATTGATTCAATCCCATTAGGATTCCAGCCAAAAATTAAGTATATAAATTTTTGCTTTTAGAGAAACCGTGCCATTGGGGGTAAAGTGGGACAAGTGTGAGTAGAAGTGGGACAAATAAATTTAAAACAACATTTTAACACAAATTATTAAATAGAAACTGATAAAATCATAAAATAACCTAATCGAAATAATCAAATGGTAAAGGGACAAAATCACCAATTAAAATAATCAAATGGTAAAGGGAAGAAGCAGGGTATAAATATTTCTTTTTTCTGTCCCGCTTCACCCCAATATAAACGCTTTTTTAAGGTACGTTTTAAAATTAGAGCTTTTAGCGCATGCAGGGAAACAAAGCAATTTCTGCTAAATAGAGGGGAAGACATCATTCTTCATTCATCATTCTTAGTTTTTTTTCTTCTTTTTCTAAAAAAGTTGTATGGATTAAGGTAAGCAAAAAAGTGAGCAAATGCTTATAAAAATACGCTTTAGTAAGTGTGTGTGTGTGTATATATATATATATATATATATATATATATATATATATATATATATATATATATATATATATATATATATATATATATATATATATATATACATTACCAAAACTTCTTTTCAGCACAAAATGTGATATTACTTTTAAAAATAAGACAAATTTTTTAATTTTAATTAAACTCATTTTATTTTTCAAGACATGTTTTGACTATATATAGTCATCATCAGTTAAAATATATTTGTTAAAAACGGTATAAAATATGGTACATAATTGTAAAAATAAACATAATAAAAGCCATAAAATTGTAAACAAACTTCCTATATATACAAAAAGATTTAATAAAAATTATTTTAACAAATGTCAAATATAACAAAAGAAACCGGTAAACCATATTAAATTATAAGAATCATTTTAACATGGTTTACTTGTTTATTTATATTGGGTTTTTCCCATCCTATAAGAATGCTTTTTTTAATTTTTAATTCAATTTTGTTTTTAGCACAATCCAAAATCGAAAAGCATTAATAATTATAATATTTAAAACATTTTTCTTTTGAGTGAAGATGTTTATAAATAAGAGAGTTTTTATCCTTTCTGTAGTGTTCAATCACTTGCGTCTTTAGGTGGCAAGAGGTTTTGCCAATATAACAGGATTTACATCCTGCATTATATTGTTATAAATATTGTTACAAATACAAAAAAATGTTTTTAACAAATATATTTTAACTGATGATGACTATACATAGTCGAACATGTCTTGAAAAATAAAATGATTTTAAATAAAATTGAAAAATTTGTCTAATTTTTAAAAGTAATATATATATATATATATATATATATATATATATATATATATATATATATATATATATATATATATATATATATATATATACATATACATACATATATATATATATATATATATATATATATATATATATATATATATATATATATATATATATATATATATATATATATATATATATATATATATACAGAGCCGCCCTTGTGAGGCCTGGAGCAAAACATTTTTGCAAGGCCTTTTTGAAAGCCATCATTTTAGGCGCTTTGACGAAGACAAATTTATTCTCTTACTGTCTGAAAAGAGGTTGTATAAGTGCAAAACATGAATTTTGGGTTGGTATAATTTTGAGTTGTTATTTTTGTATAGGTTTATAAAAAGGACTGATTGCTTCATAAATTAATCTAGAATAATAACAATAACGTTTATTCTTAAAGTTATTAAAGGCCAAATAATGTAAAATAAATAATAATTTTTGTCTGACAAGAAATAAATGAATTAGAATAGCAAATAAATTTTTCCTTTTTTGGTTATTATTGAATAATTAGTTATAATTAATATAACATAGTTTTACAAAATAGTAATCTTATTGGCATAGTATTATGTTTTCGGCAATTAATATGAAGGGTGTTTAAAGATAGGTAGATGTTATATAATAAGTGTTCACACTGTAAAATAATAGACATTAATTTTATAATAGATTATTGGCAAATATTTATAATAAAATAATAGAGTGTTGTTAATACTGTAAAAACAATTGTCTAGAGTTGCATAATTTTTAAAGTTGCTTCAAAAGGATGAAAAATTAGATGTCACAATTGATAGCCTTTCTTGACCCATGAACGAACATAATTATGTCTTAATAAGTTTCAAGAGTGAAAAACTCCTTCTGCGCTTGTCACAGTTACAGGTATAGTCAATAAAGTTCTATGCGTTATAAATGTATTCAGAAATGGGTTTTGAATCTGACGAATAAATCTCAAAATCCTTGCAGTTGTTTCCACCTTAGCAGGTAGAAGTTCCACAAACATTTTTTTCTTTTTCGAAACTTAGGAACTCGCAACTCCAAGGTGAATTTTTTGAGTCTGCAGGCTTTTTTTTCATAACTTATTTCATTCATAACTGATGGTGTTTAACTATTGGCTTTTTTTTGGATCCTCAATGAACTCAACTAGTTCAACTAATGCAGTATGAACTTCTTTAATTTGATATCAAAGCGCTTTTATGCTTCCTAGTTTACTTTCCCAACGAGTGTCACTGGACTTTTTTTACAGCCAGATTTAGTACGTGTTGAATGAAAATTTTGGGATTTTAAAAAAAAATGAAAATTACATTTTTGACGAAGAAAAAAGTACATACATTCTTTGCACAACACCAAAAAATGTCATAGATTTAGATAACCATTTTGTTGCATCTCAAATTAGGAAGTTGAGGCTATGACTAACGCAGGGCACGTAAAATGCTTTTGGATTTATTTCTAAGATCCGTGCCTGTACTTAAGAGTGGATACTTTTTATATTAGAACTGCTGTCATACCATTGTCCCCTTTTTTTTTCGATGCTTACATCTTCAATTTTACTTTTAAGAGAAGTTGTATACATATTAATTTTTACAAATCGCATGACCAATGATACCTGCTTCTTCTGACTAAAAAGGAGCAGTTATCTTTTTTTTTAATTTTTTATATTAATTTTATTTTACTTACGTTAATTTTGAACTTTTATTTTAAATTCTTTCATTCAATTTGTTCTTGTTTCTTCTTTTTAGATATTTTGTTTTTTCTTTTTTTTAGTTTCGAAAAACAAAACAAAATTTTCGCCTGATCTATTAATTTTTTTTTACTTTTTTACTCTTTAAAAAAATATTTTATAGCTGTTAAACAAAAGAGCTTCAATAGCCTTGAACAATGATTTGCATTTGTTTTTCACTATTACCACATACAATAGAGAATCATATTGATATTTTTTTAAATAATAAATAATTGCGCGGGTAATTAGATATTTTTGGCACATATGTTATTGTTATATTATTTTCATTTAACCAAAACCTTTTCTTATTTTTTCTTAGAAAGGTTTCTGGCTATTGATGTTTTTAACTTAACTAAAAAAATAGTTATTCTGACATCATTGCTTTTTTAATATATAACTTAAATAGTTTTTGCAAAAATCTTTGTAAATAGAAGCCTTCATAATTTTGTTGATCTAAACTAATGGACCAACTCTTTGTGCAGAGAAAATTCTCTCAGAACAATGCACATCCTCCACCATGTTTTATTGTTGAAATTTGGTATTAAACATCATTTCTTATGCCAATAGGGCATTAATTATGTTGACTACCATCGTTTTTAAAAATATAAAATACTTTTGACATCTTTAGTTTAATGATAATAATTTAATTCTTTTTTTGACATCTGTATTTTTTTAAATTCGCATTTACTTCCAACAAAGCAGCAAGCAACCAAGCTTTTTTAGTAAGTAACTAGGCAACCAAGTTGAAAAAATGAATAGTTAAAGAGCAAGGAAGTGGTTGACAGAAGACTTGAAAAGCTGTAGGTTCTATGAGTCAAGAAAACATGAAGTTAGGAGAGAGTTTCAAAGGGATAATGTGTAGGGAAAAAAATATACAAAAAAGTTTTTCAGAGAATGTAAGGACAGATACAGTAAAAAAATTAGACTTTGCTGAATGACAAATTAAGTGAAAATGAGTTTTAGTTGATGGAGCTAGAGATGATAGCTCCTTTGAGCAGTGACCATGGTTGTATTTTGTAGAAAGAGATGCAACTTTGCAAAAATTTACAAAAGTGGGAGAGAGGCTCAAGCTTGGCAAATAGTTCCAAAAAAATTTATAATGTGTTTTGAACCTTGTGAGAGCATCATTAAAAGATCCAGCCCAAATATGGCAGCATTATTAGATACAGGTAAGAAAAAGAGATTTGCAGAGGTAAAGAATGGAATCAGGAGTTAGAAAATGGCAAGTACAATAAAGTAAAGCAACCTTAGCAGATGCTAATTTAGCATCTGATTGTATATATGGTTTCCATGAGAGGTTGATAGTGAACAATAATCTAAGAAGATGTAAAGAAGAGGACTCAGTGAGAGAGTTGCCATTTATTATTATAGAAATGTCGGCAATTTTGTAATAGTTGTTTGCAGTAAACAGTTAAGTTTTGTTGGAGTTAAAATTCACAAGACATTGCAAGCCCTAATCTATTCTTATATAATTTACAATCACTCAGAATTAAGACAAACTCAAGATCGGCTGCCTGTTCTGAGCAATTGAAAATAAGAAGACTTTTTGTCAAGACAGGAGTATAAAATTGAGTTATCAGCAAACACAGTGACTTTAGATGTGGTTAGAAAGAAACAATTTAATAATCTCAAAAACTTTTCCAGAAACCATCAAGCTAAACTTTATCAAAAGCTTTAGATATGTCAAGAGTAATAGCATTAACCTCTCTGATTCCATCTGATGCACAATAAAATATTTTAGTCATGGCAGTTAGCAAGTCAGCTGTAGAGCGAGAGGATCGAAAACCAATTTTTGACAGTAAGTTGTTTGATTCAAGATGGGATGTGAGAAAAAAGTAGATCAAAGATGAAAGACTGATTAGATGATAATTGGAGGGAATGCTCTTAAGATTTTTAAAAATTGGAACCATTTTTATTTTAAAGCAAGAAAACAAGACTCAGTCACGAACTTATTAAATAGTTTTGAAAGAACTTATTAAATAGAATTGAAAAGAGTTCTGGAGGACAATTTTATAAGACTGTGAAAGGTATGTTGTCTGGACCACAAGTTGTGGAAAAGTTTAATTGAGATATAACTTTAGCAATTGAAGCTGGAGTGATTTGAATGTCTAACAATTACATCAAAAGAAGCAAGGTATAAATATTTCTTTTTTCTGTCCCACTTCACCCCAATATAAACACTTTTTTAAGGTATGTTTCAAAACTAGAGCTTCTAACACACTCAGGGAAACAAAGCAATTTCTGCTAAATAGAGGGGAAGAAATTTAATATATATGTATTTATAATATTTGGTTCAGTTTATACATCAAATGTCTAAAATTGGTAAATCTGGAGTGGAAGGAAGAGAATAACTATAGAAGAATATATATATATATATATATATATATATATATATATATATATATATATATATATATATATATATATATATATATATATATATATATATATATATAATGTTTTTTAATATATATATATATATTAAAATTCTACAAAATAGAGTGCCCAATATTCTAAAAAGAACAGAGCAATAATAAATTAGTAGAATATCATTTTTTTTATTTTTTTTACTTTACACTGTTTCATCTATATGAAATATAGATGAAGCAGTGTCATCAGAAGTGTATAACCAAATAACTAAAACTTGAATTAATACAAAATATCAAATTAAAGGAAGTCATAAATGTCTTAATGATTGTATTTCACACATTTGTGGAACATGTTAACACTAATAAGAAACTATATTTTTAATTTTGCTTTTTTTAAAAAGTATATTTTTAAAGGGAGATTTATTACTATTTTTTTAACTCACTTATTTTTATAGTTTTTAAAAAAAAAACTTATTTTCATGTCTGCATTTAAAATTCAATTCCAATTTTTTCTTTAATAAATAAACTATTAATAAAATTTAACATATATATAAATGAATACATACATATATATATATATATATATATATATATATATATATATATATATATATATATATATATAATATATATATATATATATATATATATATATATATATATATATATATATATATATATATATATATGTATAAATATATATATATATATATATATATATATATATATATATATATATATATATATATATATATATAAAGTAGTAGGTTGAAGGCAGATGAGATTTACCCCAGAATAAAACAAAAATACAAATAAAAATTAAATAAAATCATAAACAAATCAAATGTATTGTTACTTAAAGTGAAGCGGTGTTTGCAATGGATGTATGGATGTAAATGAAATTAATGTGAACTCTTTAATTGAAAAATATTATAAGTATTATAAATATTAAGTATATTAAAGTGTAAAAAACAACAAATCGAATTTCTCAATTAAAATGTTTAAAATAAAATTAGATATAGTTACTTAATAACAAACTCAACTGGATCCTAAACTTTTAGGATCCTGTAGTGTTAGCATTATTTCTTGTAAAAAAAAAACATAAAAAGAGTATGAAGAAAATTACTTTTCAAGTAATTTTCTTCATACTCTTTTTATGTTTTTTTTTTACAAGAAATAATGCTAACACTACAGTTGAGGAGGCTTCTTTATCGAGGTTACAACCTTCTCTCAACTTTCTCACTTCAAAACATAAACCTTGATGAAAAAAGTTGCTGCGCAGAGAAAAATGTTTGAGCAAGATTATTTTTCTCTGCCCACAAAAACACATTCTATTCTTTTATTTAAAAAAATGGACCTTCTCCTTACATATAAAATAAAAATAAATATTGAATTAACCATAACTCTTTGAAATAATTAAAATAATTAAACTACTTTAATACAGCATTTTACAGCATTTTTACAGCAAAATTTGACAAAGAAATTTTTTTTTTTTGTAATTAAAATTATAAACCATTTAATTCTAGATTTCCTTTAGAGTATATTTAAAATCAGTTAAACTATATAATTAAAAACCATTATTCTTTTTTTACAAAATTTGTTTATTTATTTCAAAAACTATTTAGAAAACATGGTAATAACAAAACTAATAAAAAAAAAAAAATTTCCTTTGTACTATCTATTCATATTTTAAGTTGGTAAAACAAGTTGAACAAAACAAGTTAAGTTGGTAAAAAATTCCGCTGTGAGTATTTAATAATCACAAATGTATATACAACATGTAATATTACTATTAATCTCATTTTAATACTAAAAATATTTTTAAAACTATCTAAAATGTTTTATGTTAACCTGTTTCTGTTAACAAAAGTACTGTTTAAAATGATTGATTAGAGAAAAATAATCATTAAGAGTTATTGAGATGTCATAACACAAATGTTTATTGTTATACATTTAATGTTCATTTCTATAAAACAATATTAGTTTTATTATTGTTACTATTGTTACCATTAGTATTGTTACTGTTATTACTATTAACTATCTGTTGTTATTAATAACATTTTTATTGTTAATATTGTTATTATTACTATTATTATTGTTAATATTATTGTAAATATAATTATTGCAAGGTTTAAAGCAAAAGTAGTACAAGTATTGATTTTATGAAAAAACATAAAAATCAGGTAAAACAATATTGCATGTCAACTTTGATAGAGAACATAAAGACCATTGTGACAGTCAGGTAAGTCCACTTTTTAGTGTAAAATGCACACAAAAATAAAAATCCAACAGTGCAGCAGTAGTTTGATCCCTTTTTTACTGTCTCAACAAAAAGTAATGAGATAAAACTTCACTATATCCAATAAAATTGTTTTCAAAAAAACATTCATATTAATGTCTTTATATAATATGCTTCATTGCTCAAAATTACAATTGTGTTATTCAACATTCTATTACTTGATTCTATGTAAAATTGGCTGACTTTCTAGTAAAGTGGGTGGTTAGTGGTTGATTGGTAAAAATCAATTATAAAAAACTTGTAGCAGTATATTCTTAGTATACTCATTAAGGTTATGTTGTCAAAGTTACTAAAATTTTAATGTAAAATATGTAATCACATAATTATTTATATCACAGCAGACTTATGTCGCCATTAATAAAAATAATCATTTTCATATTGAATAGACCAAATAAATTTGAAAATAATTCTAAAATTGATAAAAAATCAATTATCTAAAAAATAATTAGACAATCACACTGATAAATAAAATAGATAAATATTCCCAGACTAAAAAGAAAGATTTACTTTTTGTTACATACATGCATAAAAGTTACATACGTTAAACAAAAGTAGTTTGTACAATAATATCTTAGTTTAAAATAATTTTGTCTGAAGAATGCGATCTATATTTCAAAAAGAGCCTGCAAAATACACATATTAACTTACTTTAAAACAATTTTTTTGTCAGTAGGCTAAAAATAAACAGCATTAAAAAAGCATTAATTATAGAAAAATAATATTCTAAGCTAAGTCTCAAGAATCGAGTGTATATTTTCAAATACCTGTATTTTTTCAAATATAGAGCTAGTGCATTTATATTTTACCAACCTTATCAAATAACCCATTTCAATAATTCTCAAAACATCAAACATATAGTTTAGAGTTAACTCATAGTAAAGGATTGATCAAACATAATAACAATAAATCAAAAGTGTATGATTAAATAGTAATTGTCATTATAAAATTTTAATTATTTTATCAAAATTTGCACAAGTATCTTCATCAACAACTTAAAAAAAAAGACTTAGGAAATTTATGGGTGACAACAATTGTTGCCAAGCAATACTTTCAGTTTTTATCATAGAAAAATAAACTATATATGCTTATAAGGATTCTTCACTTTGTATTATTATTATTATTGCTCTTGAACTTTCCATTCTTATATATATATATATATATATATATATATATATATATATATATATATATATATATATATATATATATATATATATATATATATATATATATATATATATATATATATATATTGCTATAGAACTTTCCATTGTTATTTTAATGTAATTATTTTTGCCCTTTTAAGTTAAAAAACAAAATGTTTGAGCAATAGAAAAAGCACTAGCTTGAGAACAGGTTTTGTTTCCGAATCAGTGTTTTTTCAATTAGTTTGAGAAATTAATTCAAAAGTTGAGGATCAAAGACTATCAGAACTAAAAAATTTAGGCAAAAGATTTACAAAGAGATCAAGATCAAAACTCTAAATCAGCAAACTTTTTGGTCAAGATAAAAAAAAAAAAATGGAATAGTTTAACACTTGAATACTAGTAGCTCAGTAAAATTGTGTCAATTTTTTGTTTTTATTCTCATGGAGCAACAATTCTGACAGCTAACATATCAATTTATTTTATGATTAAAAAAATTGGTTGCGATGAAATAGTTAAGCTAATATTAAAACCTCATTCCTGACTATACCAAAATCAACTTGTTTTTTTTTTAAATTTTGGAACTCAAATCTTTGCTGTGATTGCTAGTCTTGTTCAAGTCATTGTTTTGTCAGAGTCAGAAGCAAAAATTAAAGCTTGAATAGAAATTGCAAAAAAATTGAATAGAAATTGAATAAAAAGTTCATTCTCTTTTCAAAAAAAAACAACTAGATCAATGGTAATTTCAAAAATAAAAAAATCTCAGAAAACAAGAATCAACATAAACTGAGTGGATTATTCTATTATCTTATTTAAGACAACTTAAATGTAATTTTATAAATATTATGTTACTTATTTTTTTTAATTTTATAAATGTTATGTTACTCATTTTTACTCAAAATATTTCTTAGAAAATAAAATTGCAGTTAAAAGTTTGCTTTAAAAAAAATGTTTGTTACTCAATTTTTAAATTTTCTGTAAATATTTTGTATACTAATAATATAATTTATATATGATGTTGTTACAAATCATGACTACAAACAAATGATGTGTCTAACAGCTCTCTATTAATTTATATATATTAGTAGGGTTTAATTAAATTAAATGTACACATTTATTTTGTTTATATGTAACATGTTCTAGGAGTTCGCTACATTTTTGGTATTATGCTCCAATAGCAGTAATATTTTAAAATAAATTTTTTCATTAATTTTTTCTAGTAATATATTTCAGTAAATTGTTCCTGTAATATGCTGCAATTATTTGTTCCAATAGAGCATTAAATATTTATCAGGTCTAGTCAAAGGTCAACCTACCTCATGTCCTACAGTCTTGTAGGATTTGCTTTTCTATGCAAGGGAGAAAATAACTATTAGTTGATCAAAAGCTACAATTGGTGTCTCAATAAAAATGCTCATCTTAAGCAAATGTTAACTGCATTTGGCTACAATCTTGCAAATATAATTAAGACATGTTCCAGAAAAAATCTGAGCATGTTCTGATGTGGTATTTACTGAAACAATGAATTATTTTAATTAGGTAATTATTTTTAAATGTTTTAAATGTATTAGTGTTATTTAAAATTTAAACACCTCTGTTATCAAAACAATTTGTTTAAATTGAAATGTCATCAAATCAAAATAAAAATCAAGAAAAAAGGAATCAGGAAGTTAAAGAAAGGTTTTTGTTCTAAAAGATCATGTTAAAAAAAGTTAAAGTTGCCTTACACAGTAATCTAGAGATTTCTGTTTGAACTTTAGTGAATAAAATTAAGACAAGTACTTCCAGTATACAAAGTGGAAGAGAAATTTTGGCTGTAATTCTTACAAAATAAAAAAATTTCTCAACGCGAAGAAAAGCTTATTCAGATTATTCAAGCTCCTTATTCAGAGCTGCTCAATAAAAAATTATGTGTTAAAAATCTTGTTCAACTATTGATGATGAAACTCATTGTACTGCATATTTTCGATCTCTTCCAGGACACCAACATTATTCTGCAGTTATTTGCAAGAAACTGAGTTCCAAATATAAATACATTAAAATGCATAAATTTGCCTAAATATTCCTAGTTTAGCAAGCAATCTGTGTTTGAGGTGAAATAAGCTTTTTTTTTTTGTGGCTACAGGAACAATTAATACTAAAATATATGTCAAAGAATATACTCAATTAATAGTACAAGAGTATCAATTGAATATGTAACTCAATTTAATTGAATATATAATTCAATTTAATTAATTATGCAATTCAATTTAATTGAATATGTAATTCAATTTAATTGAATATATAATTCAATTTAATTGAATATATAATTTAATTAAATATATAATTCAATTTAATTGAATTATATATTTAATTAAATTATAAATTCAATTTAATTGAATTTTATATTAAAATATATAATTCAATTTAATTGAATATATAATTCAATTTAATTGAATATATATTTCAATTTAATTGAATATATAATTCAAAACCTCTTGCAAAACTTAATAGAATATATGACATTCTTTGAACTATAGAACAATTTAAATATATTCAATCACTCCTTTTCAAAATTCTTTTCACTTATTTTCTAGTTTTTATTTCTTTTTTAATTTTTTTCAAAATTATATATTTAGTCACTTAAATAAATAGTTTTGTATTTTATTAGTTACTGGTTTTGTAAAGAGAATAGTTTTGTATTTCAATAACAACTACCTAAATAATTTTATTGGTTTATACTAATTTATATATATATATATATATATATATATATATATATATATATATATATATATATATATATATATATATATATATATATATATATATATATATATATATATATATATATATATATATATATATATATACTATATATATATATATATATATATATATATATATATATATATATATATATATATATATATATATATATAGTATATAGTATATATATATACATATACATATACATATACATATATATATATATATATATATATATATATACATATATATATATATATATATATATATATATATATATATATATATATATATATATATATATATATATATATATATATATATATATATATATATATAAATTGATTGTTTGCTTAAATTAAACTAATTGGTTGCTTGTATATAATTAATTGGTTGCTTGAACTGAATAAATTATTTGTTTGAGTTTAATTGTTTTATTGCTTTAATTAAATCTAATTGATTGGTTGCTGATATCAAAATTTTTTTGATACTTTTTGCCCTTAACCGTAGTTATATTATTCAAACTACAAAAATATGCCATAAAACAGGTTAAAACATTTTTTGTACTTAATAATGTAAGTAAAAATCCATTCATGTTCATAAGTAAACTATGGCTAGTTCAATGCATCTAAATAGTTGCAATTATAATGCAAAATTATTAGATAAAATTTTGTGGCAGCATTTTATTCTAATATGTTTCTACATAAATGCAATTGTGTTGCAACGTTACTGTTTTATATATAAATGCAATTACATAGGAATATTCACATTTAAAACGATCAAAACAATTTTATTTTCTGTTTATAAGTAACTAAATCTTATTGCAGATCATAATAATCTATCATAATTCCTTGTTGTAGGAGTTAATATTCTACATATGATGTCACATTGAGATAAATATAAATATGTTTCATTTTAACTAATGTAATTATAGCCACTTTTTTTTTTTAAATAAAAATGTAAAAATAAAAACAGAATAAAATTATTGAAACCAAAAAAAAAAAAGTTTTTTATTTAATTTTTTGGTTTCAAGAATTTTTATAAATCAAAATTTTTACTTGATTATAATAAGAACTACCTGCTAGCACTTCCACTTACCTGCTAGCACTTCCACTAATGATGAACTCTTTGTTTTCTTCTAAATTTTGACAAATATCGGAAACAAACTGTTGGACTCTCAAACATAAGACCTCGTATATTTTAGTTGAAAAACTTGAAATTTGATGCATTATATTGAGAGATTCAATCTATCGTTCCTCAGAGACTTCAAATATTGGTAGTTTCTGAGAACGCAACCTATAGATGAAAGTTGACCTTCAGATGTCTTTAAAACTATTGAAGATATCCCATTACTAGGATGTTTTAATATATATGTTGCATAGGATATTTTATTATTTTTATATTTTCTATTTAGTTTAAAAATATACCAACTGCATTTGAAATTAATAATTTTAAAATATATAATAATTTAAAAAAAAATAATATTAAATATAACACTAATATTATTTTAAAAAAAAACTCGTTTTAAAGCAAAAAGCCTCCAAAAATATTAGTATCATGCATTTAAATACAAACTGTGTATATTTTATATATACACACCCAAACACACCCAAATATATATATATATATATATATATATATATATATATATATATATATATATATATATATATATATATATATATATATATATATATATATATGTTAGTGTGTGTGTGTGTGTGTGTGTGTGTATGTGTGTGTGTGTATGTGTGTGTGTGTATGTGTGTGTGTGTGTGTGTATGTGTGTGTGTTTGTGTGTGTGTGTTTGTGTGTGTGTGTGTGTGAGTAAACATTCATGGTAACAAATGAAAAACTATTCCAACTAAGATGAGTAAAATATATTTATTAGTTAAATTTTAACAAATAATTTTCTCAAACACAGAAGACCTTTCATATAAAATCTTCATCTGTGTATGAGATTTACAAAACTATAAAAAAAATCTTTATATTAAACTTCCATAAAAAGTTTAAAAAGAAAGTAATTAAGATTTAGATATATAAAAAAACTATAACTAACAATAATATAGTGCAACTTGATTTTTGATTCGTTTTGCTTATGTAAAAGATATATTTTCCTATGTTTGATTAGGGTGATGGCTATTATAATTTAGATAATTATGGGAATTTGTAGGTTTATAAAAAAAATCTGTTTCAATAATGTTGTTATCATGTAGAATAACTCTTATGTCTAAAAAGTTTAAAAATTAGTACTGCCTGGTTTCCCTATACAAAATTTTAGATTGTTCTTCTGTATATTTAATATCAGGGTATAAAGAATTAACACATTTTAACAGCAAATTAACATAAATTGATTTTAGTAAAGCAACAAAATCATCATACATGTATCTTTTGAATTTTTTTTGACTGTTTTTGCATTCCATTTTATTTAAGAAATTTGGTAAAACTTTAGGAAATAATTTTACTTCTTCAAGATATCCTACTACTTAACAAGCTTAAGATGAAGCCATTTTTGTTCTCATTGGTGCTCTGATTAATTGATTGAAAAATTCATTATTGAAAGTAAAATTATTGTTCTTTAAAATAAAATTCATGCTTACTAAAATAAAAGCTTCCAAAAATCTGATAGGTACATCATCACGTAGTTTATATATCCAAAATTTTACTGCTTCTAAAACTAGTTCATGAAAAATACTAGTATAAAAATTAGAAATATCAACACTGTATAAAGTAGTATTTTTTTTACTTTTTTTTTTTAATTATTCACCTATCCAAGTCCGAGAAGGCCACTACAGTCAAGGAGGCTACTTTTGTGTAGGTGCGTAGCTAGGGTTTCAGGCGCCCAGGGCAATACTGAAAATTAGCGCCCCCCTGAAGCAGACATAAAAAAAAAAGAACTTAATGTTTCCAAGTATATGTCAACTTTATTTAAAAAAATGCAAATGCTAATCATAATGCAAACTCAATTTAACTCATGTTTCCAATTATGTATCCATTATTTTTCATGTGAATTAGTCATTGAAAGTGACATTGGTCAATCAGATCCAATAATCAATAACTATTTATAAATTATAATTTGATCTTTCTAGCTTTAAATGCAGCAAATTTATCTATTATGTTGTCAAAGTCTGTTGATTCTAAAGTTTATTTTTCAACACTAAGAATTGCCAAATCAAAAAGATGTTGTTGCCCCATTGAAGCTCTTAGATATGAAAGAATAAGCTTTAACTTGCTGAAGCAACTTTAGCAACTGGCTATTGACACTGCAGTTGTGAGCAAGATTTGTAATGCAATGTGTAAGTTTGGAAAAACATCATCTCTGTATGACAAAATAAATGAAAGTAAATCCAGTGGAGTTGATGATATTGTGCCCCCACGAGATTTAAACAGCATCTGGCAGTCTGTGATTTCAGTACTTTCAATACTCCACTGTACTGTAAAAGTTTTCCAGATCCTAACATTTTTGTTGCAGACTTTCTTGATTTTTATCACCATCCCTCTTTAACAATATTCTCACTTTGAGCAAGAATCCAAATTTTTCATTGAGATTATTTAATTATCTAAAGTAAGTTGTTAGTTCTTGTTGGAAACAATCCAATATCAAAACTCTGCTAACTTCATCTTAAGCAGAGAGGCCACTATCTCTAGCCCATTCATCTGGTATTATTCGCCGTTGCCTGACTCTCCTCTCAACTTAAATTTCCCATTTAATACATCTGCCCTTGCTATACTCAATTGCATTTTGGCATAAATGAACACGAAATTCTTTGAGATAATTTTCCAACATTTCCATATTAGATGCTGCATCTTTAACGTTCATTGTGGGATCTTGTAGTCGTTTGACTGTTAGTCACTGAGCAGTTGTTGGCTCTGGATCTGAGTTGTGAATTCATTTATTTGTATTATTTTTTCCCCTTTCTGCTGCCCCCCTTAGAGTGGTGCCCGGGGCAAATGCCCCACCGGCCTCCCCCCATTGCTACACCTCTGCTTTTGTGGTTACAATCCTCTCTCAACTATTTGCTTCCAAAACACGAGCCTCGACAAACAAGGCTGCTGCACAGAAAAACAAGTTGAGCGCGGTACTACCAGGAATGTGGTGGTAATTGAACTCGGAACTTCTTGCTTATGAGGCAAGCACTCTACCACTACACCACTACCACATTTAATGAAATGAATAACTTTAGTTAAATGAATTCATAGTTTAAACTATGGCACTGTTTTTTGGCTGAATGTTGAATTGCTTCCTTGAGTTTATCTCTAAGTTAAAGTGGATTTGTTGAGAAAAGTATAGACAGCAAAGTTTTCTCAGTCTTTTGAAGTACAAACTTCAAAGACATTTTGAAAACTTCATGTTCTTTATTTTTAGATAAACATTGTAGATTGGAAAGGTACTTGTACAAACTTACAAGATTGCTCTGCATTCTCTTTACAAAACGTCTTTAAATAGCACTCTTTATTATAATGCAATGAGTGAATGAGTAAAAAAAATTTCATCTTGTCAGCAAAAGACTTCTGCTGCCTATTTGACTGATTGAAGAGCAGCAACAGTGTTGTATAAAATGTTTCCTTTATCAAATGTGGAGAAACATTTTTCAATATTTTTCTAATTAAACTTTCAACTTTAAGAAACTGTTAAATCATTGACAATAGACTAATCGATTAGAACCAATCCTGCAATCAAGGATAAAAAAACCCTCTTTTTCGTACTGTTTCTTGATTTATTACCAGAGGACATTGTTTTTGAGTGGAGGTTTTTGAAACTAACTTTGGTGTCAGATTTGGATTTGTCACTGCTATTTTTATTTTTGTTGCTTTTTACTATTTATGTGTTGTTATCAACAGTTCAATTCTTGAACTGGCAAATGGATTCCATAGGTGCAACATTGAATAAATCATTTATACTTAGATAGAACCAGTTTTCTAAACTTGACCATCGTAGAAGCTTCATTTGAAACTAAACAGACAATGCTGCCATAAATATTTAACCCAATTTATCCATTTTTTCTGTAACAACTGCTTTAGTTTTTTCAGCTGGCTGAGATCAAAAAAATTTAACTCAAATCCATATTCCAGTATGTTTCTTTATAAAGAATATTAATAATGTACCTTCGATTTTTTAGAGAAGTGTACTCAGCCAGTGTAAATTTTTTTAAATTAAGGCACACACTTTTTAAATTATATTTTTAAAAAGTTATACACATTTATAGATTAAACTAATTGTATAAATAAAGTTGATTTTATAACAAAACTTTTTTTTCAAAATAATTAAGAACTAAGTATAAAGATTATTTATGAAGTTTAAAATTTAAATAACCAAAAAATCTGTTCAAGGTTTAGTAGAATCCTGTAAATCACTACCCATAAAAATTCAATATGGACTTTAAGTTGTAGTCTGATTTGTGCCTAAACTAACTTTGTTTAGGTTTGAATTTGATATCTTTTTTACATTTTTTTATATTTTAAAGATATTTATATGTGAGTAACAATTTCTGAGTGCTGTCTAAGAACACTTATAAAACAATAAAAAAAAAATAAAGTTTTTTTTGTTGAACAAAAACTCTTCTTACCCATGTTGTGCCATCATAGAGAGGGTTGAAATTTTATAGTTTGAAACATTTTATATACAAATAACACTTTATATTCTAGAGTAAAAAATTTTAGAGCTTGTATTAAACTAATTTCTCAAAAGAATCACAAATTGGATTTTTATCATAAGGGCTTTATTATAACAATAAAATTAAAATTTAATTAAGATAATAAGGATTTTATTTCAGTCTAAGCTACATTCAAAATTCTAAAATATATAGTTAACTTAATATTTTATAATAACTTCAATTATAAACTAACTAAAAACCATATAAAGCAGAAATAAGAAAACAATTCAAAAAAACTAGATTAGAAAAGGGACTGCAGAAATAATTACAATATTTAAAAATATATGTGTGTAATTTGTTAATGCTTTTTAATTATTCTGCATGAAATTAAAAAGTTAAATATCAAACAAGCACTTGGTTTACCCCAATGAATGATTTTATTCAATTACTAATTAGTGTTTATATTTTTATAAATTTTTTGTGCTCACTTTTTTTTTATTTTGTATATTTTACTTTTCTTTTTCATTTAAATATATACTTTATTAAACTGCTTAATTGTTCTCTTCCACTGAAATTTTCGGGTTAAAATTTATTAACCACTGCAAGTACAACAAAAAAATACTATATGCTCAAAACTTTTATTCATGAAGTGAGCTCATATTTATAATCAGCTATCTATTCTATGCAATCAATAAGTGGAGACATTTTAATAGGACATGAATAAACAGTCAAAACATAAGCAAATAAAACTACTTGGTAATGTTGTCAGTAATGATATTAAGGTAAATAAGAAATTATATGGGATCAAAAAGGAAACATTACGGTACAGTAAAAGCTACTGGAAATAAAGAAAAAAGTTTAAAAAGGCCCTAAAAGAGCAAAAACAAATTTTTACCAAAAAAAGAGTTTTAGAAAAGCCATTGTTAAAATTGTTTTGTGAGATTTAAATTTCAGAAAGCATTTTTGCAAAACAATGGCAGACATTTTTCAAGGACCACAAGCCCTACAATTGTTTAAGTAAGAAATAATTTTAGTCACAAAAAGAGTCAAAGGATTACTCTGCATTTATCCAAAAAAGAATTACTATTGATCAAAAATAAATTGAGAAGAAATTCGCAAGTTTTTCAGCCTTTAAAAAAAAAGATCTCATCAATTAAAAATGGGTGTAACAAGAAAATTTTTTTATAAATTACTAACTTCAAGTAAAAACACAAAATATATACAAGAATAATAATTCAACTTATGCTTAATCATGCTAATAATTACATTCACTTATTCAACATTACCTCCAATAGTATTTTTCAGTGACTTCTCTTATCATTGATACTTTTGCTATTTTTATTATGTTCTAAAGAATAAACTACTGCTCAAACTACTAAAGTTACTATAAACTACTGCTACACCTACTCAAGTTAATACGGCCATTGTAGTTACTATAACAGCCATAATTATTACAGTAGTTATAGTAACAATAGTTGCAACTGTTTACTCAAAATATTTTTATTTATCAAATTTTTCATAAAAACTCAAATTTTAGAAATTCCTTATTTTTATTTTCAATTTTATTCTATTTTATTTAAAATTTGATTAAAAGGTTTTTTTTCTGTTGAACTTCATCTTGCTCTATAATTATTATTTCTATACTTTTTTATAATTCTTATATATTTATATATCTTAATATATATTTATAATTTTAATATATTTATATATCCTACATTTTTTTAAGAATTTTTTTTTAAAAAACCGAATTGTAACAAATATTGATGTAAATTATTATGAATGTTAAATTTTATAATTTTTCTTGTTTTTTAAGTTAAAATTTATTAATATTTTGTAATTTTTTCTTTCATAATTCAAAACAACAAAAATCAAATTTGATTTTTCTTTCAGATGATATCTTTAAATGAATTTTTGTGTCTTCTTGATGTTTCAATAATGATATAGTATGTAATAGTATATATACAGAGTTTAACTCTCTATATATACTATTAACAGAGCAAAACATACAAAATAAGAGTATGTTTTTTACAAGGTTTTAAAAACACGAGAAAGTCTATTTACTACATTTGTTCATGTATATTTGTTTGAAATAAAAACAAAGTTTTTAATGCTAAAAAAAAATTTCTTTAATAATTGTGACATTTTTTACTGAAAATATTTAAAAACATACCACCATTGACAACGCATGCTTTTACTTCATATTTATTGACTTGATCAATTGATATAAATAACCTATTTGCTATGTCTTCAGCAGTGTCATTTCCATCTGATATAATGCCAACATTTTTAGCTATAGCTTTTGCTGTTGTAGGATGGTCACCAGTTACCATAATAATTTTGATACCTAGGTATAATATATATTTTTTAACTTTAAACACAAAGAGTTTGTTTTAAACAAAGAAGAACCATAAATGCAAAATATCTATCTATGTCAAATATAGGACATATATATATATATATATATATATATATATATATATATATATATATATATATATATATATATATATATATATATATATATATATATATATATATATATATATATATATATATATATATATATATATATATATATATATATATATATATATATATATATATATATATATATATATATATATATATATATATATATATACATTAGGGTGTCCCAGCTGCCTCCTATATTCTAAAAAAGATCTGTTCATATTCTTAAAACTTTCTTTTGGTTCTCACAAGCAACTCTGTTCAACTCACAAGCAACTCTGTTAAATTTTTTCAAAATTTTATTGGATTTAGGGGGAGTACAAGACCCTTGAACACTTGTTGGGTTCCTAATAATGTTAAAAATTTTTTTCCTCAAAAGTATGTCATGTTGGGTCTCAAAAGAAGCGAAATTATATAAAAATTTCAAAAGTAACAATCATTTTATAAAATTAAAAATTGTTATTTTAGAGTTTTTTGCAGAAAAATGACCTTTTTTGACCTAAAAATAAAAAAAGTGTATTTTTCCATTAATTATTCCAAAAAAAAACTATATAATAATTTTTTTTTTAAATAATTGTTATTTTTAAAATTTTTATGTAATTTCGAAATTTTTTTTTTAATATTATTAGGGACCTGGTAAGTGTTAAAAGGTCTTGTGCTCCCCTAAATCCAATAAAATTTTGAAAAAATTTAACAGAGTTGCTTGTGAGAACCAGTAGAAAGTTTTAAGAATATGAACAGATCTTTTTTAGAATATAAGGTGCGGCTGGGACACCCTAATATATATATATATATATATATATATATATATATATATATATATATATATATATATATATATATATATATATATATATATATATATATATATATATATATATATATATATATATATATATATATATATATATATATATGTATTGCGTATTATAAAGTATTGGTTTCTATTACTATTTTTACAGTGGATTTTCACTATTTATTAAACCAGTAAATTAACAAAAACAACAGATAATTAGTTTTTACTAACAGTTATAAACTGTTTATCATTTTACCAATACATTGGAACTAGTTCTAGTTGGTTTTATAAATTTTTATCAATAATGGAGAGACATGTTTCAACGTTTTTATCAATGATGGACAAGCGTGTTTCAACGCTTTTAATGTTATGAATTAGTTTATCGTTAAACACATTTAAAGAAAGAAAAAATTATTTCTTAAAACAAAAAAATTATTTTCATTTCTTCTAAATTGATAAATGGGAAGTCTTGAAGCTAAAAGCTAAAACATTAAATGTCAACCTAACCCTTTCTTATCCTCCCCCCGTTTACTTGGCAGGTGAGAGTAAGTAATAACAGCATTTGTATACCATTAATGCTTGTGTACAAAGCAACTAATTTAAAAATGTTTTTAAAATTGCTGTAAAATTTACTAAAATTTTACTTTAAATTAAAGATCAATTGTTTGATTGTTTCAGTAACTATTTGTTAAAAACTCCATAAACTTAACTAGTATGAAGTATGTAAATTCATTTTTGTTTAGTTTCCAATCAAAACTTTGATTTCATTTGAGGCAAAAGTTGACTTGCTTTGATTCAAGGCTAGCTGTAAATTAGAAATGTTTGCTTTTGTATATCAGATTATGTCAAGATATATTGCAACAATGTCATCAATATAATTGCATCATATCACATAGTATTTTTTCAATACAAAAAAAACTCTGGAAATAATAAGGGGTGTACCGGGTTGGAAATTTTGAATTTCAGCCAGAACCAGATTTGCCGGAATTGTTAAAAATATTCTGGCCTGAATTCCAGCCGGAATGAGATTTATATTAATGCAGTTTTTACCTTCAAGATTAAAAGTGAAAGCCTGGACCTCAACATTGTGGCTACATAATATATTTTTATAACATATAACATATTAACCTATAAGATATTTGATGAAAAAAGAGCCTTTTGAAAAAAGAGTTTGTTTGTTGCTCAAAACGGGTAGCAACTCTTTTTGTACCACAATATTCCGAAACTTTTAGAAATCTTTACATAAGTGAATACTGCAAATAAAATTAGGCAAAGCTTCAGATATGCGATCTAAAATAATTCTCTTTTAACACTTGTTGCGGCTTTCGTGTTGAGACTTTCTCAAAGTCAGGGATGGCCAGACTTTTTAGGATACGGGCAAAAAAAAGTTAAAAAACAATTTTGCGAGCAAAAAAAAATTATTTTTACAAAAATATAGGTGGCTAATAACTGTTATAATGATTTGTATGAAAGCAATATAATTATTAAAAGTGGTGAACTAGATCGTCTGAAACTAGTTTTTTGATTTTTGAGGTAGACCAAAATATCACATTACCAAGATGGTTGTCTACTAAATATCCAAATTTATTAAAAATTTAAAAAAGTCTCTGCGGGTATTTTTTTGCTCGCGGGCAGTGGTTTGGCCACCAAGTGGAGACTTTTTAATATAAACATAAATAATATTTATTGGCTTTAGTATATACATTGATTATTTTATAGCCTGCTGCTACAAGGGAGTGCTGCTACATCCATTATCTTATAGCCTGTTACTACAAGGGAGTGTTGCATCGACTATTTTATAGCCTGTCTTTTCAAGGAATTGCTGCTACATTGACTAAGGATTTAGCATAGGGCAGTAATCTATTTTCTTTTATTATTTCAATTAAAATTTATGTTTAAAAACTTTCCGCTAACAAGAGCACAACAAGCAATAAAATGAAATTATTTTGGTAAAGCTAAACTGTAGTTTTACTTAAAATTACATTGTATTTGTTAAGAATGTTGATTTTTTTTACCTAGGTTTACTCATAACTCTTCAATGAAATTTTTGCAAGGCATCAATTACTTATAAGACATCAAACATCGAGTGAATCCTTAGAAGACTTTCTTCAGGAACTACGTAAACTCAGTAAAAACTGTAATTACAAGGTTGTTTCAGCTGAACAATATCGAGAGGAACAAATAAGATATGCTTTTATTTCTTGAATAAATTCGAATTACATTCCTCAAGAACTTCTTGAAAATTCAACATTGAATTTGCAATCAGCATTTAACCAAGCTCATTCTCTTGACATTGCTCAAAGAAACTCAGATTCTTATATGCAGAAAACATCCTCCCTTTCCTCCAATTTAAATATTGTTGCCGCTATAAAATTACCAGAAGAACCCCCAGCAACACTCAATGTTATGACTATTAATCCTCAAATAAAATGCATTTGTTGTGGTAATCAATCTCACAACCAACGTAATCAAACCTCTGCTAGGAAAAATTGTCCAGCTCAAAATGTAACCTGTTTTAAATGTGGAAAAAAAGGTGATTTTTCCAAAGTTTGTCTTGGCAGGCCGATGAATATAACCCACAGTGTTTCAGCTGCAATACATAAACCAAGTTTGTGTACTGTTTCAAGTGGTTGTCTGTTGAGCCTCTCTTATGCAACTGTTATTGTCAGAATTAATGATGAACCGTTAACTGCACTAATCGATTTCTGTAGCTCAGATAATTTTATAAGCAAGAAAATTATCGAGACTTTAAAAATTAAAATGTTACCCAGTAAAAAGAAAATTTTGATGGCCCTCACAACAATGGAGTCTGGATTAGTGGGCTGTTGTTCGGTTAATCTTAAAGTAAATGGTTTATTTTATAATAATGTTCAATTTGGTGTCTTAGAAAATCTTTGTAGTGATATCATACTTGGTTACAAGTCCCAAAAACTACACAAAAATTTAATATTCCCACTCGGTGAAGAAAAAGAAGACTTAATTGTCACAAAGGAAAGTAACCTATGTGCACTGCAAATAGCAAAAATAAAAATACCATCCTTGTTTACAAGCATTTCAGACAAAACTCAGCCAATAGCTACAAAATCAAGAAGATATAATAATGATGATTGAAACTTTATTGAAAGTGAAATATTACAGTTATTATCGGATGGTATAATTGAGCCAAGTTTCTCACCATGGAGAGTCCAGGTAGTGGTCGTAAAGGATCTTACTAAATCTAACAAAAAAAGACTTTGTATTGATTACTCTCAAACAGTTAACCTTTACTCTGAGTTAGATGCATATCCTCTTCCCAGAATAGATGATATGATAAATGGACTTGCAAAGTACAAAGTATTCTCTACATTTGACTTAAAAAGTGCTTACCACCAAATCCCTATTAAAAATTCAGACAAAAAGTATACAGCATTTGAGGCAAATGGGAAACTATTTCAATTTTGCAGGATTCCATTTGGAGTTACTAATGGTGTGTCTATGTTCCAAAGGTCTATGGACAAGTTTGTTGAAGAAGAAAAGTTACATGGCACTTTTCAATATCTTGACAATATAACCATTGGTGGTTATGATCAGGCACATCATGATAAAAATTGTTCAAGACGCTTCACAACGTTGGGGTCTAACTTTAAATGAATCAAAATCGGTTATTTCAGCTTCTTCTATAAACATTCTTGGTTATTGCGTTAGTCATAACAACATAAAACCAGATTCTGAGCAATTACCTCCTTTAGACTTACTACCTCCTCCTTCTAACATTTTATCACTTCGGCAAATTTTGGGTATGTTTTCTTACTATTCAAAGTGGATACCTTTGTTTGCTAATAAAGTTCGACCTACAATTAATGTTAAATCTTTTCCTATCAATAGTGAGGCACTTAAAGCATTTCAATTTCTTAAAAGAGAACTTCATGCTGCCACTTTGAGTTCTATTGATGAGAGCTTACCTTTTGTTGTTGAATGTGATGCATCACATGTAGCGGTATCAGCTACCTTGAATCAAAATGGTCGTCCAGTTGTCTTTATGTCTCAAACATTAGGCAATAGTGAAATTAATTACCCATCTGTAGAAAAAGACGCTGTGGCTATTATTGAAGCTGTTCGAAAACGCGACATTTACTGTTACGTAATCAATTTCAATTAATTACTGATCAGCGTTCTGTAGCTTTTATGTTTGATAACCGAAAGAAAACAAAGATTAAAAATAGTAAGATTCAGTGCTGGAGGATGGAGTTAGCGGAGTTTAGTAATACTATATAGTATCATCCTGGAAAGGATAATATTGTCCCTGATGCACTCACACGTGCTTTTTGTGCTACAACCCAATCTCAAACAAACCTAAGTGGTATACATAGCTGTCTATGTCACCCAGGGGTTACTCGTATACTTCACTTTGTTAAATCTAAAAATTTACCTTTTTCTACAGAAGAGGTCAAAAGAGTTTGTTCTAACTGCCAGATTTGTTCAGAATTAAAACCAAAGTTTTATTGACCCTTAAATGTCTGTGAGTTAATCAAGTCAATAGGTCCAACGGATTGCCTAAGTATGGATTTTAAAGAACCATTGCCATCTAATTCTAGAAATAAATATCTGTTTACAGTCATTGATGAATATTCTTGGTATCTATTTGCTTTCCCATGTCTTGATATTAGTTCAACAACTGTTGTGAAGTGTTTAGATCAAATATTCTTCTTTTGTGGTTTTCCAACGTACATTCATTTTGATAGAGGCTCATCTTTCATATCTAATGAATTAAAATCTTACCTTACTCAGAAAGGAATTGCAACAAGTAATTCTACCCCATATCATCCTATCAGTAATGGACAAGTTGAGAGATATAATGGCTTGATCTGGAAAAATATTTGTTTGGCACTAAAAACCCACAACCTAGATGTTAGAAATTGGGAAATTGTTCTATCCATCGCTCTCCACTCACTCCGTTTCCTACTTTCAACTGCAACTAATTGAACACCCCATGAGAGGTTATTCAGTTTTCCTAGGCCCTTGTCATCCAGAACTTCGTTACCCTCATGGTTAACTCCTGGCCCAATTTTTCTAAGATGTTTTGTGCGTACAAACAAAAACAATAATCTTGTGGATAAGGTTGAATTAGTGGATGTAAATCCAACATATGCTAATATTCATTACCCTTATGGACGAGAGTCAACTGTTTCACTTCAAGATCTTGCACTGCATCCTGCCCCAAAAGAAAAGTTTAATGATATCAATGAGAATAGTATCAATGAGTCTAGTGAAAATGTAACTGCAAAAGTACTTGATGTAAATAAAGACCCCTCACCTGAAATTTAAAATATGATGACTATATTTTAAAATGACAAAACTAGTTTATGGGTTCTTTTCTACATAGATGGGAAGATTGTTGTGTTTTCTATTTTTTTGTTATTGAACTATTTGTTTTATATATGTGTCTATTTTCTTTAGATTAGTACAATTATTGTTAAATAAAGCCTTAATTAAGAGGTCAATCTTTTTATTAGTTCATTACAGCCCTGTAGGACAATGATTTTTTGATTTGATTAACACAGTTTGTGTCACACTATCTTAAATAAATAAAGTAAAAAATAAATTCAGGCATTCCGACCGGAAATATTTTGATTCTGACTGGAACCGGAATAACCTAAAAGTCACAAAATTCTGGCCGGAATTCTGGCTGGAATTGAATTCCAGTACATCCCTAGAAACAATGCTTTTTTATTTGATAAGTTTTGTTTTTTAGATAATTTTGCATTTTTGCAATGTTGGTGTTGTGAAGATCTCACTGTTAGTTTTTACTGTAAATATATATTCTTGACTAATTTAGAGAACAAATGAATCTGCATAAATGCAAACTGACATAGAAGTAAACTAGCGTAGAGTGCAAACTAGCATACATGCAAGGCATATATATATATATATATATATATATATATATATATATATATATATATATATATATATATATATATATATATATATATATATATATATATATATTAGAGTTGGTAGTGATTAATTTTTTTTTTGTTCAATTAATCGTCTAAAATTTTAATTGATTAATCGATTAATTTCAATTAATTCTGAAGTCGACAGAATAACCTGCTTTTCACCACTGGTGAGGTGAAGTTGTTATCGGTAAACGTTAACTAACTACAGTATTCACAAACGTTAACAAACAAGACACTTAATGCCTGCTATACTGTATTCAGTTTAATTTAAAATATACAAGTAGGTATCACTTTAGCCAGTCACGTAAACAAATGAGGACGTTAACGTTTTCTGGAAGTAGACAAGATCGCAGTTTGTTGGCTTACCAAGGCAAAGGTTTTCTGGCATTGGCATCAAAAGCAATTGATCTGCCTTTATTTTAGTGTACTTGTTATCAAAGGATCTTACTAAATAAAGAAAATGGGACAACTTTATAGAACATAACAAGAACAATTGATGATTATGTTAATCACAACATCGACAATACCATTGTCAACACAGTTACAACTTATGATGCCATAAGCGAACTACAGAAAATTTATGAGTTGATCCATTCTAAAATAAGTTCTAAAATGAAATGTAAACAAACTAGATAGAATAAGTTTCTATAGAAACTTGCTTGATTTAACTTAGCAGCTTCTTTATGTACACCACAACTTCTTGCAGTTGCGTCAAACGCTAAAGCTCCAATTCTGTCTGACAAGTCCTAAACTTGTAACTTTAATCATTCAGCCTGAGTTTCTAGAGAAAAGATAACTAATAATTTTACTTTATTGCATTTAGGAGCCCTAGGAAAAAATAAAAACCATTTATTAGTGTCTTTATTATATTTTTTTTTAAACATCTTCGCTTCCAACAAGGCTGCAAGCAACCACTAATTAGTGTTGGAAGTTACTGGAAGAGAAAAGATATACATCGAGTACAATACCGTTCATAAATATAGGAAGGTCTAAACTATTGCGATAACAATTGACTGAAAAAAATTGAGTTTTATCTGAATTAAAGTTCACTAGCCACTGTAAGCCTCATGCTGTAGCAAAAGTGAGATCCTTTTCAAGCTTAGATGCCCCCTGCAAGCAATCAGAAGGAGTTAGCTTCTTATCCTGACGAGAATAAATGGTAGTATCATCAGCGAACAATGCCACCTTAGATGTGAGAATATCTGGAAGATCGTTAATGTAAGTTAAAAAGAGTATAGGGCGAAGGATTAAACCTTGAGGAACCCCTGAGGTTACAGAATAAGAAGAAGAGTGCTGTCCATCGGGGACAACTTTTATACTACGATTGGAAAGAAAGGATTCAATAATCTTAAAGTAGTTTCCAGATACACCGTAAGAAGAAAGCTTATGGAGGAGACCAGCATGCCAAACTTTATCAAACGCTTTAGAAATGTCAAGAGTGATGGCCTTAACCTCTCCACCTTTATCTAATGTGCGATAAAACCTATCGGTTATTACTGATAGAAAATCAGCTGTAGAACAAGAAGATCGAAATCCATATTGATGATCAGAAAGTAGGTTATGAGATTCGAGATGAGAGATTAAGTGTTTGTTAATTAAAAATTCAAAAACCTTGCTTATGATAGAAAGAAGACTAATGGGACGGTAGTTAGACGAATCAGATCGCTCTCCAGAATTTTTAAAAATAAGGATAACAGATGCTGAGTCTTGTTTTCCAGCAGGCTGGAAAACAAGACTCTGATAAGCACTTGTTAAATAGTTTTGAAAGGATAGACGACAGCTCCGGAGAACACTTCTGCAAAACTATAATGGGTATGTTGTCTGGTAGAACGCAACTAGTGGAATCCAGAGATGATATTGATGAAAAGTTCTTGGCAAACAATTCCGCTTTGCCTTTGAGGTGACAAAGTCTGAACAATACAAAAGATGTGGAATTACAGACTTGCAATTATTATTGATACTATTAAAGATTCTCCAAAAGTCACGAGAGCCTAATTTTTGTAATGAAATACGAGATTTCATGGTTTGAGAATAGCGGGCTTTGGCGTTAGACAAAACCTTTTTACAATGGTTCCTAGCAGTAATAAACAGACGTCTGTTTTCTGGAGAACTGTTTTGCTGATAGATATGAAAGTTATGGTTTCGATTGGCAATTACAGCAGCACAATGTGAGGAAAACCATGGAGAAGAGTGAGGCTTGACCTGGAATCA
Organism: Hydra vulgaris; assembly: GCF_022113875.1. Classification (NCBI taxonomy): domain Eukaryota; kingdom Metazoa; phylum Cnidaria; class Hydrozoa; order Anthoathecata; family Hydridae; genus Hydra; species Hydra vulgaris. The sequence continues at coordinate 48,250,622 of NC_061158.1, read as the reverse complement.
TCGAGAGGGAATAAAGGATTCCATGCCAGCCTGAATCCATAAAGTAATGTAAGAAGCAGATTTGTCAACAGGAAGAAAAAGATTTCTACCCAGGGGCCATCACAAAGAAAATCACGGAAAGAGTCCCAGTCAACTTTAAGGTAGTTGTAAGATGTACGATGATAGGGGGATTCTGATGGTAAAGAAGAATGAGATAATAGTTTTAGAGAGACCAAACCATAGTCAGAAGCACCTAAGGGTGAGTGTGGTAAACTGAGCACTGACTAGAATCAGTAACAAGACATAAGTCGAGTAGAGAAGGTAAATGATTCAGGTTGTCTGGAGAGCGAGTTGGAAAGTTGACTATTTGAGTTAGGGATTGAGAAAGACAAAAATTGTGGGCCTTAATGCCTGCAGAGTCACTGACACTAGAGCCAAGCCATTCAGTGTGATGAACATTAAAGTCACCGACAACAACAATATTGGCTGATGGATAAAGAATGAGGGCTTGGTCAATATAATCAGAAATAACATCAAGAAGAGTGCAATCTTGAGATGAAGAAAAGAAATATAGAGCAAAGAGAAAGGTGATAGGGTGAAGTGGTGCTAAATGAAAGCACATAAAAGAGTAGTCTGTGGATTCAAACCTAGTTTCCCAACAAATGTGAGAATTCTTACGAATGTAAATGCCCAAGCATGTGACTATTGGAGTCTTTACGAATTAAAGGAAGATAACCATCAACACTAAGATCACAAGATGATACAGAAGAACTCAAATTAATTTCACAAAGAGCAAGTAAGTCTCGTAAATTTTGCAAGAGATAAGACTCAACAGAAGAAAAGTTACTTCGAAGACCACGAATATTGGTGAATTATAGGTTTAGCAAACTTGGTGATGATTGTGGTTTTTTGTGTTTAATAGTTTTTGCTACTTTATTCATTTTTAAATTTGTTAAAAAACTTGACTCGAAACATAGATAGTACTCAGTACACTGTTTGATAGCCCAAGCAATTACCTCATTTCCACTAATAAACCCTAAGCCGTAATGAAGGGCTCCAATGTGGCCTTGGCAATGCACACCAAAAGTACAAACAGGGACACCATCCATGCGCAACATGGCACTGTTAGTACTCTGATATTTTTCAGCTGTTGATGGAATCAGCCTCTCTGAGAGCTACTACAGAGTGCAGGAAACCTGACAACCAGCCGGCCTCAGAACTATAAAACTGAGTTTAAGAGCTGTACCCTCATTTGGAGATAATAGAATGAGTTGCCTAGTTAACTTTAAGTATATCTTTTAAAAACTTACCATCCTAATACAATGCACCATATTGAGGAACAATATGGTAACACTTTCTGCAATTTAATGATTACATATTCTTTTTTGCCGAGTTGTAGATTTATTATGTCAAAGTCTTCAAACTTACCCCGAGAAGCTTTTATTATTGCTTATATAATGATTGTTGTTTGTCTGAAAGTTTAAGATAATCAGTAGCACTAGTTATTTAGACACATTTGTGTTATTTTCTCAAGTAGCTTAAGGGTAACACATTTATCTTAATTTATTTCTTCTTTTTGTAGGTTTGTAGATGTTGTAGATTTATTTTATGTCAAGATCTTTTTTAATTCAGCCACATATCAAATTTAACTGTGTTTCAGAATCATGTTGTAGAAAAGCAGCTCCTTTATCAATTTCTAAACCTGCTTTTGGTTTTAAAAATATCAGTTCATACATGCTCTGCTTTCCTGTTCCAAATGTGGTAGTGGTACAGTGGTAGAGGGCTTGTTTCATAAGCTAGAAGTTTAGAATTTGATCCCCAACATTTCCTTGGTAGTACCACACTCAATTTGTTTCTCAGCACAACAGCCTTTTTTGTCAAGGTTTAAATTTTTGAGTTAAAAGTGGAGAGATGTATAAAAGTAAAAGAAAAAAGAAAAAGAATTGTAAGTTGAGTTGTAGAGAATTGTAAGTTAAGAAAAAGAATTGTAAGAGAGTTGTAAAAAAATAAAAGAAAAAAAGAAAAAGCATTAGCCTTCTTGACTGTAGTGGCTTCTTGGCCCTGGAAAATTGATTAACATAAAAAAATAAAAAAATAAAAATTAATATCATCTTTTTTTTTTGTTTTAACAAAAACCTTGATTTATTTTTTTCATATATGACATTATATACACTAATATCAAAAAAAAAATCTAATTGTTTAGTAAAATCTTACATTGCTGAAGTCAAAACACTAGCAACACAAATGGAAACAAATCAAAATCTTTTGTAGAAATAAATTTATAATTTTTATAATTCTAATAATCTAATCTATAAATCTACCTTAATAGTTATATATATGAAGCCTACAAACAATAGTTCAGTTGACCAACCGTTCATCCCTTTTTCATTTATTGGGCAGGCATTAATGAAAAACTATATTATATTATTTCCTGCCTAGGAGAATAAACTGCGGATCTTCTTGACTCTATTAATAGATTTTTGTTTGTGCCTCCTTGGGAGTAGCTAAACAACTCTTGTTGTTAATGTCTAATGAAGGTAAAGCTTTAAAACTCAGCTTAATGATTCTAAAATCTGGTAGTAGAAAGGTTTCCTAAACTCTGTGGTAGCTCTCAGAGAGACTGATTTCACCTTAAAGATATCAGAGATATTTAATTTTCAGATTCAGAGCAAGAAACAAAAATTATTTAAAATGTCTTATTTCTTACTTGTTATTATAAATTTACACAACTTATATAATATATGACTATGTGACAAGTATTTATACTTTAATTTGCATGGCTTTTCTATTTTGAATGAATGTATAAAAATTGACAAAAATTTATTTTAATATTGGTTCTCTAAAATAAAACTTTTTAGTTTGAGTTTATTGTTAAATAATAACTTTTAACTTAGTTTTAATGTAAACCATTTGAATATATGTTTTAAATAAGTTAAATTATGGGAGATTTTATAAAAACTTATAAAATTTTATAGTTAATAAAATTATAATTTGTAAAAATATAAATTTATAAAATTTTATAAAAATTATTTAACTAAAACTGATTTGGCAAGCAGGGATGCGGAGTCCCAAACGGACTCCAGCATTATATCTCTACTTTTTCCAAGTCTGTAGTGTCCAGAAGCTCTAAACATGTTTTTTGACTTATGATCTTCTATAAGAAAAAAATTTGTGAGACTTGTAATGACTTGAAACTTATTATTTTTAAGCCTAGAGTCCTGGAGTCCTTGCTACCATTATACCTAAGGACTCAGGGTTCAAAAAATGATTGTTTCTCTAACCTAAAAGTCTTTATTTTTTTCCTATTAGTAGTCTATAAACTTATTTATATTTTTATAGCTCCTGAATACCAAAATCTAGGATAAAGTAGTCTTTTTGTGACATTCAAATCCGGAGTCCTTTTTGGGACTCCGGATTTGAATAGATTTTGGGACTTGGGCTAGATTACACTTAGAGCATAGATTAGTGACATGCTTCTGCTACATAAATAAGGAAATGAAAAATCTCTACATTAGGGAAAACCAGAATATGTAAAGCTAGTGAAGAATTTTGTGGATCATGGTTTAATATAGAAGTAAACTCTCTTCCATCTTGCATTTGTGACAATTAGGTGAAAAGTTTATATTTAAAAAAGTTATAAATAATAATTTTTTTTTTAGTTTTGTTTTAGGGTAGTATGTGCTTTCAATTGCATTTTGTTTATTTTGTTTGATACAAAATAAACAAGATGAAATAAAAAACTAAACCTATCAGAATTTATAAATGAAAAGTTAGCTGAACAAAATAAATATAGAACTTGATGAATCATTTTACTAACAATGTCATCAGAAGGTAGAGAATGGTATCAGACATTCCTGTAGACAGCAGGATAAAATTTAAAGGTTCAAAAATTTCATAAAGGGTTTTTCTTCAGTATTAAACGAGTTAGCTATGATAAAAGCAAAATATTTGATAAAGATTTTTTCTTCATATGTTTGCAATAAATATTCATATACTACACAGATCATCATATACACCCTGTATATGCACCATTAAAAATATCTTTACATAGGGTATTTTAATAAAAATTTGCAAAATTTACCAAGAAGATTTTATTTAATTTTCAGATGTTTGTCAAGCTGACAAAGCTGTCAAGTCTAATAGTTTTCCAAATACTTTTGCATTACCATGGCATTCAACTAAACATCTATTTGTTAACTTAATCAAAATATATTTAAAAAAAAATTATCTTTTATAACTCTAGAACCTTTGTAATAATTATATAAATTTTTACGCTATTTAAAACTCTTCTTAAAAGTATATAATTTATTACCTACCAGCACTCCTGCATTTACTGACAGCATCAGGTACAGCAGCTCTTGGAGGATCTAACATACTCATCATACCAACAAAACAAAAACTATCTAGTGGAAAATTTGGCTCTTCTGAGTTGAACTCGTAACCCTCTGGAAACTTGTCAACAGGTAAATAGCTGTGTGCAAAACCAAATACTCGCTCACCCAAACCACCTATATATATATATATATATATATATATATATATATATATATATATATATATATATATATATATATATATATATATATATATATATATATATATATATATATATATATATATATATATATATATATATATATATATATATATATATATATATATATATATATATATATATATATATATATATATATATATATATATATAATATTTAATTTGCATAGATTATTAAATTTTGCAAAGATTATGAAAAAAACTTTATAACAATAAAACAAATTTATTTCAGTATATCACATTTCATTATATATAAAAAGAAAACAAAAAAATTTTTATTTCATGATTTGAACAAACCTATTTCATAAACTGAGCAGTTCACAATCTGTGCATAACACACACAAATATTGATACATATATACTTTTCTTGTTCTGCTGAATTATTTTTTTCCAATTAGTTCTTTACTTAGTATTTTTCATTTTTTAAAGTATTACTTAGCCTTTTTTAACTTTTTACATACTTGTGTACGCAATTTAAGCATTTAAAAAAGTTAAAAACTTTTTTAAATGCTTAAATTGTTGTATTATATGATATCAATGTTAATTTGAAACAAAAGGTTTAACAAAAATAAGGTTTAAATTGAATGTAGTCCAATAATCACAAAACCTGGAGTGAGTGCAATTGTTAATCATGATCAGTTGGTTATGAGAATAACTGCACAATATTTTGTCAATGAAAGTGTAGCAAAGATCAAAACGTTAAAAAATATTTTTACAAATACAGTTTAAATAGTAAGAAAGAGCAACAAACTAAATGATGTTTGAGTGTTCGGCAGGTGCATGTGTAAAATTGTAAGGTTTTCTATAGAATAATTTAGTCTGGGAGAAACCATGTCAATCTAATCCTCAAAATTTAGCCAAAAGGTTAATGTGGGGCAGTTGATACATTAAAGCTAAAATTGAGAGATACATTGGTACATCAAAACAAAAATTTAGAATCTTAGTTCTGATGTAAAAACTAAAAAAAAGAGTTAATTTAGAGCTATTAGCAATAGAGCTATTAACTACCCTTAACAATAGTGTACCAACATTCTGCTTCAACTGTTTCTATGCATGAAGACATAAGCTAAAGGAACACATCTCCTACTGTATGAAGGCTTTGAATAAAAAAGAAGAAAAAGGCCCAAGAAAAGGTTCAATATGTTTCCATAGTAGAATCTGGAAAAAAAAAGCTTTTGTTACAAAGATTTTGTAAGTCAAGAGTAATTTTCAAGAAACTGCGCAAACTTTTCATTTTTTACTTGAAAAAAGTACTTACTTGATTTTTTTTTCCATCAACTTAAAGTTTGCAATGAAACTAAATACAGTTTACCAAAAAAATAACTAACTATTTATAATAATTATTATCACAATAAATATAAGAAACAAAAAATGTAGATTTAAAAAATTTCAACTTTGGTGCTGAATTTGAAATAGAAATTCGGCTTTCAGTTAATTTTGGTAACAATTATAAAATTTCTTTACATTTTCAGTTAAATTCGAAAGTTGTTAATTTTTTTTCAATTAAAAAAGAACTATAATTATAAAATATATTACATATTTTATTGGTTTTAACCTGTTTCTCTGCGCAGCGGCCTTGTTCATCAAGGTTTGTGTTTCGGAGTTAAAGAGTTAAGAGAGGGTTGTAACCACTATAAAAAGAAAAAAGAGTAGCTTCCTCAACGCAAAGTGGCCCACTTGCCTTGGGAACATGAATTCAGTAATAAAAAAAAATAAAAACAAAAAAATATTAAAAATAGATTTGTTTTCAGAGTCAATATTTGAAAAGTCTTCTTTAAGCACAAATACTATTCCTCACTTATTAAATCTTATTTACTGCTTTAAAAAAAATTCTTAAGGTAAAAAATAGGTTATTATTTAAACTAATATTCTTAACCATCTTTTTCTCTTATAAAATTGACATTAGAAATTTTTAAATGAACATTTTTAATGTTCTTTTATTCATGTTCCTTCAAAAACAACAGAGTTGTTATAAATATTGTCATTAATACTGCATTTTTAGATTTTGTTTTTTCAACGCTGATTTGCCGACTAAAAATCATTGATGCCGACTAAAAATCATTTGACCCCCTCACACACCCCTATCGCGCCGGCCTGGGCAGCAACCATGGAGCAGTATTTAAAGCGCTTGCTTTAGAAGCATTTTTTTTTACTTTTTTAATACTATTTTTATCATATTTATATATTTTTTTAAATTTTTTTTATATTTCTATTTTTATTTATACATATTTAAATTTATTATTTTATTATAAAAATATATTTTTTATATTAATTTTTGTTATTTTTATTTATTAATTATATGTTTATCTGTGAAGGACATACTTAAAATTTATATATAAATGTATATATATATATATATGTATGTATATTATTCAAAATATACATACATATATATATACATTTATATATATATATATATATATATATATATATATATATATATATATATATATATATATATATATATATATATATATATATATATATATATATATATATATATATATATATATATATATATATATATATATATGTATATATATATATGTGTGTGTATATATATATTTATATATATGTGTGTGTGTGCGTGTGTGTGTGTATATATATATAGGCGACCAAAAGTGAGTACTTAAAGGGTAGATAATTGCATTTATCGTTATGCAAAAGCATATCTGTTAATGAGTGCTACTGAAATTTCATCTGAGATATTCCCATCTGATGTTGCACTAAATGTTGTGACAATTAAAAGACATTATCACAAAGAATTTAACTAAAATAGCCATGTTCTGTCAAAAAAACTTTGTCTTTCTCAAAAAAAATTAAAGACTGTATTGCCTTCTTTTAAAAATGGTCAGCAAAAGATAAGGAAGATCTAATATTTAGCATTGAATCATTAATCCAACAATTTTATTGTTGTTCTACAAGTGTTAGACACCCTTGTTGAGCTTTAGACAGCCTTGCCAATAACACAACAATCAGTAATTCCTTTCTACTGTAAAACATTGCCTAAAATCATGATATAGGTTGCCATTACAGCAAATAAAAGTGGTGGTTTATGGTTTATGCCTCATAACACCACAAAAAATAGCCATATTTATCTTAAAATACTTCAAAAAAAAGTCAAAATGCTCATGAACATCACAAATACCCACAAATTTCAGCACAACAGTGTGTTTTAAAAGTATTACAAAACAATAAGAAACATAAACAAAGACACTAAAATTGAAAAAAAAAAAAAAAAGTAAAAGTATTACAAAACAATAAGAAACATAAACAAAGACACTAAAATTGAAAAAGTCAATATTATTGCAGTTTTTTAAAAAAACAATAAAACATAATGTACTTCCAAATTATTTTAACTGTTTAAACTTTTAGACAACATTAAAATGTCTTTTTTTTACCATAGAAATTTCTTTTGACTATTTTATAAGAATATATATATATATATATATATATATATATATATATATATATATATATATATATATATATATATATATATATATATATATATATATATATATATATATATATATATAATTTTTATTGCAGAGGAAAATAAACAACCAAAAACTATTTCTGCAAATATAACAGGTTGTATGCTGATTAATGCTAAGGCACTATCCCATGAATTGACATTTGCATAAAAAACATTAATTCAGAATAGCTAGCAAAGATCTGCATCTGATGAAAAACAAAATTAAAAAAACTGGCATACAATTCAAGGTAAAGAGAGCTTACTTGAAGAGTTTTAAAGAATAACTCTTTCAAAAAGTTTTCAATTTAAACGGTTTGTGGTCTTGGTTGGCATTCATATACAAACCAAAAAAAAAACTCTTTTTTTAATATATTAAAAAGAGTTTTTTTTTTAATATATTAAAAAGAGTTATATATACAAAAAAAAACTGCTCGTTTTAATATATTGCCTAGGTTGAAACATCTCAGAAGAAAATTATGAATTATACTGAACATTATTCTGGTGTTTACTTCAGTCTATTTCAGACTATTAATTTGACAACGCAAAAGATATTGGAGAACATTTTTTTAGATATAAACATTGAGAATATACAAATGAAAATAAAGTTTGGAGTTTATGGATGTAGAAGCCAAGCAATATTTAATTAAAAAGATAAGTTAACACAAGCAATATCATACTGACAATATTTTGTCCATTTTCACTTGAAACAGAAGCAGGTTTATTAATTTCATTGCAAAAATCACAAAATACACCACTGAGTCACAAAACACTGAGTCTTCAAATGGGAAAAGAATCAAGAGAAACTTCTTCAAACCTGATATTTTTTAGTTTCCACCTGTTACAAAAATAAATTTATGTGGACCATGGATCATTATAACACCATTTCAAACCATTTCAAACCATCATTTCGAAAACTGATTGGTCGTTTTTGGGAACTAATTTTGAATAATGAGGAAAGTGATTGGGCAAAAAATTTACACGTAAAATCTTTTTCAAAAAGTCTTTATTTGACCCCATACCACTTTCCATTTAAAAGTTATGAATAAATGTCCATAAAAACAGCTGTTTGGCCAACTGTATGAGGGGGAGCTATTTTTCAGAGAAGGCATTTTTTACATTTTTAACACTATCTTACATATATGTATATATATATATATATATATATATATATATATATATATATATATATATATATATATATATATATATATGTATATATATATATATATATATATATATATATATATATATATATATATATATATATATATATATATATATATATATATATATATATATATAATATATAATATATTATATATGTATATATGTATATGTAATTTCTAGTGTTTATGTTGTTATTTATTTTGCTATTTGTGCTTATATATATTTCAATTCTTGTATTTTCAGATTAGTATATTATGGTTGAATAAAGCCTTTGTCAAGAGGTCTTCATTTTATGAGTTCATAACAATTTATTCATCAATTTATTACATCAAAAAAAATAAATAAAAAATGCCAAAAATCTTAAAACTTGACCATAATGCACCAACTGCTTCAAAAGAATAGAAGTATTGGAACCTAACATTTGAGAATTTTATTAAGGATTGTGAAGAGGATGATTCAGACAAATTTTGCTCAATCATTAATTTCATATCATCAAATGTTAATAATTCCATTGAAGAGTGTGATTCTTATGAAAGTATTATTGAAATCTTCGAAAATTTATACATAAAAACCCCTAATGAAATTTTTGCAATGCATCGATGATTTAAAAGAAATCAAACATCAGGTGAATCTTTAAAACATGTTTTTCAAGAACTGCATAAACTAAGCAAAAAATTTAATTATAAAGATGTTTCAGTTGAACAATATCAAGAGGAGCAAATAAGAGACACTTTTTTTTCTGGAACAACTTCAGAAACTCCTCGCTAACATCTTGAAAATTCAACATTGACTTTACAATCAACATTTAACTAATCTTGTCCTCTTAATACTGCTCTCGTGACACACACCAGCTTTCTCAGAGAAACTCTGAGTCTAATATACAGAAACCGCCCTCATTGTCCACTAATCCGAACATTATTGCTGCTATAAAATTACCAGAAGAACCTTCTGCAGTACTCGATATTATTTATCCATGAATAAATTGCATTTATTGTGGTAATAAATTGCACAACCAACTTAATCAAATCTCTGTTAGAAATAATTGTTCAGCTCAAAATGTTACCTGGTTTAGATGTGGGAAAAAAGGAGATTTTTCCAAGGTTTGTCTTGGCAAACTAATCAATATAACCCACAGCAGCTGCAATAAATAAACCAAATTTGTGTACTATTCCAAGTGGTTGTTTATTGAGTCTCTTTCATGCATTTATTTTTGTTGGAGTTAGCAACAACAACAACAACAACAACAACAACAACAACAACAACAACAACAACAACAACAACAAGATATTTATTTTCCTTTTTCAAAATATACATATAATCATATAAAAATAATAATAATATTAATATTATCTATAATAATAGAAACAATAAAATTATATTAAAATACAACTAATAAGAATAAATATAAATAATTATTTAAAAAGGAAGGTGTCACTCAAACAGAAGCCTGATCAAAGGAGTGACACCAAAAAATTTAACAATAATTAAAAAATAATAATATTATCTATAATGATACAATTAATATAATTATAATAAAATATAATTAATAAGAATAAATATAAATAATTATTTGAAAAAGAAGGTGTCACT